>BPTQ01000008.1:288758191-288985394 GCA_019973895.1 Chrysanthemum seticuspe | reverse complement strand
CTAAAAGCTGCTACAGTGTACCAAATGATCACAGGACCTAACTTATGCTGAAACTACTAGAAAGAAACCTAAGTTAACTACTCTAAACCTCTGGAAAGCAGGAAACAAGCATTTGGTGTGAATTGCACTTAAAAGCCAAAAGAAGCTTTACCTACTCACTTGCAGCCTAAAAATAAGCTACTGGATAAGCAAGAAACCTAAAGCCAGTTTAAGCAATCCAAACTAGACCTAGCAAGGGGCTTGTAAACCAAATTTGAGCCCAAGACAAGCTCTTATGAGCTTGTTGAGAGCTTTGCACAAAACCTGTGCACACTCAGTATACACTGAGTGTGTGCACAGGGCACTTTCAAGCTAATAGACAAGCTGTTTTGAAGCTTATAAAAAATTACAAAAATTCTACAAAAATCAGATTTCAACTCTTGACCAACTGAAGTTGTTAAGCCCAAAATTTCAATGATTTTGAACCAGAAACGAATCCATGATAATTCCACAAACCTTGGTAAAAACTGAGATATGCAACTTTGACTTTTATAGATAAAACTGAAATGTTGACTAAAATGAGATTTGAATCTAATTTAAGAACTGGAAATGATGTATTAAGCTAAAGTGAAACTAAAATAAGCTACTCTACTGAATTCTAGACACAAATCAAGCTTTTGAATTTTTAAAATTTCAACAGATATGCAATTAGGACAGATTGAAGGTGATTTTGAATTTGAGTGTTCTAAGGTGCAATTTGACCACTGAATTAAGTCCAATGATCCTAAATGAGGCCAAGTTAACTGATCATGAGCACAAACCAAGCCTCAAACTCCATTCACCCACTGATCCAAACACTAGTTACTAAGACTAAAAATGCAATTTACTCATAAAATTCTTACAACTGATCCAAGACTATCACTAGAACAGACCTAAAAACAATATAACAACTAAATTATGCAGACACTACAACTATATTTAATAACCTCTGGCCAATGCAGATTTGACAGTTATGAAAATTTAGGTGGATAGCACTTGCAGTAGTCCAGCCACAATGGCTTGCTAACACATGATCAATAAGCCACTATCCTACTGATAACAACCCAAATAACTCTAATCTCAACCCATTTCCATATCCAAATCAGTAAGCTAGATTGATTCTTCACAATATGAGCAGTTTGACTTTTGTTGACCACGTACCAAATTTACTTGAATCTGTTTCTAAAGCTCACTGAAAGCTATCAACAGCTTCAGTGGGCTTGTTTGAATTTAGAAATAAGCTCTTTGGAGCTTGGATTTAACACATTTAGACTGAATAAATAAAAAGAAATCTCAAAACAAGAAATTTGTATAACACTTTGAATTGATGCTTGAATTGGATTACAAGTGATTAAACAACTTAAGTTTAGTACATAGAAACTAGAAATTACAATTTTAGAATTAAACTAAGACATTAACATTAAAAACGACATATATGAAAAATGTAAACTAAAACTACTCTTTGTCTCTCCTTCTCTTCCTTCTTTTTATACAACAAAATGCTCCCACTTGTACTCTGAGCAAATCCCACTTGTCTTTGGAGCCATTGGATGAGTAGAGATGATTTTAGCCGTAGATGGCATTTTGGCGGGAAAATGATATTGCAACTGGGGGGTTTTGAGTGCAAGGAAGGAGAAACATTAATTGTTTCTTGGATTGTTTGGTGAGGTGGAGGGATAAGGTGTGGGTTGTGAGCTGGAGGTGAGGTGATGGGAGTGATTTGCAGACAGTGGGTGAGGAAGGAGGAAAAAGGGAGGGAAAGGGGTGGTTTGTTTGACTAGGGTTTGACCGGGGTCTATTATTAGACAGGGGGTTCAATAAGGGGGTTCACAGGTCAAGCTTTGGCAGGGGTCAAGGATACAAAGGGTCAAGGGTCAAGCTTTAAATAACAAGGACCAAACTTGCAATTCCACAAAAACCAAGGACCAAATCTGCCAATTTCTCAAAGTTGTTTCAAGGGTAAATTTTGCCAAGTTTCAATAGTACAAGGACCATCAAAGAAAATTTTCCATTTTTAAACTTCCAAGGACTATTTCTGCCAATTTTGAAACTTGAAGGACCAAACTTGTAAATTCTCCAAACTTTTTACCCAAGGATCATTTTTGATAAATTTTGATTTTGAAAGGACTTGGGTTGACTTTTATTCCAAAACAAATGCTCAGGGACTGATTTTGTCAAGATTTGAAAGTCGGGGGACTGAAACTGCCAATTATGCAAACTTAGCTCGATTTTCATTTGATTTTAAACATTTTGCATCTGAAACATATAAAATGCAATTTTGAGATATTTTCAGTATTTTGATGCATTTCTGAGTACTTTTAAATGTTTTGCAGTTCAGATTTGACCAAAAATGATGAGTATTTACACACTCATCAATCCCCCACACTAAACTATTGCTAGTCCCTAGCAATCTTTTGAGAAAACTTAATGGATTTGAATCTCTTTACCAAAAGCCATTACTTCTGGAGTAGCCAAATGTTTCAGTTCAAGTAAGAACCTTGGTACACTGATAACCAAATGATTTTGAGCAAATCACCAGCTTTCAACGGTTTTGATTTGTCTTTACCAGAAGCCGTTTGCTTCTGGACTAGCCAACTCTTAGATAAAATATCTTTGGTGAGTCTATTACCAATTATGGTTTTCCAACTGCCTTTACCACAAGCCATAAACTTGCGGGCTAGCCAACTCTTCACTAATTAAAGATATGGTGAGCTGAACACCATACAATTTTGGGCAAATTGCAAGCCGTCAACGGATTTGAGATATCTTTACCAAGAGCTGTTTGCTCCTGGATTAGCCAATCCTTTTGTTTATTAGACATGGCGGACTGATAACCATAATCTGAGTAAGTGCAAAACACTTACTCCAAAAAAAAATTTTGGCCAAAAATGGGGGAATTGAGTGGTATAATTACATGATAAAATTCGTGAGAATTCCCCCCCCCCCCCCACACTAGAAATGAATATTTCCCTCAATATTCAAAGTACCGGCGGTTATGCCGAAACATAGAACGTAAAAGGGAAATACTACGGCCATTATTTGAAATTTTTTTTTTTTTTTATTTTTTTGAAACTTTATGTACAACAGCGGGGGGCAACTCCCCCACACTAGGGTGGTAGAAAGTAGAAAGAAGTCAGAAATATGGGTGAAAACCCATATGGTGTGCTACTGTTTTTGATTCCCTAGTCGCTAGCTTGACTCGATCCCCGCATTCATTGGTTCATGGGGAAAGCAACGTGGAAAACCAATCTCGATCGGACTTTCGTTCACAGTGTTAATAAACATATGAACATCAGAAAGTTCCACACCGACGAGATACAACCGCGGTATTGTTAATAGTAGAAACTATAAAGGATGATACCAGGGTCGAAGATGGTGTCCTCATTCCCGAAAGAGAAAAGGGAAAGAGCAACCACACCATCTGTGAAGAATGGAATAAAGATGTGCATGAGAATGCATGTCCATTCCTCATCAGTAAGAAGCAAATCACCATTTTTGACATTTTTAAGCTTAAACTTGAAGCTTATATGGTGATTGTCAATAAGATGTCCGGGAGGGAGGGTTGGAAACGGTTCTTCAATCAACAGATTTTCCAGAAAAAGGATGTCCCCCTCCGAATCAAAGTAAGTATTATCAATTCCTGTTGGAATTGACTCATCACTAAGAAAGGCATCGACTTCATTCCAAAAGTTGTCATCTTCCTCATCCGGAGTGAGAGAAGGGATGGAAGAGTCGGAAATAATAAGACTAGGAGATGATGGATCATTTTTGAGCAATTCTTCAATGGGAAGTGATGAGTGTCTAAATACTCATCATTTTTGTATAATATAAACTGCAAAATCATCTGAAAACACTCAGAAACACATCAAAATGATCAAAATACCACAAATCAGTGTTTTATGTGTTTTAAATGCAAAAATATCAAAATCAGATGAAAAACATATCAAATTTGCAAAAATTGCAGTTTTAGTCCCCCAAGTTTCTAAAATTGTCAAAAATAGTCCCTGAGTCAAAAATTTCAAAAGAAAAATCATCAAAGGTCCTTTTTAAATCATAAGTTGTCAAATTTAGTCCTTTGGTGAAAAATATCAAAAGTTTTGAGAAAATTACAAAAATGGCCCTTCAAGTTTCAAAATTGGCGGAATTAGCCCTTGGAAAATTGCAAAATGACAGATTTGGTCCCTATACTTTTGAAACTTGTCATTAATGGTCCTTTGAAGTAACTTTGATGAAATGGCAGCATTGGTCCTTTGAATTTAAGCAATTACACTTTAGTACCTTGTCATAATAAAGCCCTTAAACCATTTTGACCCTTACCAATTCTAGACCCCTGTCACTACCACTTTTGGACCCTCTCTTATTAATAACCCCAAGTCAAATTCAGTTTGACTAAACCCACGTTTTCCCTCCCAATACACTTCACCTTCACCTGCTCTGCAACTAGCTCCACATATTCATCCCCCCTCCTCTCCACATCACCCTCCATGTCCCCTACACATCCCTAACACAACAAAAATCATTAATTACATCCCTACTCCTACACTCAATCCCTCCATCTGTCAAAACCATGTTTCTCGCCAAAATGCATCAACGGCCATAATGCACTCCAAGCCATCCAAAGGTCCACATTATTGGTGGGATTCACTCAGAGCAAGTGGTAAAAGTCTTTTGCATATAAAAGAAGGTTGAAGAGAGAAGAACCAAGTAGTAGCTAGTTTTTATTTTTTCCTCTTAATGTCGATTTTTCTTTAAAATGTCTTAGTTTTAATCAAGTGTTGTAATTTCAGTTTAATTGTATCTCTTTTAAGTTAAAACAGCATTTTATTGTACTTTTGAGGATCAAATTCAATGTTTAGTTAAAATTCTCATTATTGTTTTTACTGTTGAAATTTCTCAGTTTCAATTCCATGGTCCAAGTTGTTAGTAGCTTATTTGAAGCTTTAATAAGCTTGTTTAAACTCCTTTATAGCTTTTTATAAGCTTACAGTTCATTTTCAAGTAACTTTGAATAAAAGTCAACATAAGTCAAACGGGTAAAATTTGAGAGTCAAATCAGTTGGGTTCACTTTCTGTTTTAAAATTGTTGTTTGAGTAAGCTTAATATCAGTTTTAGACATAATCTCATTAGGTTTTTGTAGTTTTAATGCATTTTGGTCTTGTAAAGGAGTGTTTGGTTTAAGCTTATTTAAGGTCGAAAAAACTGTTTTCACCCACTTTGACTCTCAAAGTCAAAGTGGTTAAAGGTTTAAACAAGTTTTTAAAGTGGTGTTAGTTTAGATTACATAGTGTACAAGTTTTGGCTAAAGAAAAAATCCATATCTGTTTTTCTGTCTTCTGTCACCAAACAGTAGCTTAAGCTGCTGTTTGCAGCAGCTTTTCCTAGCTTATTTTTGGTCAAAATTTTGTCCAAAGTACTTTTTCTTGCATCCTACATACCCATCTTCATAATTCTATAGCTTATTTGTCACTTAGGATAGTTTTATGTAGCTTAAATTTGCTCTAAAAGCTGTCCCAAACCCCACATCAGTAGCTTTTTTTTAGTCCACTGCAGTCCCAATAGCAGCATCCTTTTTAGCTTATTTAGGTTCCCCATTAGCTTATTTAGGTATCCTTAGTAGCTTATTAAGTTCCATAGATTAGGTTTAGTTAGTTTCCAGCTTATTTAGTGCTTATTGTAGTTTGTAGAATAGCTTATCATTGTATGCTTATGCCCTTTGTTAGCCTAAGATTCTAGTTTAGCTTATCTCTTAAACTGCTTATCCGCCCCCCCTGGACTGTTCTCTTAGCTTATTTTAGAACTTGTAAATGTATGCTTGCTTATTTCCATTTTTCAACTGCTTATTTACATGATTCTTAGTGCTTATGCATAGTTCCTTTGTGCTTAAAACTGCTCAGGGGTGTTTGTTTTGTGCTACTTCTGTTAACTGTTATGAATAAGCAGTTGTAAAACTGCTTATTCCAAAGTTTGGTAAAAGTTGTCTTCACAAAAAATGCTTAATTTGGTCTTATAAGCAAGTTTCAAAAAGAAAAATTTGAAAAAAAAATAGTTTGCAAAAAGGACAGGGGTGGGATTCGACCCCCTGACCTCTTGCACACGACCACAACACCACACCACTTAACCAACTGCCCTAGGGTCTTTGATCAGTCATTGTTTGCACCATTTAATACTTAACCACATTAAACAGTTTTAAGCTTGTTTGCTTAATTAGCTTATTATTAGCTTATTTCCGAAAACAGTACCCAAGTTTTTTATTTTTCTCAAAACCAGTTTTACTTAAAGTATTTTCTGAGAAATTTTCAGATTTTTATAAAATCATTTAGTATTTTTTATAATTAAATTAGATTAAATTAGTTTTTAAATCATAATAAATAATTTAAAAGTCGAAAAAATACCCGGCTTTTTCCTAAAATTTTCTTTTGTCATGTAGTACGTGAGAAAATTGTTTTTACATTCGTAGGACTTTTATTTTACAAATTTTACGTTTTGTCTTGCGCTCCAGCGTAATTTTCGTACATAACGCTCGTTTTAGTTTCAAGTAACGTTTTTAGATAATTTGAGTTTACGTTTTAGTTAAAATAGTTTATTTAAGTTATTTTGTTTTATAAAATCACAAAAACATCATTGTAAATATAGTGATAGCGTTTATTTAATATCTTTTATCTTTTTAATTTTCTTAATTTGCATTTAAGTCGCTTTATTTTTATAAACTTTTTCAGTAGTGTAGTTATTCATCCTAATCCTTTCTGATCGCTATCATTAGTGATCATTCTATCGTCTGATCAGTGTTTGCACACCATTGAGTCTCCGTGGGACTTAACGACCCGGGAATCCCCTGTATTCCTCTGATCTTTAATTGCATTTGTGCTTAAGCTGTTTTAAGTCTGTTTAGACTTGACGGTTTTGCACAGATCAAAATTTTGGCGCCGCTGCCGGGGAGGCTTTAGCGTGTGTTTAGCCTTTTTCAGATCCATTCTTGCACATAACCCATCCTTTGTAAAAAGTTTTTTGTAAAGTTTTCAAAAATCTCAAAAAGTTCATTAACACTTTTCCTAAAGTGTTAAAAACGCCAAAAATATTTTCATTCTTTGTTTTTATCATCATGTTTTTCAAAAACACCAAAAATATTCCTCTTTACCCTCTCACCTTTTTGATTCTTCATTTCTTACCCTCTGATAACCTTTGATTCTTTCTATGTCTTATCCTCACCCTCTTGGTTGTCAATGGTGTGGCGGTCCTTATAATGGTGGCAATTGCTCCAGTTGTAGCATGGTGGAATCAGGAAACGGGTCTGTCTATAACCAAGATCCCTATTCCTACCATAACACGACTGATTTATTCCATCAGCTACCACACTGTGAGACTCAGCAGTTTTACTGTTGTGAGTACTGTAGTGGTTCACATTCCAGTTCTGATTGTCAATCAGGAAACACGCTTGTCTATGAGCAGGTTCCTGATAACAATTATGACTACAACACATACCACTCACAGCCACATCAGTTTTACTGTTGTGAGTATTGTGGAGGTCCTCACTCTAGCTCGGATTGTCAAACAGGGAACCTGTAAGATATAACTTTTCACATACACATCAAACCATAACACAAGGTGGCGTATAAGATGGAATTCTAGAGAGAGAAAGTTAGAGGTTTAGGGAACTTAGTGAGAGAAAGTGAAAGATATTATTATGAGCTCCAACTCTCTACCTTGGAAGGTAGAGAGTATTTATAGTCTTACATAACTCGCCACACTTTGGGCTGTGGATCAGGCATACAGTGGGTAAAGACCCGTCCGTCCTCCACGGTGTTACTTAACTAAATAACTACTTAACTTAAAAGAACTATGACTACGAGCTTTCTAACGATTACATATACTTGAGGTGACCGACTCTTTAATACCGGGAATTTCTAATTCCTAACAATCTCCCCCTAAGGGAGGTCACCTCAATAATGTACCAAAATTACATTGAATACAAATAGATATGACATTTAACAATTGATCTTGCATTCTTGATGTAGTCCTTTGCTCCTAAGCTCGTAGTCATTGATTCTTCACAATGCATGTTTGGTTATTCCAAGTGGAGGTCTTTTACTGATCCACGTGATGATGAGTTTGAGCCATCTTTGGAGATCATCAGCTATCAAAAATCTCTGAGACATCCATTGTGGTGTTGTGACTTTGGGACCGACATGCTCACATTCTGGATCATGATATCTTCTCATCAGAGTAGCGGAAGCTTTAGTTGATTCATGATATTGGCAGTAGCGTAGCAGAAGCATGGAGTGAAAATATCAGAGTCATTGATGCACTAATCATGATTTTTTTTTTTTTTTTTTGAGATGAATGTGTTAAGTGAGCATGCGGCTATGGATTGACCGCTTCATTCTGATCAGCTGCAAACGTCGGGAGTACCTGCATACAACAGTTAGCAACAAATTCGCACGAAAGTGTCTTTGATCACTTTCGTTGAATTGAGGTACACGGCCCACGGTTCCCCGTTGATCAGTATAAATACTGCCTGTGATCAGGAATAATTCCGAAGAATTTCCTTGACAGGGTTTCGCAGCTGTTCTAGCTGTTCTCAAACCGGAACATCTCAAAGAAGACAACACGGAGTGAGTGAACCAGCGAATTTTAAGTCCACTGATTGATGAAAAGAGATTTGAAAAACAATCGTGTATTGCTCAATAGAAATTGTTTTTGCAATACAACGAAGGTTTTATTGAAAATCAATTATCAATCATAAAAATACCTTTTGGTTTGAAAAATGAGTACACAGTCGATGTGCTAAAGAAAAGAGTTTTTAAGCACAAAGACCGGTTTTTCAAAGGTATCCGTCAATCCCTAACCTGAACCAGGATTGATTCAAAAAATTGAATCGCCCCATTGTTTCTGTTCAGTTGTCACATGGTTGATCTATATGATAGATCTCACATGCCACCTACCAGGAGCTTGTTTGATGTTGGCTCCAGAAGGCTTTCCATCTTCATTGTGAATGTGTAAACACATCACTCAGATGTTCTGGCAATACCACAAGGATAATGCGTAGGACTCAAGATATAATCTCTCTTTCCACATTGTGTGAAACAGAGAGTCTTCATTGAAAGTGTCCTAATGAGATTTATTGATGATCTCGTGGCTCTAGACTCAATTTGTGCATATTTGGATCCTGTGCCGGAGACTAGGGAGAGGGTCTCCTAATTCAATATCAACCATCTCTAAGAGACAGTCGATAGATTATGTCGGTTCCCCGTGAGAATGAAACAAGCCCTTTTAAGAGGAACTTGAGTGGTTTGAAAGGTGAAGTGCAGTGCGTCACTGGGTCCATGACGTCTTGTCTTCAATACCGATGTTACCATCAGTAGCATATGAAGTGAGCCCGGTTTCTGCCCTAAGGTTGAATTAATGGAGGGCTATTTGTTTTCACCCTATTTTCATTCAATTCTTTTTAATTCTTCAACCCCTTCAGTGCTTACCGAGACTTCATAGCTAGAACCTTGTTGGGTTTATTCCAGTACTAGCTCAGTCTTAGTCCGCACTCTTCCCATATCTCATTTTTCTCCTTTTATCATCATACCTAAGGACTTCTATACTAACTAGTGGATTGTCCCTGGGTAGATCCCTCCGGTTCTGGCGGATCATGGGAACCAATACCTAACCTTATCATCCTTATATCACCGTACAAAAAGTAAAGTTGGTAGGTCAATTTGGTATTGTTCATCTGCCATTGGATCCAATTGAAAACCATTTGAAAATCAATTCAGATACTTGTGATGTATTATCAAAGCATTTTGTACCTGAATTGTTTTTGATATTTTTAGAACGAGAACTCCCCCTCAACATGTGCATCAAGTATTTGAAAATGTTTTGCACACGGAGGCAAGAGAAAGAATTAACTTCTTTTGATTACCATTATCTAAAGGATATCAACATCACTTCCCTCAACAGATCAAGTGGGTATAGCATTTCCGGGAAGGATGAGGTTTCCATAAATTTGCTCCCCCTCAATATGTGCCTCGAGGTTTGAAAAGAGTTTTGCACATACTAGAGGGAACCTGCACATTAGGATGAATGATCACGTTTCAAATCAAAGGTTTAAGATAGATGCTCCCCCTCAACATGTGCATTGAAAAATTGAAATCGTTTGTCACATGTGAGAAGGACAGCATGTACATTCTTTTATAACCATTTACCTGATTATCAGTTTAAGTCCAATTTAAATCACACATTCTCCCCCGATCACAATTATCAAATCATTTGAGATTTGTGATCTCGTATAGATTTAAATTGATTTTGAAAGCTTTTAAGGAGAATTGTGACTTGATTGTGAAAGTGTTTTAACTGATATGTATCAGATTTTAAGACTTTAAACTCCATTTATTAAAACATGCATGTATATCATTTGAAAACAATTTAATGCCAAATAACTTTTTAATTTAATTGAAATCATTCTCCCCCTCAATCAATGACGTAGGTTGTTGATTGAGAGATAGAGATTTTGACAAATAAGTCCTGATGATTATCAAAAATAGAGATTGAGTTATTTTTCAAAGCATTTAGTTTTCAGCAGATAAAAGTTTATAGAATCAGAGCATGGAATTTTGAAAACATGATAAAACATGGCTCTGTTCTTTCTTTAAAACCGGGTTATTGCCTGAAATGACAACCATTTATTTTCGCTTTCTCCCAAAATTTTTTTTTTTTTTTTTTTTTTTTTTTTTTTTTTTTTTTTTTAAATAAAAATTCGAACAACATCTAAAGTCCCGTGTCATTCTTTGAATGACAACATCAAGACCGTAGATATAATCGAATCGAGAGAAACATGACAAAATGACAATATTTTTTGAAGATTTTTCGAATTTTTCAAATTTTTATGGATTTTGAAAGTTTTATATTTTTGTATTTTGTTTTTTTTTTTTTTTTTTTTTTTTTTTTTCAAATAGATATTTACAAGAGATAGATGAAGAAAGACCTTTACTCCTCGTCTTCCTCCTGAAGACGTTTGAGAGTTTCTGGTTGAAGGCTTTTCAAACCAAGTCGTGGAAGAATAAACTCAAAACGTTCTCTTGGAAGAGCTTTGGTGAAGATGTCCGCTAACTGATATTCAGACCTCACAAAATATAGTTCCACCACACCTTTTTCCACTTGTTCCCTGATGAAATGATGTCGAATGTCGATATGCTTTGCTCTTGAGTGTTGAACATTGTTGCATGAGAGAGCAATAGCACTTTTATTATCACAGTACAGAGGGATTTTGTTGAATTCAAAGCCATAGTCAGATAATTGTGATCTCATCCATAAGATTTGAGCACAACAAGATGACATGGCTATGTATTCAGCCTCTGTAGAGGAAATAGAAGTACTCATTTGCTTCTTTGAAGACCAGCTCACAAGCTTATCACCCAAAAACTGAGCACCTCCTGACGTACTTCGACGTGTATCATGACAACCTGCATGATCAGCATCTGCATAGGCCGTTAGTGACATACCGGTGTCCTTCGGGTACCATAGTCCCATATTGATGGTTCCTTGGAGATACCGAAAGACCCGTTTAACTGCTTCAAGGTGCTTTTTAGTAGGCTTAGCCTGGTATCTAGCACACATGCACACAGAGAACAAAATGTCTGGTCTACTAGCAGTGAGATACATCAGGGATCCAATCATACTCCTATATTTCGTTTGGTCAATCATGATCCCTGAGAGGTCCTCATCTAGTTTGGTTCGGTCAATCATGGGGGTGTCAACAGGGTCACTTGAATCAAATCCAAATTTCTTTAAAATCTCTGTTGCATATTTAGATTGATTTATGAAAATGCCTCCGGGACATTGAGAAATTTGTAATCCCAAGAAAAATGACATTTGTCCCATCATTGACATTTGAAACTTTGAACTCATTTCATTTGAAAAACGATCACATTCCATTGGGTCAGTCGAGGCAAAAATAATATCATCAACATAAATTTGAACATGAATCAAATGTTTGCCTGACTTCCTGGTGAACAATGTAGGATCAACTGCTCCTTTGATGAATCCGGTTGATAGAAGAAACTTTGATAGGGTATCATACCATGCCCTTGGAGCTTGCTTTAAACCGTAAAGAGCCTTCTTCAAACGATAAACGTGAGTAGGATGCTCTTGATTCACAAATCCTTCAGGTTGGCTGACGTAGACGACTTCTTTAAGATCTCCGTTTAGAAATGCCGTCTTTACATCCATCTGATAAACTACCATGTTCTTACTAGCAGCATTAGCCAGAAAGATTCTGATTGCCTCGATTCGAGCAACTGGAGCAAAAGATTCTTCAAAGTCTATACCCTCCTCTTGACGATATCCTTTGGCAACTAATCGAGCCTTGTTCTTCAACACATCACCATGCTCATCAAGTTTTACTTTGAAGATCCATTTTAGAGCTATAATCATAGCACAGTCTGGAGCAGGTACTAACTCCCATACATCAAGACGATCAAACTCATGAATTTCATCTTGCATAGCATTGAACCAGCTATCTTCATTCATAGCAGTTTTAACATCTTTTGGTTCGATCTTAGATAGTACGGAGTTGAAGAAACACCATAAGGCATCGGTTGCGAGTTGCTTCCGGGTTGATACAGGGCGAGAGGGATTTCCAATGATGTTGTCTAATGGATGATCGTGAGTCCATTTTCTGAGGTGTTCATGTGGCATTTGTTGAGGAACTGAGGTAGCTGAGTCGATGTCTTCTGAAGAAGATGGTTCTGATGATGATTCAGGAGTAGCAAATATGTTTTCAAATGGAGCATCTTCATGAGTAGCAAAGGGATTAACTTCATTATTGATGTCAGAAACATTTCCATGATGTACATTTGAAGAATGATGATTTGTTGATGAGACTGAAGGATCAGCAGCAGGTGCTTCTTGGCTTAAAGAGATTGAGACTGAAGGATTGACTTCAATCACTGGAATATGAGCATCCTCTATTGTAGGGATCAACACCTCATTAGTAGTAGACTCATACAGTTCATCAAACATTGGATCAAACAATTTCTTTACATCATCTTCAGATGGAGGTACATATGGCGTTTCTTGAGAGGAGTTTGGAACAAGGGATGAGCCAATAGGACTGTTTTGAAGTGCGGGTCCTGAGCTGGAGTGTCCAGGAGCCATTTGACCGGTCAGCTCATCAAACGTAACGTGAATTGTTTCCATGATATTTCGGGTTCTTTTGTTGTAGATCCGGTATCCCTTTTTGTTTGGTGCATATCCTACAAATACTCCAATGTCTGCTTTAGCTCTAAGTTTGCCCAAGTCTTGACCCTCATTAGTTGGATAGCACAAGGCACCAAACACACGAAGGAAAGATAGATTAGGTTTTCTGTTGTGGACAAGTTCATATGGAGTTTTTCCATGAATGGTGTGAATCAGGGAACGATTTTGTGTGTAGCATGCAGTGGCAATTGCTTCAGCCCAGAGAAACATTGGAACCTTTGAGTAGATCATCATTGTTCTAGCAGCTTCAACAAGAGTACGATTTCGTCTTTCAACTACACCGTTCTGTTGAGGGGTTCGTGGAACACTTCTTTGATGGCTGATTCCAACGCTTTCATAGAATTCACTAAGTTGTTTGTTGACAAACTCAGTTCCATTGTCTGTTCTGATAATTCTGACAGTTTTGTTTAGTCTAACTTGCAGTTGTTTGATGAGTTTGATGATGATATCAGGAGTTTCATCCTTTGTCCTTAAGAACTTGACCCAGGTGAATCTAGAATAATCATCAACCACAACTAACACATATTTCTTCCCAAAGATATTCTGCACCCTCATTGGTCCACATAAATCCATATGAATCATATGAAGAACTTCCGTGACCGAGTTAGTAGGTTTGGGTTTATGGGCATACTTCTTGCTTTTTCCCAATTGACATGCTGAACAAAGATGATCCTTTTCATACTTTAGTCTAGGTAAACCTACAACTAAGTCCTTTCTGGAAAGATCGTTGATGGTGCCGAAGTTCAAGTGATTGAGACGACGATGCCATAACCAAGACTTTGTCTTTGAAGCCTTTGATAACAAGCAGATTGGTGAAGCTCTCATCATGTCATCGATAGAGATAGTGTAAAGGTTTGAGCCACGAGTTCCTTTCAACAGTTCCTTACCATTAAGATCTCTAACAAAGCAGGTATGTTTTCTGAAGGCTACTTCTAGATCAGAGTCACAGAATTGACCAACAGAGAACAGATTATGTCCTAAACCTTCCACATAATACACTCTGGAGATGATACTATCACCAACAAAATAATCTCCATAACCCATAATAGCACCGAAATGATCATTACCAAATCTAACAGTCCCGATGAATTTGCTCACGAAGTTCATGAGCCGTGACCGGTCTCCAGTCATATGCTTGGAACAGCCTGAGTCCAGGTACCACAGAACGATTTGAACGATCTGCAGTTGAACACAGACAAGAATGGATAACTGGATAATTGGGATCCCCATGCAAGAATGGGTTCCATTTGGTTAGTAGCAACAGTTGGAAAACCCACATCAGAAATAGAAGCATTCATATCAGACAATGAGGTAATGGAATCATTATGAGTAGATGCAATACTAGTGTCTGTATTAGTCCTGTTTACAGTGTGACCACTTCTTAAGGGAATAGTTCTACCAGTAAGCATCCATTTTCTAGTGGGCATTGTCTGATTGGTCTTATGACCAACAGGTATCCAATAAGAACCTATTCTGCTGAATGTTCTTCCTGTGGGTTTCCATTGTTTTCTAACTTTCTTTCGCTTTTGCCTTTTAGCCTTTTTAGCATGAATTTTAGCATTAACAATATTAACTGGACAATTAACATCATTAGGCAAAGCATTGACATCACATCCATGATTAGAAACAGAATTCAAGCAATCATCAGTACAAGGTTTGCAAATAGTATCAGAATTCGAATTAATTACAGTACACTTATGGCTAATACTAGAATCAACACGATTCGTTTTATTCGATTCAAACTTAAGGTTCCTAGATTGTTCTTCTACTTTCTTCCAGTGCACATTCTTAGCTTGAGAGGTCCTATCATTCCTTGTATTGTCTTGAGACTTTGACCTGCTCCCTTTAATGTCACTGATTACTCCTGTAGAGGGAATGGGAACATTAGTTTGTTTTACTACTCTTTGCACCACCTGTTTAGATGTGCTGGGATCTGAACTACATGCAGGTGCACTACGGTTCACTTTCATAAAGCTAGATGTACTGAGATTGGTACTCCTAGAAGGCACATTAGAGTTCACTTTCCTAGCATTGACAGATCTAGAATCTGAACTACTCAAGGGTATACTACGACTCTCATTCAAAACATTGGGAATCGAGTGCATCTCATATTTGGCCTTAGGCATTGAGCATGGAATCAAAGGGTTAACTCTCTCACCTAATGTCTTTGGGCATATGGTGATTAAGCATTCTAAGATTTCTTGAGATCGTTTGGCATATGAACATGCATGTCCAATTGCATTATCATGAGGTTTCTCTAGCTTATCCTCTTCAACAATCTCACGCAGGCATTCTAAGCAATCCTTAAGGGATGAGAAATATGTTTGGATGGCAAGTTTGTTGTTCCTTAGGTGAGGGGGGACATATGTCACAGATAAAGCAGATTTATTGCCAGAGTGAACCTTAGATACAACATTCTCCTCATTGATCATTGGCATTTTCCCTTTTACCTGACTCTTCAGATTCTCAATTTCCTTTTGCAATGAAGTTATTTGTTCGTTGTTTTTGTTACGAGTGACTTTAATTGATTCAAACAACTCATTGAAATGACGTTTAACCTTTTCATTCTCTTCTAGAAAGCTTTCGTTTTCCTTTTGTAAAGCATTTACTAGGTTTTGAAGATGAAACGTTTGAGAATTCTGAGAATCTAAAGAAGGAGGCATTTGGGAGCCTGTCATATTGTTCGTTTGACCCTTTAATTGAGAGATTTGGGCTTTCAACTTTCTGATCGTGTTACACTGAGCTTGAATCTGTTCATCTCGTTTGTTAATTTGAAAAACTGCATCAAACTCTGGAACATCTGAAGATGTCTTGATATTTGAAGTTTTGACATTTTCTTTGAGATGTTGATATTTTAGTTGTAGATTAAAATACTCAACTTCTAGTTTAGAAAAATGTTTAACCAAATTGTCATGATCATCCAGTTCAATTTTCTCATTTAGTTTAGAATTAGTTTTTTCAAGCTCAATGACACGATCATGGGAGACTTTCAGGGCCACAGATAATTCATGAAATTTGGAAGCATTAATAGAGCAATTTGAAGCAGTGAAAAACACATCTTGAGCAACACATTCAGTAATAAGATTCTCATTTAATGTATGCAAGTTCTTTCTCTCAATCTCATTATATTTTAGTGCACGCTCATAATCACTAACTTCAGCAACCATTGCATCAAATTCCTTTTCCATACCTTTAATATCAGCTTCTACCCCTTTTTTAAGACTCTCAAAGTGATCTTTTAGAAGTTTAAAGAAGGGCATGACCTCAGTTAAATAACATTCTTTCATTTGTTCAAAACCTCTTTCACCTTCAGTTATACCAGTGGGATTGATCCTTTTCTTGCAAGTTTTCTCAAAATCAACAAATAGTTGGAATATAACGTATTGGCTAATTAATGTCTTGCTTTTAGTGGCAATTGTTCTAGGTACAAGATGCATAGGTGTATTAGGAGGATACACAGTTGCTCTAGGCATTTTCCGAAGGGGAGGGTTTGTTTCTACAATATTTTCAGCTTTCTGCTTATCTAAATCCATTTTCCAGAAGACTTGTTCGGGAGTCAACAAAGTCTGAGGCTTAAACTTGTTCAAGGCAATCCAGTTTTCCTTCTTGTAATCATGAGGAGAGAAGATTATGTTTTTCTCTTTGCATTTGGGATCATCTTGCTTCTTATTCATCTTTTCCCTAGTGATTTCATTTAAAATCTTATCTTCCTCAGTGCACTCAACGCAACTAGGTTTCTGCCTAGGCTTAAGGACTTCATTACCATCATAAATTACCTTATGAGCATTTCTAGCCTTTTTAATTACCTCTGGATTTGGTTCCTCTATAAGGGGAACGCTATGCTTATCGCTTAGAACTCTATGCTTAGTGATCATGTGAGTAGTCTGAATGGTGTTTCCTTGTAAATACAACTTGTTTTCAAGTTTGTTTTTCAAAGTTTTCAGATTAGAAAAATCTCTCAAGAGTTTTGATTCCTTTGCATTAAATTCTTGCTTAAGCATTTTCACATTTTCTTGAAGCTCTTGTTTTTGCTTAGCTGTTTTAGAAAATTTTTCTTGCAGGGAATTTAATTCTTGTTTCAATACTTCTTCTCTAAACTTACTTTTTCTAATTACTGTACTCACTTGGGCATCCATTTCCTGCTCACGAGTGGTCAACTCAAATTTTGCACGTTGTTCATAAATAGCAACACGTTCCTTATAGGCATTTAGTTCAGAAATTATGGAGTCATCAGGAGCACATGCAGTGTATTCATCAAAGACATAGTCATTGTTGACTGCAGAAGATGCATCACTTGGTACAACTTCACTTTCACTTTGTTTCACGTATTGATCGTATGGGACAATATTGATATTACCCATATTTTCAATATTTGATTCAAAAGTTTCAGTTAGTCGTACTTTGTCATGCATCTGTTGCACATCAGCATCATCGTATAGTTTTAATACCTCAGAGATGAGTTTGTCCTTGGATGTGCCAGCTTGTGGTGAAAAGGAGATCTTGGGAGAAACCATTGGAGAGATGCTAGCCATAAAGATTGTGTGTGCAGTAGGTCCATCATCTACATCAGAGTCGTAAGCATCACAGTCAGCGACTTGAAAGGCATTCTGATGATTGTGACCTATCTCCTGAATAGGCTGCTCATCCACATCTGCATCATAGGTCTTTGCATTGCCCTCAGCAAGAAACAGCAATTCCTCTTCATCCAACGCAGCACCATTGTCCTGAGCTTGTGCCAGCAACATCTTATCTATGAAGTAATCAGCATTCTGAGGACGCTTTGGAGATGTGCAGTTCCTTGCAATGTGACCTTCACCACCACAGTTGTAGCATTTGATTGGCTTAGGTTGACCTTGGTTACCATTTCTTCCTCGATTCTGGTTACCAACATAACCTCTCCCAGCTCCACCTCTCCCCTGATCATACTGTCTTTCCTGAACTGGTTGCACCACGATCCTTCCATCTTTAACAGTGGCTTGATTATGTGGGTTAGATGCAGTTCGTAGGTTGTTGTTGGTTTGTGGGAGAGAATTCATGTTTTGACTAATGAGTAGAGCTAGTTGATTAACGATGTTATCCATGCGTGCATCAGCATCAGCTTGTTTGAACATAGCATCAGGAATGAGTTTGTGATTACCGTTACCCAAGGGAATGACTTGTGATGCTTTGGTTGTGATTCCAATGTTTGAGTAGAAAGCTGTTGAGTCATTAGACGAACTTGTCTCTCCCTGGTTGGTTTTGAACTGATTGAGAATCAATTTTTCAAACATGGCATGTCTCTCATTCTGAAGGAGGAAGGCATAGAGTTGCTCATAGTTTGTGTTCTTCAATCCTTTAGTAAGCTTCACAGCGGTAACAAACTTGTGCCATTCGGGATTCATGTTGTTCACAAATTTTGAATTCAACTGAATGTTAGGCATAGTCATTCTGATGTTCCTCATGTCATTAACTAACTTATGAAATCTCACATAGTACTCATAGACACTCTCATCGGGTTTCATCTTGAAGTGCTCAAATTCGTCATAGAGTTGGGATTCTCTGTCTTCCATAGTTAGTTCTGAACCTGAGAGAAGCATCTTGACATTATCCCAAACTGCCTTTGCTTCAGTGTTATGATTGATCAGCTTGTAGATATCTTTAGGAAGACCTTGTAGAACAATGTTTGAAGCCCTGATATCTGCATCAAATCTCTTTTTCTCCTTATCATCAAGCTCATCATACATCTTAGGTCTGTCCATTCCGTAAATAGGAGTACCATCTTCATTAGTATCAAGTATGTCTCTAGTCGTTTCAACTCGATATGGTCCTTCATCAATGGATTTGAGAATATTGACACCATTTTCCTTTCCAAGGCAATACAATCTGATTCGTTGAGCCCAAGAATCGTAGTCAGTTCTGTCAAGCATGGGTGGACGAGTATCTGATCCAGCTGCTTGTACATCCTCGGCAACAGTGGAGATGACAGTAGGGACGTTGGTGGACATGTTATCAGATTATACGGGATTTTATAACTCAATGATTAAACCGGGAAATAGATTCTTTCACGGGATTTTACTAAATCAAGAGAAAACCGTAAACAATCACTCAAGTCGCTAGATGATAAAGCTCTAAGTCGCTAGAAACAAATTCACTAAGTCGCTACCAATTAATTCGCTAGACACCCAAGTCGCTAGAATCCCAAGTCGCTAACAGAAAAACAAGTCGCTAAGTAGTAACTCGCTACAGACCAAGTCGCTAACCAAATTTTGGCAGCAATTCGCTACACAAGTCGCTAGAGACACAAGTCGCTAAAGAGCAACTCGCTACTGACCAAGTCGCTACCACAAGTCGCTACCCGTAGTGGAGAGTCCACTACTTGTCCTTTAACTCGCTAGCTCTAACTCGCAAGCTTTTAACACTGTAAGTCGCTACAAAATAATGAAGCAAGTCGCTATGAAGAAATGTTATCCGTGAACTAACTCGCTACCATGAAAAACCATATAAACATCACTTTTCAATCCAAAAACAACCCAACCAAGATGATTCAAGCTTACCAAATGAAAACCTAAACACTTATGATGATTCTAAACACAAAAGTACCAACAAAATTCAAACATTAACACTAGAGATCAACCAAATGATGCAAAAACCACTAAACTTTTTCAAACTCAAAAACCACCTAAAAACCACTATAAATCCAAAGATGTGCAAGATATGATCTAACCATGGCTCTTGATACCAATTGTAAGATATAACTTTTCACATACACATCAAACCATAACACAAGGTGGCGTATAAGATGGAATTCTAAAGAGAGAAAGTTAGAGGTTTAGGGAACTTAGTGAGAGAAAGTGAAAGATATTATTATGAGCTCTAACTCTCTACCTTGGAAGGTAGAGAGTATTTATAGTCTTACATAACTCGCCACACTTTGGGCTGTGGATCAGGCATACAGTGGGTAAAGACCCGTCCGTCCTCCACGGTGTTACTTAACTAAATAACTACTTAACTTAAAAGAACTATGACTACGAGCTTTCTAACGATTACATATACTTGAGGTGACCGACTCTTTAATACCGGGAATTTCTAATTCCTAACAGAACCCATTTCCTTGTAACGATTACGGCTCTTCATATCATGACCAACCTCTACAGTACCAGCCTGATTCACTTCCTCAAAATCTTCTCCTTGATCTTTTGGATTTAGTGAAAGATTTGAAGGAATCTAAACACTCCCATGATAATCCAAATGAAAAATCAATGGAAGTTTTGTTAGCCGAAGAGCGGGCTGCTAAATTAGATTCCCAGATTGCGTTTGAAAAATCTGTTAGGGAATCAATTGCAATAGAAAAAGCGGCCAAACCTAGCTCTCGATTCCATTTCATTCCTGATGACGATGATGATGAAGATATCCTTGATATCTTACAATTTTATAACGGTTCATCAAGTTCATCAGTTGAGACTCCTTCCATGAAAAGCCAGGGAGAAAAGACTATGATGGAATTACTAGCAGAAGAACAAATGGAAAGTATAAAACATATGTATGCTAGTCCATCTAATCTCCCTCAGTCTGTTGTTATCACACCTGATATTCCCACTCACTCTCTAAACATGGGGGATGAGCTTCTTAGCACTATTCCAAAAATGGAATCGTCTAGTGTTGAGGACCTTATCCCAATCCCGAGAGAGTCACAGGGAATTTCTGATCATCTGTGTGATATCCCTTTCCCTCTTGAGTGTTCTCAAGATCATTTTGAGACTTTCTCTGATCTTAGTGAAGATTGTGCTTCATATGGAGACATCGAGTACGTTGAGGCATCACTTCCACAATCTGATGCTGATCCCCTTCTTGAGGAGTTCTCCGGTGAACTCACTCACATCAATCCACTCTTTGATTTCGAAGCCGATCTGGGAGAGACTGAAAGTCTCATTGATAATGATCATTCACTCACTTCTTATCCCAACAATCCAAATGAGAATGTTGATCACTTTGTTCCCGAAACATTCAAAGCTACTTTCACCAATCCTCTATTTGAATTAGACTCTGAATTCACGTTAATTTCTGAGAATCCACTCTTTGATACTCAGATTGAGGATAGTGATGAGCCCACAATGGAACAAGAGTTCACAAATTCACATCATGTGAATGATTCTCTTCATGAGGAGTTCGCCGGTGAACTTTCTCATATCATATCTCCGCTGGAGTATGATTGTTTGGATGGCAAAAATCATGATCGGGGGGAGAGAATCTCAATTTGCATAGTTATGACAAATCCTCCCACCCTCCCAACCGAGATGCCTTCCAACCCAAAGAGCTCAACCAATAAAATCCAAATAAGTGCAATTGCACTTAATCCCGAGGAAGAAGATCTAGTCATGATTGTTATCATGATTTTCCTTCTTTTCTTCACCTACTCGGTGACTTCCTCTCTTCTTCACTCCTTCGGGAGTGAGGACACTATCTTTGACCCCGGCATTTTCATGTACCATCTGTGAGCTGGGTCTGTCTCTGTTTCTCTATATCTCATCGGTGTGGAACTTTCACGTACTTCAAATGTTTATCCAAACATCTTGAACGAAAGTCCGATTGAGATTGTTTCTTCCACCTTGCTTCCCCATGAACCAATGAATGCGGGGTCGAGTCAAGCTAGCGACTCGGAAACCAAAAACAGTAGCACACACTATATGGGTTTTCACCCATATTTCTGTCTTCTTACCCCCTTTCTACCACCTAAGTGTGGGGGTGTTACCCCACATGTTATATATATATAAGTTTTGAAAAAAAAAAAAAAAAAAAAAAAAAAAATCTTTCATAATAATAATGGCCGTAATATTTCCCTTTTACGTTCTTTGTTTCGGCATAACCGCCGGTACTTTGAATATTGAGGGCAATATTCATTTCTAAGTGTGGGGGGGAATTCTCACGAATTTCATATATTATCTACCCAATTCCCCCGTTTTTGGCCAAAATTTTTTTTTTTTTTTGGAGTAAGTGTTTTACACTTACTCAATTGGTTATCAGTCCGCCTTGTCTGTAAGACTAAAGGATTGGCTAATCCAGGAGCAAACGGCTCTTGGTAAAGATTTATCAAATCCGTTTATATGGCTTGCAATTTGCCCAAAATTGTATGGTATTCAACTCACCATATCCTTAAAAGTGAAGAGTTGGCTAGCCCGCAAGTTTATGGCTTGTGGTAAAGGCAGTGGAAAATCCATAATTGGTAATCAGCTCACCAAAGATAATGTTGATAATTTATCTAAGAGTTGGCTAGTCCAGAAGGGTACGGCTTCTGGTAAAGACAAAATCAAATCCGTTGAAAGCTGGTGGTTTGCTCAAAATCACATGGTTATCGGTGTACCATGGTTCTTACTTGAACTAAAACATTTGGCTACTCCAGAAGTCATGGCTTTTGGTAAAGAGATGAAATCCATCAAGTTTTCTCAAATCATTGCTAGGGACTAGCAATATCTCAGTGTGGGGGATTGATGAGTGTCTAAATACTCATCATTTTTGTATAATATAAACTGCAAAATCATCTGAAAACACTCAGAAACACATCAAAATGATCAAAATACCACAAATCAGTGTTTTATGTGTTTTAAATGCAAAAATATCAAAATCAGATGAAAAACATATCAAATTTGCAAAAATTGCAGTTTTAGTCCCCCAAGTTTCTAAAATTGTCAAAAATAGTCCCTGAGTCAAAAATTTCAAAAGAAAAATCATCAAAGGTCCTTTTTAAATCATAAGTTGTCAAATTTAGTCCTTTGGTGAAAAATATCAAAAGTTTTGAGAAAATTACAAAAATGGCCCTTCAAGTTTCAAAATTGGCGGAATTAGCCCTTGGAAAATTGCAAAATGACAGATTTGGTCCCTGTACTTTTGAAACTTGTCATTAATGGTCCTTTGAAGTAACTTTGATGAAATGGCAGCATTGGTCCTTTGAATTTCAGCAATTACACTTTAGTACCTTGTCATAATAAAGCCCTTAAACCATTTTGACCCTTACCAATTCTGGACCCCTGTCACTACCACTTTTGGACCCTCTCTTATTAATAACCCCAAGTCAAATTCAGTTTGACTAAACCCACGTTTTCCCTCCCAATACACTTCACCTTCACCTGCTCTGCAACTAGCTCCACATATCCATCCCCCCTCCTCTCCACATCACCCTCCATGTCCCCTACACATCCCTAACACAACAAAAATCATTAATTACATCCCTACTCCCACACTCAATCCCTCCATCTGTCAAAACCATGTTTCCCGCCAAAATGCATCAACGGCCATAATGCACTCCAAGCCATCCAAAGGTCCACATTATTGGTGGGATTCACTCAGAGCAAGTGGTAAAAGTCTTTTGCATATAAAAGAAGGTTGAAGAGAGAAGAACCAAGTAGTAGCTAGTTTTTATTTTTTCCTCTTAATGTCGATTTTTCTTTAAAATGTCTTAGTTTTAATCAAGTGTTGTAATTTCAGTTTAATTGTATCTCTTTTAAGTTAAAACAGCATTTTATTGTACTTTTGAGGATCAAATTCAATGTTTAGTTAAAATTCTCATTATTGTTTTTACTGTTGAAATTTCTCAGTTTCAATTCCATGGTCCAAGTTGTTAGTAGCTTATTTGAAGCTTTAATAAGCTTGTTTAAACTCCTTTATAGCTTTTTATAAGCTTACAGTTCATTTTCAAGTAACTTTGAATAAAAGTCAACATAAGTCAAACGGGTAAAATTTGAGAGTCAAATCAGTTGGGTTCACTTTCTGTTTTAAAATTGTTGTTTGAGTAAGCTTAATATCAGTTTTAGACATAATCTCATTAGGTTTTTGTAGTTTTAATGCATTTTGGTCTTGTAAAGGAGTGTTTGGTTTAAGCTTATTTAAGGTCGAAAAAACTGTTTTCACCCACTTTGACTCTCAAAGTCAAAGTGGTTAAAGGTTTAAACAAGTTTTTAAAGTGGTGTTAGTTTAGATTACATAGTGTACAAGTTTTGGCTAAAGAAAAAATCCATATCTGTTTTTCTGTCTTCTGTCACCAAACAGTAGCTTAAGCTGCTGTTTGCAGCAGCTTTTCCTAGCTTATTTGTGGTCAAAATTTTGTCCAAAGTACTTTTTCTTGCATCCTACATACCCATCTTCATAATTCTATAGCTTATTTGTCACTTAGGATAGTTTTATGTAGCTTAAATTTGCTCTAAAAGCTGTCCCAAACCCCACATCAGTAGCTTTTTTTTAGTCCACTGCAGTCCCAATAGCAGCCTCCTTTTTAGCTTATTTAGGTTCCCCATTAGCTTATTTAGGTATCCTTAGTAGCTTATTAAGTTCCATAGATTAGGTTTAGTTAGTTTCCAGCTTATTTAGTGCTTATTGTAGTTTGTAGAATAGCTTATCATTGTATGCTTATGCCCTTTGTTAGCCTAAGATTCTAGTTTAGCTTATCTCTTAAACTGCTTATCCGCCCCCCCCCCTGGACTGTTCTCTTAGCTTATTTTAGAACTTGTAAATGTATGCTTGCTTATTTCCATTTTTCAACTGCTTATTTACATGATTCTTAGTGCTTATGCATAGTTCCTTTGTGCTTAAAACTGCTCAGGGGTGTTTGTTTTGTGCTACTTCTGTTAACTGTTATGAATAAGCAGTTGTAAAACTGCTTATTCCAAAGTTTGGTAAAAGTTGTCTTCACAAAAAATGCTTAATTTGGTCTTATAAGCAAGTTTCAAAAAGAAAAATTTGAAAAAAAAATAGTTTGCAAAAAGGACAGGGGTGGGATTCGACCCCCTGACCTCTTGCACACGACCACAACACCACACCACTTAACCAACTGCCCTAGGGTCTTTGATCAGTCATTGTTTGCACCATTTAATACTTAACCACATTAAACAGTTTTAAGCTTGTTTGCTTAATTAGCTTATTATTAGCTTATTTCCGAAAACAGTACCCAAGTTTTTTATTTTTCTCAAAACCAGTTTTACTTAAAGTATTTTCTGAGAAATTTTCAGATTTTTATAAAATCATTTAGTATTTTTTATAATTAAATTAGATTAAATTAGTTTTTAAATCATAATAAATAATTTAAAAGTCGAAAAAATACCCGGATTTTTCCTAAAATTTTCTTTTGTCATGTAGTACGTGAGAAAATTGTTTTTACATTCGTAGGACTTTTATTTTACAAATTTTACGTTTTGTCTTGCGCTCCAGCGTAATTTTCGTACATAACGCTCGTTTTAGTTTCAAGTAACGTTTTTAGATAATTTGAGTTTACGTTTTAGTTAAAATAGTTTATTTAAGTTATTTTGTTTTATAAAATCACAAAAACATCATTGTAAATATAGTGATAGCGTTTATTTAATATCTTTTATCTTTTTAATTTTCTTAATTTGCATTTAAGTCGCTTTATTTTTATAAACTTTTTCAGTAGTGTAGTTATTCATCCTAATCCTTTCTGATCGCTATCATTAGTGATCATTCTATCGTCTGATCAGTGTTTGCACACCATTGAGTCTCCGTGGGACTTAACGACCCGGGAATCCCCTGTATTCCTCTGATCTTTAATTGCATTTGTGCTTAAGCTGTTTTAAGTCTGTTTAGACTTGACGGTTTTGCACAGATCAGGAAGAATGTCTCCCATTGGGTCACAAATATCATCATCCAATCCGGATGAAACTGAAGAGAGTTTGGTTTCATCCACAGAGTTAACAAACTCGATACGATAAACTGATTCCGGAGGTGGGACAAGTGGTGTGCTCTTAGAGCTAGCAATTTCCACCACTTCCGATAAAGTCTCTGATTCTAGATCATCATCATCAAGAACACTCTTGACTTCCCTGGTACAACTTTCAAACCATTTGTTTGAACCAGGGTTGATTTTCAAAGCTTTTAGCTCAGCACGTTTTTGGTGACTCCTCTTAACCGTGAAATTTGAGAGTGTTGCATTGATTCTTTCAGATTTTTGATCAATTGTGGCAACACTCTGTTTGGATAGAGGTTTGGAGTTTTGGTTGATATTAAACGTGAGTTCTTCGTTGTCAACCCGTATGGTCAACTCTTCAGCAAATACATCAATTAGAGCACGACTCGTTCTCAAGAAAGCTCTCCCTAAGATGAGGGGAACTCTAGGATCTGCATCAAAGTCTACTACAACAAAGTCAGTAGGAAAGTGAAACTTTCCTACTTTCATCACGACATTCTCGGCTATCCCAAGTGGACGAGTTATGGTACGGTCCGCTAGCTCGAGTGTCATACAAGTGGATGTAAGTTTAGGAAGAGACAGTTTCTTCCATAATGAGAGTGGCATGAGGTTAATGCTTGCGCCAAGATCGGCCAAGGCGGAGCATTGAACCATCCCCAAGAAATCACACGGGATTAAAAACCTACCGGGGTCTTCAAGCTTTTTGGGAAGCTTCTTGAGAAGGACCGCTGAGCATTGCTCATTGAGAGGGGTTTTAGCCATCTCAGATAACTTATCTTTGTTGCTCAGTAAGCCTTTAAGCGTGGATGCAAATTTGGGCATTAGAACGAGAGCATCAACGAAGCTTATATCAAAGTGCAGTTCATTGAAAATTTGGAAAAATTTTTCCATTTGCTCTTTGGTTTTGTCTTTGAGCTTCTCATCATGCAATCTTGATGGGTAAGGAAGCTGACTAGACTTTTGAGCCGGGACGGAAGTCATTTCTGGCTCAGAATTTGTCTTCGGAACTTCGGGTTCCGGACTTAAAGCTTGGACTACCGAAGGTGGGACGCGTGCGGTACTTCGTGGGCTTGAGAAATGCACCTTGTTCGTTGTATCCTTGGTAACTTGACTCATTGCTCCTGGTGGAGGAGGCATTGGAGTCGAAGGTCCATTGTGTGTCTTACCACTACGAGTGGTGACGGCTTTCAACTCGGCATTTGGATTTGGAACTGTATTGCTTGGGAGTCCTCCAGAAGATGACGAATCTTTGTTCATATTCATGTTCATGAAACTGCTCATCATATTCTTCAACTCATTTGTCTGCCGAGACATTGTGGTATCAATTTCCTTTTTTAGCTCAACTCTCATGTTATTGATCTGAGTTTGCATTGAACGTATGCTTGACTCAGTAATTTTCATGAAGTCATTTGGTAGGGGAGCTTGAGTAGGTTGTTGATAACTTTGCTGATTTGGAGCTTGATATGGTTGGTTGAAATTGTTCCGGTTTTGATTGAAATTTTGAGAGTTATTGAAGTTTTGTCCTTGATTCGGAACAAAGCGATTTTGATTGCCATGGTTTTGCACAGGAGGAAAACCAGGTGGTGTCATATCGCTAGGTGCACGGTAGTGAGGATCAGCTTGTGGTCGGTATTGATTGTGGTTTACAGAAGCTACGGGAGCTTGGTAAAAAGAAGCATCGGTTGCTTGACAATCATAATACGCGTGTGGAACACTACAAGTTTCACATACCTTGTTTACGGCTTTGATTGGTTCCGGCTTATGAATTTCGCTTTTGATTTCCTTTTCCTCTTTCATCATACACGGATGACGTCCGTTAGAGCGGCTAACTCGGAAGAGTTACTGGATGAAGAAGCAGGAGTGTTCGGAATATTGACTTTGTTGCGAGAAATAGGAACTTTTGATTTTTGCTCGCAAATCTCAATCACATCTTTAGGCTTACGATTCAAGATATTGCCACCGGCGGCTGCGTTCAAAGAATCTTGATCGTTACCGTTCAACCCATTATAAAAGATATTAACTTGTTGAAGCTCCGTGAATTCATGATGGGGGCATTTCCTGAGGAGATCTTTGAATCTCTCCCATGCCTCTCCAAAGTTTTCATCGAAATTTTGACGAAATCCAGAAATTTCATTTTTAAGATTAGTCGTCTTTGATGGAGGAAAGAAATAATTGACAAACTTTTGAACAAGATCCTCCCAAGTTTCGATGGATCGAGGGGGTTCTTTTTCCAGCCAAATCCGGGCTGTCCCCTCAAGTGAGAATGGAAATAGCATCAACTTGATTACTTTCTGTGGTACATCTTTGAAATTGATTGTTGAGGTCAACTTGTTAAACCAACGGATGTGTGCATACGGGTCTTCTCGATCAAACCCGTGGAATTGATTTGTAGACACAAGTTGGATCAAATGTGTCTTCAATTCAAAGTGATCAGAATTGATTGCTGGTAAAATGATGGCATCTCCATAACCCTCGGTGGGTGCCTGGAGCATTTCCGCCATAGTTCGTTCGTCTGCCATATTGTTGCTTGGAATAGTACGAATCTCGGGTTCGACTATTTGGGCAGCACGTCTATGAGAACGTCTTCTAGGAATTTCTGCTAGATCACGAAAAGGACTCAATGATCTAGAAGAACGAGTGCGCATGCACTAGAGTTAACTCTAAGGAATCTCAGAGCCAAGGGAATTATGAAAAATAGGGAAAGAAGAATCTTTTTGGGTTTTATGGTTTTATATACATGTAGAAACAAAAGAAAAATATTTTTGTGTTTTATATGTTTTAAGATGTTTTTGGATTTTTGGATTTTTATAAGAAAATATAGATATATATAGATGGTATGAACAAGGAGTGAATATTCAAATCACTAATATGCTAAACGTAAGATTATTAGCACAGCTCCCCGGCAGCGGCGCCAAAATTTGATTCGCTCCCAAACGGTCAGTTTTATTACACAAGTCAACCACTTGTGAATGGTCAACCGTAATAAAAGCCAGACAGCTTGAGAACGCAATGCAATTAAGTCCAGGAGAGTTTAGTGTTTCCCCAGGTCGTTAAGTCCCAACGAGCTGTGCGACTGAATAACCAAACGTATAGTGATCGGGTGATATTGAACGGGAAAAGGTTTGTGATTGATACTAGATGACAAAGGAAAAATGAAAGAAAATTAAAAGGCTAAATTATATTAAATAAACGCTATCACTATTTTTAAATTTTGATTTTCTTGATTTTTCTTTTATAAATTTGAATTAAAAACTAATTTTAACTTTTAAAACTAAATTAAAATACTAAAAATTATGAAAATAAAGAGGAAAATTGTGAAACTATTTTTCAAAAATCTAAAATAACTAAAGAGAATTTTCAAAACTAATTTTGTATTTTTCTGATTTATATTCTAATTTCTATGATTTAAAAACTACTTAAAACTAATTAAATGGCTAAAAATTACAAATTTAACTAAGAAAAATCTGGAAAAATTATTTTTTTTCTTTTTATATTTATCTTAATCTATGAAAATTGAAAACTTATTTTTTTGAAGCTTTTCTGATTTAATTGCAATAAAGGTTAATTAAAAAGTCCTAAAAACTGATTAAAATAAAGAAAAATCGCAAACAGTGATGAAAAATTATGAAAAATTCAGGAAAAGTCTAAAATTATATTCTAAGTCTAAGAAAAATATAAAAACATATATTAGTGTGCAAGATATGGGAGCTGTAGTGAAACTGCTTATGAATAAGCACTTCAAAATAAGCTAAAAGCTGCTACAGTGTACCAAATGATCACAGGACCTAACTTATGCTGAAACTACTATAAAGCAACCTAAGTTAACTACTCTAAACCTCTGGAAAGCAGGAAACAAGCATTTGGTGTGAATTGCACTTAAAAGCCAAAACAGGCTTTACCTACTCACTTGCAGCCTAAAAATAAGCTACTGGAAAGCAAGAAACCTAAAGCCAGTTTAAGCAATCCAAACTAGACCTAGCAAGGGGCTTGTAAACCAAATTTGAGCCCAAGACAAGCTCTTATGAGCTTGTTGAGAGCTTTGCACAAAACCTGTGCACACTCAGTATACACTGAGTGTGTGCACAGGGCACTTTCAGGCTAATAGACAAGTTGTTTTGAAGCTTATAAAAAATTACAAAAATTCTACAAAAATCAGATTTCAACTCTTGACCAACTGAAGTTGTTAAGCCCAAAATTTCAATGATTTTGAACCAGAAACGAATCCATGATAATTTCACAAACCTTGGTGAAAACTGAGATATGCAACTTTGACTTTTATAGATAAAACTGAAATGTTGACTAAAATGAGATTTGAATCTAATTTAAGAACTGGAAATGATGTATTAAGCTAAAGTGAAACTAAAATAAGCTACTCTACTGAATTCTAAACACAAATCAAGCTTTTGATTTTTTAAAATTTCAACAGATATGCAATTAGGACAGATTGAAGGTGATTTTGACTTTGAGTGTTCTAAGGTGCAATTTGACCACTGAATTAAGTCCAATGATCCTAAATGAGGCCAAGTTAACTGATCATGAGCACAAACCAAGCCTCAAACTCCATTCACCCACTGATCCAAACACTAGTTACTAAGACTAAAAATGCAATTTACTCATAAAATTCTTACAACTGATCCAAGACTATCACTAGAACAGACCTAAAAACAATATAACAACTAAATTATGCAGACACTTCAACTATATTTAATAACCTCTGGCCAATGCAGATTTGACAGTTATGAAAATTTAGGTGGATAGCACTTACAGTAGTCCAGCCACAATGGCTTGCTAACACATGATCAATAAGCCACTATCCTACTGATAACAACCCAAATAACTCTAATCTCAACCCATTTCCATATCCAAATCAGTAAGCTAGATTGATTCTTCACAATATGAGCAGTTTGACTTTTGTTGACCACGAACCAAATTTACTTGAATCTGTTTCTAAAGCTCACTGAAAGCTATCAACAGCTTCAGTGGGCTTGTTTGAATTTAGAAATAAGCTCTTTGGAGCTTGGATTTAACACATTTAGACTGAATAAATAAAAAGAAATCTCAAAACAAGAAATTTGTATAACACTTTGAATTGATGCTTGAATTGGATTACAAGTGATTAAACAACTTAAGTTTAGTACATAGAAACTGGAAATTACAATTTTAGAATTAAACTAAGACATTAACATTAAAAACGACATATATGAAAAATGTAAACTAAAACTACTCTTTGTCTCTCCTTCTCTTCCTTCTTTTTATACAACAAAATGCCCCCACTTGTACTCTGAGCAAATCCCACTTGTCTTTGGAGCCATTGGATGAGTAGAGATGATTTTAGCCGTAGATGGCATTTTGGCGGGAAAATGATATTGCAACTGGGGGGTTTTGAGTGCAAGGAAGGAGAAACATTAATTGTTTCTTGGATTGTTTGGTGAGGTGGAGGGATAAGGTGTGGGTTGTGAGCTGGAGGTGAGGTGATGGGAGTGATTTGCAGACAGTGGGTGAGGAAGGAGGAAAAAGGGAGGGAAAGGGGTGGTTTGTTTGACTGGGGTTTGACCGGGGTCTATTATTAGACAGGGGGTTCAATAAGGGGGTTCACAGGTCAAGCTTTGGCAGGGGTCAAGGATACAAAGGGTCAAGGGTCAAGCTTTAAATAACAAGGACCAAACTTGCAATTCCACAAAAACCAAGGACCAAATCTGCCAATTTCTCAAAGTTGTTTCAAGGGTAAATTTTGCCAAGTTTCAATAGTACAAGGACCATCAAAGAAAATTTTCCATTTTTAAACTTCCAAGGACTATTTCTGCCAATTTTGAAACTTGAAGGACCAAACTTGTAAATTCTCCAAACTTTTTACCCAATGATCATTTTTGATAAATTTTGATTTTGAAAGGACTTGGGTTGACTTTTATTCCAAAAAAAATGCTCAGGGACTGATTTTGTCAAGATTTGAAAGTCGGGGGACTGAAACTGCCAATTATGCAAACTTAGCTCGATTTTCATCTGATTTTAAACATTTTGCATCTGAAACATATAAAATGCAATTTTGAGATATTTTCAGTATTTTGATGCATTTCTGAGTATTTTTAAATGTTTTGCAGTTCAGATTTGACCAAAAATGATGAGTATTTACACACTCATCATGAAGAAAAGAAGCTTAAACGAAGAAATATTGGAAGACTCGTTGTTCCCGACATACCTCCACCATTTTGGCCATAACTTTTTCATACGGACTCTGTTTGACCCTCGGTTCGCATCCACGGAAAGCTAAGAGAAAGATCTACAACTTTGGTGCTTATGATTTTTTGTCAACTTGCTCCAACCTATCGGTAGTTCCCCGCAACTGTTTCGGTTGAAGAGTAGTCAAGAAGACCAGACGAAACGGCTGGATCCCAACCGATTCGGCTGGGAGGCCTGGTTATGCTATTTCTTCATTACTAAGACTCAAAACTTGTCCCAAACGATTCTAGGTCCTTCCCACTCAGTTTCTAGTCCCTTCCAAGCTCCTTAGAGACCAAGTTGAGCATTGAATACCCTAGGCCTTGGTTCAAGTATAAATAGAGGCCTTTGCAACCTCATTTCATGCACCACAAATTGAGAGAATTCTCTCACACCTCTCCTACCACCACCACTCCTCTTTAGGTGTGAAATTCAAGCCTCCACCCTTAAGGACGAATTTCCACCTAGAGAGCAAACTCCAACTTGAGAGAACACACCCACTCTCAATATCTTCACTCCAAAGGTGGGAAATTCGATCCTCCACCCTTAAGGACGAATTTCCACCAACTTATCTTCCCCAAAAGACCACAAACCTCTGCCATTTCCAAAAGTAGTGCTCATGTGCTGATGAAGGCGTTTGGATATGATTTTCCGGCTTGGTAGAACTATTGTAGTCAATTAGAGGCTTGAAGAAGTGCTATAATCCTTCATCTTTGCCTATTGTAATTCATACTTTGGGTAAAACTTGTTACTTTTATATTTCCATATGTTTGTTATTGATATGATTGTTGAGATTTTGTGTTTGATTGAAATAACCATGAATGTCTTGATACTTGTTTGTTCTTATATTGCTTTTTTTGTTGGTTTGATACGTGACAATCATAACCATCAACTTGTTACTTGCTTAAACAAAAAAAACGACACTTGTAGTGCAACCAAGTCTCTTGGGACGACCTTGATTTACCAAAACCTATACTACAACTTGACTAGGGTATACTTGCCCGAATGTGTTCCTAGTTAACCGGTAATTCTTGATTATAAATTTAAAACCCCGATGGAACCCATCACCAGATTTCAACTTCACCACAAAAAGAGAAAAAAGGGAGTGGGGGATGGTACCGTTAAATCCAAATGGTACCCTTAAATAATTAAGGGTACCGTCTATGATTAAGGGCCGTATGACTGTTGGACTCCCATATTTTTGTCATCTATAAATAGCAGCTCAAATCTCACATTTTACTCACCCTTTGCACACAGAGTTTTTCTGATATAGTTTTACACTTCCTAGTTTCATTTCTTTGATCATAAACATTAGTTTAATCTCATTCATTAGTGATCCAATCATTCATCCATCACAAGTGCAAGTGAAGAACACTTATAGTCATCAAGAAATCAAATGTTTTAGATTAGTTAGTGGTCAAGTAACATTGGTTACTTTATTGTTGTATCTTGGAATACATCAAGTACATCATCGTCATTCTTGAGTCTTTGTAATATTGGTTAGGTTGTGTTGATCATAGTGATCTTGTGAATTGAGTAGTTTGTGTGGTGATTACGTAGATCGTGTCAAGTCGGAAGGATTGTTTAAGTTGTGTGGAGGTTATGTTGATTAGATAGATTTTGTCAAGATCGGGTGAATCTTGTAGTAGTTGTGTTGATTGTATCAAGATCGGGTAGATCTTGTGAAGTAAGTAGTTTGTGAGAAGATCAGAGTGATCTTGTGGTATATTGGTTCTAGCTAAGATTATATTCGACATCTAGCTTAGTGTCAGAAATTGGTATAAGCGACATGCATGGCTTTCTCCGCCTGAAGGGATTTTGTTGACATAGTGAAGTGAACTCTCAAGTAGTACTCGGGGAGTGGGGTATGGCGAAGAGGAGTTTTGTTACAGAACTACTATAAATCATGGTGTTACCTTTCTAACTCTTTACTTTTACTTCACTTTCATTATCTCATAGTTATTAGTTTATATTGATTATTACCTTGAGTGTTCATATTGTTGTCTATTGATCTCACATAAACTAAGAATGAAAGTTTCCAAAAATGTAATATTTTAAACAACAAATTGGTAAAAGAACTATTCAACCCCCCTTTCTAGTTTTCCACATAACACACTACCAATGCACACCCTCCATGGAGAGACATGAAATGTATATATAGGCGAAATACAAGATAACTATCTCTATATGACATTAGTAGTCCCTGCGTATACGCATACTAGTTATCTAATACAATTCCCGTTTATGTCGCCACTTAAGATTCTAACATAACTATAACTAATAACACCAAGAACAGACCACCCAACTACCAAAAGTTATTAATAACTATCAAGATCGTCCCCAACTAAATACGATCAACATACGAAAGAAAAAGGTTATTCTCAAACAAATTTAACCCAAAAGAATACAAACACATACTTATATACAAACCCTCACTACAAACTCTCAGTATCAACATATTGATTTTGATCAATAATCAAGAGAAAACATAGATGAGAAATGAGGCGGATGGAGTTATATGAAACCTTAGCTTATAACAATCTTTATGTAGCCTCTTCATTTGCACTTCAATCTATACACATTCAAAACTTACAAAACCAAACCAAAGTTTATCAACTTAAGAACTTTAAAACTTTAGTCCCTCATAAGCAACACTTTAACTTTAGACCATTTAGCTTTATAAAATTAGATATAAAATGCTATTATTTAACACTTAATACCTGAGTTCAATACTAACCTAATATCTAAACTACATATAATAAAAGAATATCATTTACTTCATTAAATAACTAAAATAGTTCAAAACTTAATATTAAACAGTACAACTATGTATGCATGTTGTACAATTAACTTATGCACCAACTATTTAACATCTTTAATTAATGTAATCATTAAAACACCATTAAAACAAAAATACAATCAATAAACCACATGGTACATGAGAACAAATTTTTAAATACTCTCCTCAAACACATTTAAACATTCATAAATAAACTTTAATACATTATATAAAAACTAGAAGGGTACCCGTGCAATGCGGCGGCGGGTACCCGGTGACCATTTTTATGGCGAACTAATGTTTTTCATGTGACCTCCTAAGCACAACAAGGCGTTCGGCATTTTTTTTTTTCAACCATTACATAATAATTCAAATACATTTAAGAACATTACAAATAAAACTTCAAATAAAATGACTAAACTACTAATCCATCAACACATTTACCATAACTTTTAGGGATAAAACTACCGACATGTGTATATTTGGGTAAGCCCATTAGTGGTCCAGATTTTCGGATAGTCCAATTACTAATCCATCAAAACAGTTACTACATGATGATGATAGATTAAATGGGTTGTTACAACTCACAAGTGTTTTATGAATATTAAAGTTGTCACAATTAAAGACATTTAATTTACATTTCAATGTTGGGTTGTTAATTTCAATTTCCAATTAAAAAATTGTTTTTTGTCTTAAAATTTTTAAGACTTCTTTATTTAGAAAGTCACAAACCCTTTATAAAGTAGTATAGATAAAAATAAATGACACGTCTATGATATTTACTATGGAGTATATACTTTTAACATAATATACTTTGTCATTATTTGAAATTAATACTCTAAATTTCTCAACTTCTATAAAATTATTGTCACGAAAAAAGTAATTTCAAAAAACATTCTTTTTAAAATATATTTATTTTTATTATTAACTTTGTTAGATTGACACTTATTTGTTTCACACAATATATATCACAATCTATCTCACACGTCTTAAGCAGGATTTAAACCCGCAACATTTTGGTTAAGGAGATTTTCACACACCATAGGGTAACATTGTAACACAAGTCTTTTGGTGTTTGTCGAAAATTTAAATACAAAGTATTCGTAGCCGTAACGCACGAATTCTCTGCTAGTTCTAATTAATGAGTATATCTTAAGTATTATTTTGCGAAAGAAAAAAAAATAAGAAAATACCACTAAAGACGAAAACGACTGCCGACAAGTGGCCGGTCCATTTATAAATTTATTGATCCTTAACAGTTTTCGTCTTCTCAACCTTTAAACAAATCAACGTACGTAACCCATGACATCATTTCTGGTTCCAAAAACACACCCTTGTATTACAAGCATCATCTTTCTTTCCTTTTCCAGTATCTTTTATGTACGTGTAACTAATAAGCAGTGTTGCAAAAAAAATGTCTACAAGGCCGATTAATCATTGATTAAATGCTACTGGGCCACCGACCTTGCCGATTTTTTTAAATCGTTCAAACAAATCGGTCAACCGTGGTCAACGGTGGTTAACGATGGTCAAACTTGCCGAAAACTTGTAAAAACTTGCTGGAAATACCCTAAACTCACCGTAAATTAGTTTTAATCACTTATAGTCACTATTTATATCTAATACAAGATGTTTTTTTAAGAAAATCTTGCCCGGAATACCAAAACTCGTCGTAAATACCCAAAGCTTGCCATAAATACCAATACGATTTATCACCGATTCGCTAATTTTAAACCCTCAACAAATGTAATCACTTATAGCCGTTGTTTATATCTATTACAAGATATTTTTAAGGAAAATCTTTCTGGAAATACCAAAATCTCGCCAGAAATACCCAAAACTTGCCAAAAATGCCAATCCGATTAATCACCGATTAATCCCGCCTAGACCGATTACAAGCTACAAGAGGTCAACCGCCTCAGTACCGATTCACCATTTTTGCAACCTTGCTAATAAGTGTAACACATATGTTAAAGTCTCAAATGTTACTCGGTATGCTTGTAAGGTTTTAATCATTATGTTATATATTTTGTTCCGTTTTCAAGGCTTACAAATATATAGTAACATTTCCAATACAGTATATATCAAACTCTCAGACATGTCTCACACGACTAGCAACACACATTTACTAGTCTACCCGTTTCCGGCCTCGGGCCATATTATCCCGTTACTCGACCTCGCCCATCTCCTTCTACGTCGCGGCCTCACCATCACCATCATCATAAGCACGGCTAACCTCCCTCTTCTCGACCCTCTTATCTCGTCATACCCTTCTTCGCTACACAAACTTCATTTCCCTGATCCCGAATGCAGCCCATCCTCTCATCCACTTGTTTCCAAAGTTATGTCAACTCAAAAACTATTTGATCCCATTGTTAAGTGGTTCGAATCCCACCCTTCACCACCTGTTGCCATTGTATCCGACTTTTTTCTTGGGTGGACTAATGAACTTGCTTCTCACCTAGGTATTAAACGTGTGGTGTTTTCGCCTTCAGGTGCTCTTGGTTCTTCTATTTTTCATTGTTTATGGCGAGACGTGGCAAAGATTAATGATGAGAATAGTGATGGCGATGAAAAATATAAAATATCGTACGCAGAAATCCCAAACAAGCCCGAATTTTCCTGGTGGCAAGTGTCACAAGCTTCGCGTTATTATAAAGTAGGAGATCCTGATTTCGAATCTTTTAGGAAAGGAATGTTGGCTAATATGACAAGTTGGGGAATTATGTATAACACATATGAAGAGATGGAAGGGGTATACATCGACTACATGAAGAAAAAAGTTGGCCATGATCGGGTTTGGGCCGTGGGCCCATTACTTCCCGACGAGCATGGCCCAGTGTGTAGCACTGGACGAGGTGGGTCAAGTGCAGTCCCACCTCATGACCTACTCATGTGGTTGGATAAAAAGCGTGATGACTCTGTTGTGTATATTTGTTTTGGTAGCCGATTCGCATTATAAGTGAAAAGCAAATGAGTGTGTTAGCAAATGCACTTGAGCTTAGTAATGTTGATTTTATTTTGTGTGTTAAGGCAAGTGTTTCAAGTTTCATTCCTAGTGGATTTAAAGTTCGGGTAGCTGATCGAGGTTTCATAGTGAAAGGATGGGCCCCACAATTGGCAATATTAAGACATCAAGCTGTGGGGTCATTTGTGACTCATTGTGGGTGGAACTCGGCACTGGAAGGAGTTGCGGCAGGTGTGATGATGTTGACATGGCCCATGGGTGCAGACCAGTATGCGAATGCTAAGCTACTGGTTGACCAGTTGGGTGTTGGGAAAAGAGTTTGTGAAGGAGGGCCCGAGGGTGTTCCTAACTCAGTTGAGTTGGCTCGGTTATTGGACGAGTCTTTAAGTGGCGATATAGCAGAGCGGGTTAAAGTCAAGGAACTAAGTCGAGCAGCTAGCAAAGCAGTTAAAGAAGGAACATCAATACGCGATCTAAACATGTTTGTTAAGTGTCTATCTGAGCTCTAAGATCATGAAACACAAGAGTAGTGAGGAGTCAGGGACAAGCTACAAGATCTGTTGAATATGATTTGACAATTCTAGCTGTTTGATATGTTTGTCAACTTTTTATTCGAGCAATTTACCATCAGATAGGTAGCTCAACTAATGCTTGTCAACTTGGTTTACGATAATATAGAGAGTTTGCACATTTTATTTAAGTGTGCCAACATAACTCAAGGATGCAGTGTATCTCTTATTCTCTTAACAGATATATACGAATATGAGAAGTGTGACAGTTGAGAATGTATAAACGATTAGAACATAAGTGATACTTCAACATATAGACCTCCCGGCAACATGTCGAGAATCTACCTTTCGAGAAGTGATTTGATGGTGGGTACGTTTTGATCAACTTGGATTCGTATGATGATCATGATTTTGGTAATGACTATCGACATATAAAATAAAGCTATGACAATTTTGACCCATACATAAAGTGGATTCACCACTAAAAAAAAAGCATCAAGAACCCATACGGACTCCATATAGAGACCGGATACTAAAGAAACGGGTCTCGAATCATCTGGACCAATTCTTAATTACCAAGAATATTGGTTTTGATTCTGGAAAAAAAATAGACCGGTTAATTTTATGAAAACTGGTCTATGAAAAGTTAAATGAGAACAATTTTAAGACTAAACGTGATGAGAACAATTTTAAGACTAAAACACATTTGGATTACGTCCGGTCTCCGTACACTTTTGAAATCATTTATGCTAAACAAAATATTTTTAGGATAACTTGACTTACGATTTGTTGAAGTAAGGTATTATTTTTGATCCTATAAATAAACATACTACGAGGCCTTCGATGATGATCAAAGGATAAGGGGTTGTGTGATGGCTTGCCAAGCTTGAAGTAACATGCGACAAAATAAATGGAAACACTACGTTAAGTGATTCGCAGGGATTGGACCATGCGAATCACCTCTGGCATGAGAGTAAGTATGTGTTATGATGTTATAAGTGAGTAAAATAGGTGTTGAGAGCGTGATCAAACATGTGTAACCTACCAAGCTACTTATAGGTGGTGGAAATAGACTTAGGCAGGCCTCTACACGAAATCCGGAGATCATGGGGGTGTCCTTTCATTTTGGTTGATAAGTGGGTTAGTGTACCACGATCCCTATCTTGGCGAGGAAGCCTTGATAGGGTAGGAGACGTGGGTTTGACCTAGTCTAGATCGTCCTTTGTACTAACAGTTACAAAAAAACAATCACAGAAAACTAATTAATAAAAACAGTCACAAGATAATCCTAATTAATAATTAATAGGACGTGGGTTTGACCTAGTCAACGACCTAACAGTGGCAAGTTAAAGATAGGCTATACCCTAGCCTAGACTACGTAAAAAGTGCAAGAAAAGCAATTTCATTAGTGGTCCAATCAAAAGGTTTTGCATGTTTTCTCACCCCAAGATTTAGCAAAGCAAAAGTATTAATAAAAGTGGGTCTATGAAACTCACCTCAGTAAAGAAATGCAAAAACAATCACTCTAAAGGAGAATAGCACAACAACAACGAAAATATCACAGCACAACGGACTTGGCACAACCTAATAATAACAAAAAGGCGTGACTCAGTATCGATCCTCACGAAGTCGCCAATAATAAAGTCGTATGAAACGTAAATATTCTTGCAAGTTGAAGTAACACGATAGAATGGAACACTTGGCCTTGTCGCTTGTGGAACGAGGACTCAAATAACGCACGCCAATAACAAGATTACACGAAGTTCGACCTATTCAACAACCAACTCACGCAAACTCACACGACTATAACTAACAAGGATATGTGCGCCATATAAGTCACAAAGTGGTCGGGTCTAATAGATTAAACTAAGTGTTAATAAAGTGCTCGAATGATTCGTCAAGTCTTATTAATCTCGTCAATTTAATAAGCTTGGCGTTCCTTTCGTCTCGTTTATTAATTCAAAGTTAATCTTGAAGGGTTACACGTAACGATCTTAGGATGAGTTCCAATTAATAACCTTCTCTTCGCATACTTATCGGGCTCTTATTGGATTCGTCAATCCAATAAGTCCAAATAACTATGTTGGTAGAACTTTATTAACTCTAACCAATCCGCAATCCAATTCAAATTAAGCTTCTTAAAGAGAAATCCTGGGTCTCTTGTCTCGAAATGTATTACCTTTTCGTTACTTATAATTTCTTTTTAAGAAAAGTGTTTACTTCATCAAACTAATACAATTAAACTATCGTTTAATTGTATCCTTCAATATTCATTGTTTCCAAAACGTAGTACATTTAACTCATTCGACCTATCATTTCGAGTCAACCCTTCTCGAGTCAATGCTAATTGACTCGAGCCCATCTAAACCTAAGTCCGTTTCCCAAGTCAAGTATCTATTTCGGGTCATAGTCTAATAGTAATATAGTCCACATTGTCCACATACTTATATAGTCCATATCGGCTACTCGCGGCCAATCCGATCCATGAGGTTTCAGATGACTCGCGAAGTGCTCAAATCATCACGACTCAATTCCACGAAATTATCATAACGGCATGCACATTTATTATTATTAGTAATATTATTATCTTTTCCTTTTTATTATTCAAGTTTGGACAATTTTTAATCCAATTATATCAAAGGATTGACCAAAGTCAACCAAACCATTCGGATACCAAATCTGCCACGCTAGCCGAGACCATATGGTCTCGGTCTCAATGAACCCCTTTCGTGTGATAACCGCCTTGCCGAGGTTACCCTCGGCTACGAATACCTTAAAACGAGCCATGCCGTGACACAAGTGTGTCCCGGTCTCAAAACCAAATCAAGATACAACGCAAAAATACCACAGCCCCACCACCACTCGAGGGTGGTGGTGGCGATGGTTAGACAACCGCAGCCAAAATGCAACAAGAAACATCACCACAATTAAAGATTTAACCCAAGGAGACATTTAAGCCTCAAAAACACCAACAACAACATCATACCGAGGCACGGTAACCTCGGTTACCGTGTCGGCTACTCGAACAAACAACCAACACATTACTGTCATATGGTGTACGGCCCAAAATAACACCACAAGTATCTAGACTCATTTGTTCCACAAGGACCCAAGCCAAAACACCATGAAAATCATGGCTAACAACCGTAAAAACAAAAAACGAGCATGGGTCTACGCGTGGGAAGCCACGGTAGCACATGCATGATAAAAACCTAAAAGGTTCGAAACTAAAAACTCATATCTAGGTCGCGTCGGTGAGAGATAACGCGCGTTCCCTATGTCAAAATGATCACCTTCTCACGATTTATCGATTGGTATAAGCGGTGTAAAACTCTGGTGGCGGGTGGCCAGAAAAGTGGCCGGAGAAGACGCCGGTTTAGTATTCCGGTCGCCGGAATTTTAGAGAGAGGAGAGAGAGAGAAATATGTGTGTAAAAATGAGAGAGTGTGTGTGTGGGGTTTTTTATACCCCTTGAAGGACCAAATGTGTCAACTTTCGAAAATAAGGGTGTGTTTGGTATTATTTGCGAGGGGCCAGTTGCGCCTTTTTCCCAAACTTCCACGATAACGCTTCTCGAGCTTGTTTTGACCCTCAAACGTTGTCGAAAATTTACGAAAGTTACGCCGTTAGTCTTTAAATCGTTTTTCCATTCAAAATGACTATAAATGCGACTATTCTCGATAAAACGATAAATATATATTGTTAATACAAATAAGCCGTAAAAACGTTTATTTATATTTTACGATCTTCTAATGTTTTGTCGATAACAAACGTAAAATCATTTTAACGAAACAAATAAAATACATAAATGGTTTGAGCCAATAGTTTACTAACACACTTACATTTTCATATAAAACACTAAACAAACAATAGCGTTTTCATATTATAGTAATGCATATGTATAACAACTAGTGTTTACATAATGGGTAGATATATATACATACTTAGTATGTATTTTAATGGGTAACATAATGGGGTAGAAGTCTAAGTATTTGACTCATTGACTAAATACATTTAATGTAGTTGTGTAAAGCCCAAAGTCCATGACCCATGGAGCATGATCCATAACCCATGACCCATTGCATGACATCATGCATAAGTCATAATGGGTATTATCCATGACCCATGGAGCTAACCCATGACCCATTGACTAGATGCATTGCATCTTCTAGATACATTGTATCTATTTGGATACCCATGATCCAAAGTCCGTAACCCATGACCCATGATCCATGACCTATAACCCATTTAGGGGGAGCGTCCTACGGATCCTCAGAATTACACTGGACAGATCCCTCAAGCAAGGGATCCGTGGGATCCGTGGAACAGTAGTAATTTTTCCTCTATAAATAGTGAGCCATTTCTTCATTATAACACACCCCTTTCACACACATTCTCTCTTAGTGTTGTAAACTCTCTAACCTCAGATCCAAATGATCTTTCTATGTAGTTTTGTATTTGTGTGATTCTCTAGGTTCCTCTTAAAAGCGAGATCACCACCTCTTGAAGTCGAGCAAGCTCAAGTCCATCGGTTGCCAAGCTTCGTCATTATCAAGACTAATAATGTTATCTTGTTGATAGTTCTTTCTTCTCTCATTAGAAGTGTTGTGTCGAAGACATAGGTGAAAGGTGTCTAAAGGATCAAGTCGAGGGCATTAGTGAAAGGTGCCGAGGATCCATGTCAAAGGTATTACTGAAGGGTGCCGAAAAACCGTGTCAAAGGTATTAAAGGCATTAGTGAAGGGTGCCTAGGAGTCGTGTCAAAAGCATTAGTGAAAGGTTCCTAGGGTGTACATTCGGTATGGTGTGTCGATGTACAAGATAGATTAGTATTGAGTCAAAGGATATTGATATCCTTGTTGATGTTGTTATAAGGAGTGGATCCTCTTTGGGATAGGTGTTGTGTAGTGTTGGGTAGTAGTTCCTCCTTTGTAATGGAACTCGGTATCTAGCCTTGTACATGATAAAGTGTAAGCGACGTTATGATAGGTTTGGTTCTACCTCGTGGAAGAACTCGGTGTCTAGCCTTGTATCAGATAAAGAGTAGGCGACGTTGTGAAGGCTTCTCCGCCACAAGGAGTTTATGTTGTGTAGTGATTACGAACTCTCGAGTAGGTGACTCGGGAGTGGAGTAGGGCAAGGAAGGTGTCCTTGTAGCCGAACCACTATAAATACTCGCGTTTTGGTTTTGTGCTTCTTACTCTTTATCTTTGCTTTACTTATTTATATGTTTATCTATCAACATCCAACACACACATTTAAATAGATTGACATAAGTCGATATAAATAGTTTAAAACGAAGTTTTAACCGATAAAACTATTCAACCCCCCCCTTCTAGTTTTCCACAATTGGTATCAGAGCTTCGTTACCAAGTTTCTTAGAGTATGTTGTACTTTAAAAACTTGATACGATCCGTGTATGATTGAAAACTACAAAGAAGGAAATCTTTTTAAAAAAAATTCATGTTGGATAATGATAGATTATTCTAACAATTTCTTCTTAAGATATTATCTTGCTAGGACTCTTCCAAAGTCTTTATTTCTATCCAAAGAAATGAAGTCAATACTCAAGGAAGAACCCAAAAGTAATCACAACCTACTTCTACTAAGTACAATGGATTACTTTAAAAGCTCGTGAAGTATTTTGGGTATATGGTCTCTAAAAACCATACCAAAAGGTTCGAGGTATGTTCACTTACCCACAAACTAGTTGATTTTATCTTTAGTATGTTTATGTTGATAATATATGTCTTTCTCCTGATTAAAACCTTGCCTGTTAATATTGTCTTATTTAACACATGAATTAGGACGCTAACTTCAATAGTTGCAAGTCTCTAAAAAGTCTCTCTTCACTACTTTCCCTACTTACTCATCATCAGGAATTGTATTTCTCTATGATTTTCTATCATCAAACCTACGTCGTCATCGCAAAATAGATCCTTGATAGTTAAACTACCAAAACATGATTGACCAAAACACATATTCAATTAGGAATCCCATTTTACAAAGTTCCTTTTGTACTATAAGCTATTGTATAACTTATTACAAAAATAAACATTCCTTTTTTTGTCTACAGTAGCCGGATCCCACAAGTTGTACTAGCCGGATCCCTAATACAAGGGATCCGGGGGACCCATGTGACAGAAAACAGATATACGCTTTTCAAAACCAGTTCAATCCTTTTCCCTCTCCTCACAAACACAAAAAACGACCCAAACTCTGCTTCCATCTCCATAGGGCCTCATATCCTCAAACATCTCCTCATTGAACATCATTGTAAGTAATTACACTCATATGTTCTAATCATCATCATCTTCATCCTAGGGTTTATGGTTTTAAAATTTTCAATTAACCACCAATTGATGAAATTAGGTATTGCGAAATTAATCACAAAAAGGCTTTTCATATAATTAAAACTTTGTTGTATCTTAAAACATTGTTAATACAAATCAAAACCATAAACCCATCTTGACAAATTTTATCTAATTGAAATATTTGTTTTCTAGGATCAAACATGCCCAAAGCTACCCAACAAGATCATCATGACACCGTCCACTACCTCTCTAGATATTATCGAAACGAAGAGCTTTCAAAAACCAATCGCAAAATTTTCAAAAAGCTTGAAAAACGACTTATCCATAAAGGTCGTGTTGTTAAGGAATGTTTCCTTGAAATCACCGATATTCGTCAAGTCTTCTCGGAAATTAACTTTAATTGTCTTCTAGATATTGATGAACAAATTTGTCCAGTTTTTATCTTTGAGTTTTACAAAAGTGTTAGGATCATTCATAACAATGATAAAAACATCTCGATCACTTTCATTGTCAACAATCAAACCATCACCTTACCCCTCAACACCTTTGCACAAATTCTTCACATTCCATGTGAAGGTATTTGTATGTACTCCCAAGATTGGGCAATATCCACTCAATCTTTTGCACTAGACCCAAAACCAATCTATCACACTCCTCTCGATGACCCCACTCTTGTTCGAGACACCATCTTCAAAATTAGAGCCGACCAATCTCGCCTCAACCGCAACAAAGAGCTCATCTACCGTGATCCCTTTCAAATGGAATTCTCCAAAATGAATTCCATCTATAGAAAGTGGGAAGAAATTCTTAGAGAAAATGTCATTTGTTTGGTCGGGAACAAAGACCATCCCAACGCATGTCTTGTCCAAATGATCTATTGTCTCATTCACCAAAGACCATTTAACCTTGCCTATTACATGGTGAACAGAATGGTAGGTGTATTCAAAGTCAACAACATGGTACGTCCCTATGGTATGCTCCTAACACGACTCCGTGAGTATGTTAGTGCAATGCAACCTTCTCCTATCAACGATGATCATTTTCTTGCCGATCACGTCATGGTACCACTCACCAAACAACCTTCTAAACGGTTCATGATCAATGGAAAAAAGCCTCGTGCTCTTTCAGACTCCTCGAACGAAGACAAAGAAAAAGTCAATCCCGTTGCCAACGTCCACATGGACCCCATAACCTACTTTGAACAACTTCCAACCCTTCCAAACGAGTCCTAACAATTCAAACAATTGAAGGGTATGATCCAATGCCTAACTAACTACCTCATGACGTCGGGAAAAAGGAAGAGAAGAGATTGACGAAAGAGACATTAGGATTATGGTTGTCTTAGACATTTCTTTTATCAAGTTACAATGGATGCTTATGTTTGTGCAAGATTTACCTTGTTTGTTTGGATATTATCACTATTTCTCATACTTGTGCTATGAATTATGAGATATTTACTTATTTTGTTGTCCACTTACAGTAGAAACTCGTAGCAATTAGTATGCATAATATAGTGCAAAAACTGCACACTGATTCTCGAAGTAGGTTTAGGGGTATATGTGTATGGATAAAACCACAATATCGATATCAAAAATAACCACAAGGAATGATTTAAAATCCCTTTAGGAAAAAGGATAATGAATCAAAACCCGTGAGTGATAGTGATACGGATTAGGAAATCCGAGTCGTTTCCCAACGAGGTGTGAATGGGCAACGTCGTTATTGGTTCGTTATTAAAATGCTCGATGTTTTGGATTGATGATTTGATTTATTTAAACTACGGGAAAAGGGAAAGCAATTAAGGGAAATTAAACAACGGGGAATCCTAAGTACGCTAATAAACGTAAAATGTAATATTAAAAACTTATTTTTTTTGAAGATTTTCTGATTTATTTGTATTAAAAAGTAATTAAAAAGTCCTAAAAACAGATTTAAATAGGGAAAAATAGTAAACAGTGATGAAAAATTATGAAAAATTCAAGAAAATGCTAAAATAATATTCTAAATCTATGAAAAATATAAAAACTATAGCTTATGTGAAGGATTTAAGAGCTGTAGTGAAACTGACCCTAAATAAGCTACTAAGATTAAGCTAATGAGTGCTATAAACCACCAAAGCGTTACTGAAGCTAATTTATACTAAAATCACCTAAAAGCAGCTAATTCCAACTACTCCTAACTTCTATAGTGCAACCTACAATGAAATGGCTTGATTGATCAAGTGAACTTAAACAGTCCTACCCCCTATGTTTAAGCTTAAGCACAAGCTTATATAATAAGCTAAAGTGGAAAACAGAACTTAGGACCTCTAGAACTCCAACCAGAGAGTAAGTATACCAATTTTCAGACCCTAGTGATCAAAAACAAGACCTGCACAAGGTCTGGAAGTTGCCTGGTTCACACTCAGTGTATGTTGAGTGTGAACAGGGCAAATGGGGGCTAATAGAGTAGCTTGTTTAGAGCTTAAGAAAAATTATAAAAATTCTCCAAAAATGATTTTTCAAAACTTGACCAGTTGAAGTTATTTTTACCAAAATCTCAATTGAATTGAACCAATAATGAATCAATGAAAATTCAGCAAACTTTGGTAAAAACTGAGTTTGACACTTTTGACTATTTTGAGACAGTTATGAAATGTTGACCAAACTTAGATTTGAATCCAATTTATGAACTGATTTTGATGTTTTAAGCTAAAAAAGTTAAATCAAGCTATTCTAACATTATCTAAACACAGATCAAGCTTTTGATCTTCAAATATCCAACTGATGAGAAAATTAGAACTTATTTAATGTGATTTTGACTTTTACAGATCTAAGGTGCAATTTAAATGACTTAAATGACTACTACAATTCTAATAGAAACTAGTGCATCAAAACTTAACCACTAACAATTCCTCAAACTCAGATTAACTAACAGATCCAAACACCTCTTATACTAACTGTTTTGCTACTACTCTACTTAAATGATAATCTAACTTATGCTAACACTGAAACTGAATCAATATAACCTAATAACAGTTTAATAAACAGATAAAAGCTAATTCTACCACAGATTCAAACTCAAACAATTTATGCAAACTATATCAGTTTATAGAGAAAGACAAAACTCACAAGTAGTCCAGCTTATTTGAAGCTTAATTCAGAACCAAATACCACTATCCTAATTAATTCAAACCCCAATCCAGCTCTGCATCAACCCAAATCCAACTCCATAACAGCAACTGTAGTTGTCTTATGTTGACTATTTTTGAGATTTGAGAGAATGAAAAGAGTAATGAGTTTTTGAGTAGATAATAAGCTAAAGTGAACTTATAAAAACTTATAAAAACAGTAATCTTAAACTAAATTCAGATTAAAACAGATTTGAAATATTTTTTATTTTTGAAGTATTTTTCTTATTTTTTTGTGATTTTTGTTTGATAGAGAGAATAAGCTGAAAATGATTTGAGATAAGCTAATTTGAGAAACTGAGATACTAATAAGCTATTTAAAACAATGGAACAGTAATTAAGATGGATTGAAAACATAAGCTGAAATTACTTGAATTAATAAAACTTGAGATTACAATAGAACTGAAATTCAGAAATTACAGAAATGAAATTTAAACATAAAACATTAATAAACTACTAATTATCTACTCAAATTCTACATGAATACAATTGTGAAATAAGGGTGCCTTTTATAGGCGAGCTAAGGCCTTGGAAGGATCTGGAATGTCATCATATGTGCTTCTTTGAGTGCATATCATCCATTAGATACGTTTCTAGCATCATCCACTCAATAACAGCCCTTGGATCATGCGCCAATTCCTTTTCGACCAATGAGAGGAGAGGATTTAGTAGTATTTCACACGGATTGATGACCTGGCAACCCCCATGTGTCAGATGGTGTCATAAGGTGTCAGAGAAAAGACTGAATTGCCCTTGATTTTAGTGAATTGTTCGAATTAGGAGAAGGGGTAATCTAGGGTTCTTACCTGGGGATTTTGGGGGTTTCTTTTGGGCGGTAAAAGGGTAAAAGTATTTTTTATTTGGTTTGACTGAAAGTTAAGTGGGTGTTGACCGGGTTAATGGGTATTCGGGTTGGGATAACTGGCTTGGACCGGGTATAGTAGGAAATGGGCTTGGTTCATGTCTTGGGCTTAAGATAATGAATTTGGATTTAGGACATGTATTGGATCCAAGGTATAGCATAAGGACTAAAGCTGCCAAATCTGATTTTCCAGGGACCAAAGTTGTAAATTCTGAAAATATCTTCCAAGGGCCATTATTGTCATTCTCAAATAATCCAAAGGCGGAATTTGCAACTTTTGAATCTTCAAAGGTCTTTTCTGCCAAATGCTCAAAGTTCAGGGATTGATTCTGACAATTCTTCAAATTTGATCATATCTTCCAAAAATCATCCTTAGAGAATAAAGATCTTCACAAATGCATAATTCTGACCTTCCGGCTCAGCTTTAGCACTCTTAATCTCTCGTGCTCGAGTTTTTGTCAGATTTGGCTATCTTTTGTGTGTTTTGACATATCCGTACCTGCACATGCACAAACTCAAGAAAACAGCAAATATTAGCAATAAACGGCTCTTTCTTGGTTATTTTGGGTTTAATTTTGATAAAGAAATGATATGTGTTTTTGCACATATCAAAATACCCCAGACGAGACCATTGTCGTGTCCCCACGCAATGCAATCAACTCACGCTTCTAAAACCAAGGATTTCAATCTCTTTCTACTAAACCTATGAAGAAGTAGCAAAGATTCCTCAAAAGAGATTAAGAAACACTTAATTCTAAAAACGCCCCGTTTACCTTTTAATTTCACATGTAGATATTACGATTAAGCACATTCCAATTATGAGTGACGGTTTGTTTGAACTTTCATGTCGATCAATAACTCCAACATTTTTCAAACGACACGTTAGGATCACGGAGTAGGAAACACAACACAGCGTGAAGTGACCATACGGATAGAATACATCGTCCCTGATTTTTCACAAGTTCCCAAACTAAGCGTAAAATCGAAATCATTGTTAAATACGACTTTAGATGCCAACACTACCCATGGAAGTTACTTGTGTAATTACCTTTTCTTCCCATTTTCCTATTTTCCTCTAGATTTTTTTATTTTTGTTGAGAATTGAATTTCTTCAAATTTCTCGTTTCGATAATTCTTATTCCGATAAAGATACAAAGCTAAGTCGCTAATTAGTTATCCATCTTCTCTCAAGAACCATTGTCTAAAAAATGAGGTCCACATCAAGGAATTTTTATTCACTTATATTTTTGATTTTTCCCTTTTTTTTCATCATTTTTTTTTTTTTTTTTTTTTTTTTTTTGCACTTATACTTTTACTTATATGAGCTATGAACTACGGAGCTTCACGGGGTAATTCCAAGACTATAGGCTTCATGAAATGAGGATCCCAGTGGGTTAGACCAAGACCTCACCCAATCCCGGCTAAAGATCCAAGGGTCCGATCTCGAACCGCAGCTCATAACTTTACTTATTACTTATTACTTATTACTTATTTATTACGAATCCTTGATGTGTACCCAATTTTTAAAATAAAGATTCTTTTAAGAAGATAAAGAACTAACTATCGCCAAAAACTCAACATCTCTAATTATTTATTAAACAGATATGGGGTGAAACAATTTTGTGGGAGCAAAAAGCCACAAGTACCTTCGATGAGCTCTAAAGAGAACCAACTACTCCACGTTTAGCATCTAAACTCATAAGTAACTCTATCATTTCTCGATCTCCGCAAATTTAAAATCCCAAATAATGAGATCCGCGGATGCTTAGCCGATAATTTTTAGGTTATCTATGGTTAAGGGAACAAGCTAGGGCTCAACACGCCCGGTCAAGTCAGAATTCCATTCCTACTCTCACCAGCGGAAAGTCAACAAGGTGTCAAAACATATATTAACTTAGCTAATGCTTCGTTAAATAATCTAAAGTCTCGCATTTTTAAAGTCACTTATTAGAAACTAGCAAATTCTTGTTTAGGCTTCGCATATTTAAAATCACTTAGGGAGACTTGCAAATTCTTGGCCTTGTGAGCTAGAATCGCATTTTATAGCCTCTTGTCTAAGCAATTAGCAAAGGCTATTTCAAGAAAACGCATATTTAAAGAAACTTCTAAGAGACTAGCAAGAACTTTTTGATCATAAAACTATTAAAAGCTTACAAAAATTTTAAATTTTCTCATTTTTGCACAATTTTTTCATTTTCTAAGGAAAAACGGGGTTGCGAGAGTACACGACAAAAAATAAGCAAGTGCGGTCAAATCAAATCGAAGATTACCCTACCCTAGACTAAAACGAAACATTGTCCTCAATGTTTAAAGCAAGGGTATCAACGAAAATCTAAAAGCCGTTTATAAATTATGCTTAAAGATAAACGTTAGTCGATAAGATTTCGGATATCGGATTTTTATCAGCATCGATCATGAAACTCGAGTGGAGAAAAGACAAGCTTCGAGCACGAGAGTCTTCATATCGGGAAAATCCTACACACAACATCACAAACAACCACACACGAGAAATCGAAGAGGCTAACCCCTTCACATCACTTATTAGAAAATAGAAAGAAGATAGAGATAAGCATGGGGTGCCTCCCACGAAGCGCTACTGTTTTTGGTCACTGAGTCGCTAGCTTGACTCGATCCCCGAATTCAGTTGTCCTTAGGGAAAGTTTGGAGATCCGGGACAACCATAGACGCGATGTCCCCTCCAAAATAATGTTTCACACGATGACCATTCACCTTGAAATTTGGGCCATCGGGCTGAGAAAGCTCTACTGTTCCATACGGGAAAACCTGAGCAACGGTGAATGGTCCGGACCAACGGGTTTTGAGTTTTCCCGAGAATATCTTCAATCGAGAGTTAAAGAGGAGAACTTGATCACCAACGTTGAAAACGCGGTTTTTGATTTTAGCATCATGAATCCTCTTAGTCTTCTCTTTGAAAATCAAAGAATTCTCGTAAGCCTGATCCCTAAGCTCATTTAATTCATTCAATTGAACTTTCCGGTGATCACCCGCGGTCTTAAGATCAAAGTTTGCATGTTTCAAGGCCCAGAATGCCTTATGCTCGAGCTCGATGGGCAAGTGACAAGCTTTTCCATACACCAACTTAAATGGGGTGCACCCAATGGGTGTCTTGTATGCGGTGCGAAAAGCCCATAATGCATCATCTAACTTATCGGCCCATGAAGCTCGATTTTCTCCTACAGTCCTTTCTAAAATCCTTTTCAAACCACGATTGGAGACCTCAACTTGTCCGCTCGTTTGCGGGTGATACGTGGTAGAAAGACGATGGGTAACTCCATATTTAGCCATAACTTTAGCAAATTGTTCATTACAGAAATGGGTACCGCGATCACTGATGATAGCACGAGGTGCTCTGATGCGCCCGGTTGGTGCAAGTTTTAAATTTATAAAAGGTGAATTACCAATATTACCAATAACACATACGAGCAAGTATACTCGTCCGTTATAGCAAGATTATGAAGGTAAGTCGGGATCGTTCGCAGGGATTTGAGTGAATCTAAGCACAAGTTTGAATTAACGGAGTCTATCCAAAACATATAATAAAGCAAATAGGTATAATGAAATTCAGATGATTAAAAACTACACTTGCTTAAACTAGTTTCATATCATAGATTAATGTGATTGTGTTAACCTCTTAACATGTTGGTTGTGATAATTAGTTGGTAGACTAATCTATTGTTCTTACAAGTCAAACTTTGATCAAGAGTTTAGTTTATAAAAACAAGCATTAAGTTTAACCAATCAATTCAAGATCAATTCAAGTTTCATAAGTCTACATACATAAACTTAAACACAAAAACATCCACTTGTTCATCAAATTGCTTAAGAAATGGTCAATACAAAAGGTAACCGATCATAGACAAAAGGCTACAATTGATTCTCAACAACTAATCTTACGACCATTTAGATGTTTCCAACCAATCCAATTTGATAATCAAAAAGTGTTTCTATTACAACCATACCTTAGTTCCTTTGTGTAATCAAGAATAATGGGTAAAAACAATCATCCATAGACAAAATGATTATGACTAGTTGAATAACACGAAGTTCTTTCGACCCCAACGATTATATCAATTAGCCAAACTTGATTAACAAATGTCACTATGAAACTTTAGCACAATTGGATCTTAGAATCAACTTGAAATTGAATTAAAACATGTTAACACAACCACTAACTAATCATATGATAATCAACATCATTTAAGCAAGTGTATAAAGAAACTAGCCACTCATAGCAAACATAAACATAAACTCAGAACTTTGAACATTAGAAAACATGATTGAAAGTCTTACAATGCTTGGAATAAGATTACAAATGGTGTAGTAATGATTCCCAAAGGATTGGTGTTGACTTCTTGATGGTTTGACCTCCAAATGATGACTTCTTGGACCTCCAAAGTTTCCTGGAACTTTATGAACGAATTTAAGCTTTGAGAGAGTAGTAGTGGTGGTAAGATAGGTGTGAGAGAAGATCTCTCAAGTTTTGGTGTATTTGGATGATGAAAACATACTCAAATGAGTCCTATTTATACTACTCTCAAGCCCTTGGGGTTATAAATGCATTACTTGGTCACTAAGGAGCTTGGAAGGGACTAGAAGACATGTAGGAAGGGACTAGAATCGTTTGGAACGAGTTTGGAACCTTAGTAATGGAAAATTGGCTGAAACAGGACCTCCAACCGGATCCGGTTGGTCTACGTGACCATTCTCCAACCGGATCCGGTTACGGGTCTCGACCGATCGGTTGGAGCAAAATCACAAAAAGTCATAAACAGTAAAGTTGTAGATCTTTCTCTTAGCTTTCTGTGGCCGTGAACCGGGGGTCAAACGGAGTCCGTATGCAAAAGTTATGGCCAAAATGGTGAAGGTGTGTCAAGGACAACGAGGCTTCCAATATCTTTTCGTTTAAGCTTCTTTTCTTCATTTCTTTCTCGTTTTCCTTCTTGAACTTTATTCTTGAGTCTTTGGACCACTAACTTGATGACTTTATCTTCTCGAATATACTCCATAAGTCTTTCTTTGATCGGGAATTCTTCATATATGGAGAAATCTTCGTATTTTACTTCTTTTTCCGTCTTTTTCTCCACTTTTCTGTACTTGGCTACAAATGAACTAGCAAACGCACTTTGATACGATTAAGCAACAAAAGCATATGATTATAACCAAATAACATACATAAAAACACGGATAACGCTACTAAAAACATGCACAATTAGAGCGTTATCATGCTCCGAATCGGGAAAACAAATTCTTTAAGAACTTAACAACCACTCGGGCGTCATTGGTGGGGAGCGCCTTCGCTTCAACCCATTTAGACAAGTAGTCGACGGCCACGAGGATATACTTATTACCCCTAGATGATGGAAATGGCCCCATAAAATCGATGCCCCACACGTCAAAAATCTCGCAAACTTGAATAGCATTTTGTGGCATTTCATCCTTTTGCGAAATTTTCCCTTGACGTTGGCAAGAATCACAAGATTTAACTAAATCATGAGCATCTCGATATATGGTAGGCCAATAAAACCCGGAGTCAAAAACCTTCTTAGCGGTGTAGCTTGCACCATGATGGCCACCAGTGGGTCCGTTATGGCAAGCATGAAGAATATCAATGGCCTCTTGGCCATGAACACACCGCCGGATTACTTGATCCGCACAAATCTTAAACAAGTAGGGATCGTCCCAGAAATAATGCTTAACATCTTTGAAAAACTTTTTCTTTTGTTGGGACGACATCCCTTTCACGATGAAATTGCCCGCATGGTAATTTGCAAAGTCGGAAAACCATGAGGTGTTTGGGTCTTTCTTAGCAATCATCCCAAGTGTCTCAAGAGGAAATGTTTCCATGATCTCCTTTTTCTCGAGCACACTTTGATGGGGATTCTCAAGTCTAGAAAGATGATCGGCAGCAAGGTTCTCCGCTCCTTTTTTGTCAAGAATAGTAACATCAAACTCTTGAAGGAGGAGAACCCACCGGAGTAATCGTGGCTTAGCATCTTGCTTTTCCAAAAGATACTTAAGGGCAGAATGGTCGGTATACACTATGGTCTTCGACAAGACAAGGTAGGGTCAGAATTTCTCGAAAGCATAAACAACGGCCAATAATTCTTTTTCAGTAGTCGTGTAATTGTGTTAGGCCTCAGACAATGTCTTACTCGCATAGTGTATGGGTTGAAAATGTTTCGATTTACGTTGCCCCAAGACTGCCCCAATTGCGTAATCACTTGCATCACACATGAGCTCAAAGGGCAAATCCCAGTCGGGGGCAACTAAGATCGGAGCCTCAGTTAATTTCTTTTTGAGAAAATTAAAGGCTTCAACACATTCATTGGTGAAGATAAACGGAGCATCCTTCTCGAGGAGATGGGTCAGAGGGCGGGCTATCTTCGAGAAATCTTGGATGAAACGGCGATAGAAACCGGTGTGACCTAAAAAACTCCGAATACCTTTGACGGTAGTGGGATGAGGGAGTTTAGCTATAACGTCAACTTTAGCTCGGTCGACCTCAATCCCAGATTTTGAAATCTTATGGTCGAGGACAATGCCCTCTCGAACCATGAAATGGCACTTCTCCCAATTCAAGACCAAGTTGGTGTCTTCACACCGTTTAAGCATGTGGTCTAGATGAGAGAGGCAAGAAGTGAAAGAATCTCCATAAACCGAGAAATCATCCATAAAAACTTCCATAGACTTCTCGATCATGTCATGAAAAATAGCCATCATGCACCTTTGGAACGTTCCGGGAGCATTGCATAAACCAAATGGCATTCGTCGGTAAGCAAACGTTCCATAAGGGCACGTGAAAGTCGTTTTCTCTTGATCCTGCGGATCGATCGGAATTTGAAAGTAACCGGAGAAACCATCAAGAAATCAATAGAACTCATTCTCCGCTAAACGTTCGAGCATCTGATCCATAAAAAGTAGCGGGAAATGGTCCTTACGAGTCGCATCATTCAATTTTCGGTAATCAATACACACCCTCCATCCGGTGACGAGGCGTGTGGAAATCAATTCATTATCTTCGTTCATAACTACGGTCATTCCACCTTTCTTCGGGACACAATGGATAGGGCTAACCCATGAGCTATCGGAGATTGGATAAATGATTCCGGCGTCGAGGAGTTTAAGAACTTCCTTTCTGATAACCTCATGAATTTTTGGATTAACCCTACGTTGTTGTTGAATAACGGGTTTACAATCGTCTTCCATTAAGATCTTGTGAGTACAAAAACGAGGGTTTATGCCCTTAATGTCAGAAATTTGCCAAGCGATGGCACTCTTATGTTTTCGAAGAATATCCAAAAGTGCGGTTTTCTCCTCATCTTTTAGGTTTTTAGCAATGATGACGGGAAACTTGTTCGGTTCTTCAAGAAAAGCGTATTCAAGATGAGGAGGTAAATCTTTGAGCTTGGGCTCCGGAGGTGTTTCGTTAGACGTTTGTACTTATTTAATTTCTTCAATCGTAATCTCTTTCGGAGGGAGTGACGGTAATGGATCTTCATTTAACAATTGTTCAAGATAAAGGATATCTCCCTCCGAATCATAAAAATCTTCATCAATTCCCGGTGGAATCGATTCATCATTAGCAAGAAACTCATCGATCTCTTCCAAAACGAAATCACCTCCCTCGAACGGAGTAAGAGAGGGGGAAGAGTCGGCAATTATAGGCTCAGAAGATGGTTCAGAAGGTGAATCAGAAGAAGTAGAATTGTTAGCAAAACCGAGAACTTCTTGAGCGTACTCCTCACAAGAAACATCAATAACGTCGATTCGATTGATGGAAGCATCGTCGAAATTTGAGGAGTACCTCGTCGTTTGATTAATGTTGAATGTGACGGCTTCTTGATTAACTCGCAACGTAATCTCTCCTTCGAACACATCAATTAAGGCACGACCGGTCCTTAAGAAACATCTCCCAAGAATAATGGGTACTCGAGGGTCGGCATCGAAATCTACCACAACCAAATCCGCGGGAAAATAGAACTCCCCCACTTTGACAAAGACATCCTCGGCTATACCCTTTGGACGGGTCGTAGAACGATCGGCTAGCTCGAGGGTCATACACGTTGGGGTAAGTGGGGGCAATGAAAGCTTTTCGTAGATTGATTTCGGCATCAAATTGATACTTGCGCCAAGATCGGCCAAGGTGGAGCATTGAACAATTCCTTGAAAATCGCATGGAATGAGGAACTTTTCGGGGTCACCTAACTTTTCGGGAAGTTTCTTGAGGATAACCGCCGAACAATTCTCATTCAGAGATGTCGTAGCAAGCTCATATAGTTTCTCCTTGTTCGTAAGCAATCGCTTAATCGTAGAAGCAAGTTTGGGCATCAAGAGAAGGGCATCCGCAAAACTGATCTCCACATTCAAGTCTTTGAAGATTTGGAAAAACGTTTCCATTTGATGATTCGACTTTTCACGAAGAGTTTGATCTTTAAGACGAGACGGATATGGGATAGACGGTTTCGGATTAGCTTTCTTTACATTAACGGGAGAATTTTCGGGCTCATAATCTTGGATAACCGTGGGTTGGACATTCACAGTACTCCCCTTATTAGTAGGAAGCACCGGGTCCTTTGTCACCTCGATCTCACGGTCTACCACACGAGACGGAGAAGAAGAATTAGTGGTAGGAACCGTAGGTCCATCGTAAGCAACACCACTTCGGGTAGTGATCGCTTTCATGTCACCTCTCGGGTTTGGAATCGTATTACTTGGAAGAGTATCGGAACCCGAGGGTTGAGAATAAGAAGTAGACGGTTGATTGGCTTGAAAGAAACTAGCCATCATATTCCTCATTTCAGTCATCTGTTTGTTACTTGTAGCTTCCATTTCCTTTTTGAAATCCGTCCTCATGCCGTTAATTTGAGTTTGCAAACATTTAATGGTGTAATCGGAGTTCTTCATGTAAGTTAGAAAATCGTTGTTCAGAGCAACTTGAGGAGGTGCTTGATATGGTTGTTGAGGAGGAGGTGGTTGATATTGATGTTGAGGAGGAGGTGGTTGTTGGTAAACTTGAGGTGGAGGAGCTTGGTAGTGTTGATTACCATGATTAACATTAGCTCCTCGGTTCTGATTAACATTATGGTTACCATTGAAACGATTTTGATTTTGGTTTTGGTGTTGAGGTTGGTTGAAACCGAGAGGTCCGAGATAATTGTTTGAGCGGTAGCTAAGAAGATTTCGATCTCCTTGCGGTTGATTGTAGTTCCCTGTAGCAGCATAAACATTCTCATGTGCGTAGCCACCGACGGCTGGGCACTCGGAATAAGAATGTGGACCTCCACAAGTCTCACAAGTCGGGTGTACCGCTTTTACTTGTTGATGTTGATTCTGATTATTCATTTGATGTATCCTTAAGATATCGTCCATCTTTTTGTTCAGAGTGGCTATTTCGAGAGAAGAAGACGTATTTGATCAAGATGATTCACCCCTTTCAGCGGTAGAATCCCAATAATTGTAATGAGCGGTCATGTTCTCGATAAGATCGTAGCATTCCTCGGGACGTCTCTTCATGAAAGTTCCACCGGCAGCAGCATTGATTGTCTCACGGTGTCGCAATGTCAAACCATTATAAAATGTATCAATTTGAGTGACAAGCAACATGTTATGATTCGGACATCGATCGATTGCAAGCTTATAACGTTTCCAAGCTTCAAACAAAGATTCGTCAGGATATTTCCGGAAATTACTGATATCGTTCCTCAACTTCGTCACCATCGACGGTGGAAAGTACTTTGCCAGAAACTTTGAAACCATTTCCTCGAAGGTATGAATCGAATTTTTCTGGAGTCGATCAAACCAAGAAGTGGCATGATGAGTCAAAGAGTATGGGAAAAGATATAGACGAAGGGCGTCATCGGAGACCCCATTTTGTTTCATACTCTGAGTAGCGGTCAGAAATTTATCAAGATGCTTGTTTGCATCGTTATCGGGTAAACCATGAAATTGACAACTGTTTTTTACTTGTTCTATCATATGATGTTTCAAGCTAAAATCGGTAGCTTGAAAATTAATCGGTGCAATGGGTCCTCCCCTCCCGTACATTGTAGGTTGACATAGCTCCTCCATCGTTCGGAGATCGGGAGCTACATTTTGATTAACGGGAGGAGGATTAGGACCGGGGTTTGGTGGTACGTTGGCAGCAGCCATATTACGTAACTCGGGTACGTTCTGATTCTGATTCTGAAGTCGTCTTAAGCGAGAGCGAGTGCGCATGCACTTTAAAAACCAAGGCAATTAAATGAGAACGGTATTCGAAAACAACAGTGAACTTAAACCAATAATCCCAAGTGAATAAATCACTTCTATAAGACAAACGCACAAGCGAGCAGAGAAGCTTTTTAGGTCAGCGCGAAGCTTATTAAAAACCCGCTTCTTTTCAGCCGCAATTTAATGTCAGGCCGTCCTTATACCCACCACATAGTTTGTTTATCCGATAGAAATAAATCGACTCACAAGCGACACAAAGGCAAGTTTTTGATCTTTGGTACGGGAACTTACTAATGATAACACCTCCGTTGAGAATGTTATATAATTGGTGTATTCTATTTAAGCTCAAAAACACAAGAGAAAATCTTTTTGTATTTTTAATGATATATATATATACAAAAGAAAAAGGAAAATATTTTTTAATTTTTTTATTTTTAGAAAAATAGTAACTTCACGAAGGAAGGATCTCGAGTCACTAATCGTCAAACCGTTAATGATATTGTCGCGACACAACCTCCCCGGCAGCGGTGCCAAAATTTGATTCTCAAAGTAGGTTTAGGGGTATATGTGTATGGATAAAACCACAATATCGATATCAAAAATAACCACAAGGAATGATTTAAAATCCCTTTAGGAAAAAGGATAATGAATCAAAACCCGTGAGTGATAGTGATACGGATTAGGAAATCCGAGTCGTTTCCCAACGAGGTGTGAATGGGCAACGTCGTTATTGGTTCGTTATTAAAATGCTCGATGTTTTGGATTGATGATTTGATTTATTTAAACTACGGGAAAAGGGAAAGCAATTAAGGGAAATTAAACTACGGGGAATCCTAAGTACGCTAATAAACGTAAAATTTAATATTAAAAACTTATTTTTTTTTTGAAGATTTTCTGATTTATTTGTATTAAAAAGTAATTAAAAAGTCCTAAAAACATATTTAAATAGGGAAAAATAGTAAACAGTGATGAAAAATTATGAAAAATTCAGGAAAATGCTAAAATAATATTCTAAATCTATGAAAAATATAAAAACTATAGCTTATGTGAAGGATTTAAGAGCTGTAGTGAAACTGACCCTAAATAAGCTATTAAGATTAAGCTAATGAGTGCTATAAACCACCAAAGCGTTACTGAAGCTAATTTATACTAAAATCACCTAAAAGCAGCTAATTCCAACTACTCCTAACTTCTATAGTGCAACCTACAATGAAATGGCTTGATTGATCAAGTGAACTTAAACAGTCCTACCCCCTATGTTTAAGCTTAAGCACAAGCTTATATAATAAGCTAAAGTGGAAAACAGAACTTAGGACCTCTAGAACTCCAACCAGAGAGTAAGTATACCAATTTTCAGACCCAAGTGATCAAAAACAAGACCTGCACAAGGTCTGGAAGTTGCCTGGTTCACACTCAGTGTATGTTGAGTGTGAACAGGGCAAATGGGGGCTAATAGAGTAGCTTGTTTAGAGCTTAAGAAAAATTATAAAAATTCTCCAAAAATGATTTTTCAAAACTTGACCAGTTGAAGTTATTTTTACCAAAATCTCAATTGAATTGAACCAATAATGAATCAATGAAAATTCAGCAAACTTTGGTGAAAACTGAGTTTGACACTTTTGACTATTTTGAGACAGTTATGAAATGTTGACCAAACTTAGATTTGAATCCAATTTATGAACTGATTTTGATGTTTTAAGCTAAAACAAAGTTAAATCAAGCTATTCTAACATTATCTAAACACAGATCAAGCTTTTGATCTTCAAATATCCAACTGATGAGAAAATTAGAACTTATTTAATGTGATTTTGACTTTTACAGATCTAAGGTGCAATTTAAATGACTTAAATGACTACTACAATTCTAATAGAAACTAGTGCATCAAAACTTAACCACTAACAATTCCTCAAACTCAGATTAACTAACAGATCCAAACACCTCTTATACTAACTGTTTTGCTACTACTCTACTTAAATGATAATCTAACTTATGCTAACACTGAAACTGAATCAATATAACCTAATAACAGTTTAATAAACAGATAAAAGCTAATTCTACCACAGATTCAAACTCAAACAATTTATACAAACTATATCAGTTTATAGAGAAAGACAGAACTCACAAGTAGTCCAGCTTATTTGAAGCTTAATTCAGAACCAAATACCACTATCCTAATTAATTCAAACCCCAATCCAGCTCTGCATCAACCCAAATCCAACTCCATAACAGCAACTGTAGTTGTCTTATGTTGACTATTTTTGAGATTTGAGAGAATGAAAAGAGTAATGAGTTTTTGAGTAGATAATAAGCTAAAGTGAACTTATAAAAACTTATAAAAACAGTAATCTTAAACTAAATTCAGATTAAAACAGATTTGAAATATTTTTTATTTTTGAAGTATTTTTCTTATTTTTTTGTGATTTTTGTTTGATAGAGAGAATAAGCTGAAAATGATTTGAGATAAGCTAATTTGAGAAACTGAGATACTAATAAGCTATTTAAAACAATGGAACAGTAATTAAGATGGATTGAAAACAAAAGCTGAAATTACTTGAATTAATAAAACTTGAGATTACAATAGAACTGAAATTCAGAAATTACAGAAATGAAATTTAAACATAAAACATTAATAAACTACTAATTATCTACTCAAATTCTACATGAATACAATTGTGAAATAAGGGTGCCTTTTATAGGCGAGCTAAGGCCTTGGAAGGATCTGGAATGTCATCATCTGTGCTTCTTTGAGTGCATATCATCCATTAGATACGTTTCTAGCATCATCCACTCAATAACAGCCCTTGGATCATGTGCCAATTCCTTTTCGACCAATGAGAGGAGAGGATTTAGTAGTATGTCACACGGATTGATGACCTGGCAACCCCCATGTGTCAGATGGTGTCATAAGGTGTCAGAGAAAAGAATGAATTGCCCTTGATTTTAGTGAATTGTTCTAATTAGGAGAAGGGGTAATCTAGGGTTCTTACCTGGGGATTTTGGGGGTTTCTTTTGGGCGGTAAAAGGGTAAAAGTATTTTTTATTTGGTTTGACTGAAAGTTAAGTGGGTGTTGACCGGGTTAATGGGTATTCAGGTTGGGATAACTGGCTTGGACCGGGTATAGTAGGAAATGGGTTTGGTTCATGTCTTGGGCTTAAGATAATGAATTTGGATTTAGGACATGTATTGGATCCAAGGTATAGCATAAGGACTAAAGCTGCCAAATCTGATTTTCCAGGGACCAAAGTTGTAAATTCTGAAAATATCTTCCAAGGGCCATTATTGTCATTCTCAAATAATCCAAAGGCGGAATTTGCAACTTTTGAATCTTCAAGGGTCTTTTCTGCCAAATGCTCAAAGTTCAGGGACTGATTCTGACAATTCTTCAAATTTGATCATATCTTCCAAAAATCATCCTCAGAGAATAAAGATCTTCACAAATGCATAATTATGACCTTCCGGCTCAGCTTTAGCACTCTTAATCTCTCGTGCTCGGGTTTTTGTCAGATTTGGCTATCTTTTGTGTGTTTTGACATATCCGTACCTGCACATGCACAAACTCAAGAAAACAGCAAATATTAGCAATAAACGGCTCTTTCTTGGTTATTTTGGGTTTAATTTTGATAAATAAATGATATGTGTTTTTGCACATATCACACACCTTCTGTATTGCCACTGATCTGCAGTAGCCGGATCCCTCACTTTGTACTAGACGGATCCCTCCATTTAGGGAACCGTGGGATCCGGGCAGACATCAATAAAATTGCAGACCTCCACACATCAAACCAGCCCACTAGACCACTTCACACTAGCTAAACATAATGCCTTAGGACCACTTAAGTCTTCCTCAAGCTCAGTAGGTATCACACTTACTCATAACTAATTTAGGATCACACTCAAGGTGCTTTTTGATTTATCATTTCAACAAAACTCATCATCCTTCCACTCCAATACTCACACATCATTTCTCACATGTCAACACATATAGTTTTATAATTCTCTCAATTTTAGCAAATTGATTTTAGTCATCCTTACCTCAAAATGGGTCAAAAACTAGTTTTCATTTCTTATAATTTTTAAGAAATTTTCTAAATTTAACACCATTTGACACTCTCAAATCTCCTAGTGTCATCTTTGATCACCCATTGGTGCTCATAAAGTCCCATTTTCTTCTATAAAAGGCAATCATTAGCTACAATCACTCACTGCCTTTTAAGTCCCCTTTCATTTAAGACACTTAAGAAGACTAAAACACTCAAGATGTATGGGTACTAGACCTTACAAACATCATTTTCCTCATTTCTTGGCTGCTGAGAGCCGGATCCCTAGGATTAGCCTAGACGGATCACTCATTGGAGGGAACCGTGGGAACCGGCTGACTGATTCAGCTATTTCTAGCTAAAGCAATCATTTCAAGCTCTCCTCGCTAACTTGAACACTCCATCTTGCCTTAATTAACCTCCTTGATCAGTACAACTCTGAAATTGACTCTTGTGCATGCAAATCATTGCAATTCAAAGGATCTTAGTGGCTTGAGCCTTGAATGCACTTGCCAAATCCTTCCCTTTACAAACCATCTTGTTAGGACTTCTTAGTCACCATCCACAACTTAATTCTCAGTAACTAAGAAGCTTCTATCTCACTAAAATTTATCATCTCATCATGAGGAAAGCTCCTAGTGCTAACTCATCCACCAAAGGACCACCCAAGAAACTTGCCCGTGTTGTTCATGAAATTTCTTCAACTAAATCATCTCCCGTTAAATCCACAAACGCTAGGATTTCCCCTCCGCCAACTCAACCAATTAAACCAATCCCTAAAAGGATTGTTCCTACAAAACTACCATTACCAAACACTACTATACCCCTAAACCAAACACCCCTATTTCCACTAAACCATCACCCTTAGTACCTAGAGCCTTATCACTCACCACTCCACATTCATTTCCACACCTCTACACTTTAGATGACTTGCCTTCTATGCCATCTCATCCTCCACCATTGCCAACATTCTCCTCAATAGAGAGAATAGCGCAACAAAATCAAGGTGTTGAATCGACACTAGCACTGGCATCCTTTTCTCCATCACCCTCAAATAGTCCCCTTTGGATTATGAGGAATCATCAAAGTCAACCACCCGATCACATGGAAGTAGATACCTCTCTACCACCATCTTCGACACATATTCCACCACCACCACCTTTGGTTGAATCACCTCCAAATATACCTCCACAATCCCTCCTTCTTTTGTGGAAACTCAACCCAACCTTCCATCTCAAGCAATTCCATTTCTACCTCCACCATTTCCTAGCCATGACAAAGATTATTATCATTGTCAACATGTTGAAGGCTTGATACATGAACTACGTAAAGAGCAACGTTTCATGTTTTATCACCTCCTCGAACGTTTCGATGAAGTCACCAAACCTAAACAACCTTGAGCTTAAGGATTCAAGTGGTCTTTGATGTGCTATTTCATCCTGCTTTTAATATTTATAAAACTTAGATAACTTAGGATAGACACATACTAACGGGCAGAGTACCCGATCTGATGTAGTAAAGCCTTAGGTAAAAGTATTGTCCCAAGATAGTTGTGACCTTAAAAGAACTAAGATGATTAGATAATATATGGGTATGACAAAGTTGATATAATCCATAGATATGCTATTATTCTACTTACACAGACACCTGAAATTTAGGGAAAAGAGATAGATAAACGAAGCTTAATAAAGTATACAAATATGAATTGATTCCCGATACCAAGATTCAATATAGTGGTTAATTATCACGAGACTCCTTTGGTCGATTTGTCATGGCCTATGGTTCTTACATTCCTCACCAAGATGAGCAGGTCACCCGGGATCATTCGGCAACCTAATAGCAGTCATTAAGCACCAAATCTACTAGATCTAAACGGTGGGAACCCGGCCTTTAGGAACTTAGATTCCCCCTAAACCCTTAAATACCTCCACTTGATAAGTGATCATTTGGTCAGTTCGCACACGAAGAGTTGTCGTACTATGGCCAATTCCTCCCATACTTCGCTATCTATCAGACTGGGGTCAGTTGGTCATATCTCCCAGCCCTTTAGATACTACCAAGCTTAGAATACTACCAAGGCTAGCGATCTATGAAAAGACTAGCAAATGTCTATAAAGAATTATAGAGAATAACAATAACATAAATGCAAACTTTAATTAATGATATGAATTCATAGTATAAGATCTAGAAAAATATAAAAATAATCCAAACTCGAATACAAAGGAAATCGTGGATGAGGACTTCGTTATTCAGTGCTCCTAAACCATGCTTCTTCTTCTGTGTTTTGATCTCCCCAAACCCTAGAAGGTTTGGGAAAGGAGAGATATCTAAAACTGATGAAACCATCGACTATTTATAGGCTTCAAACTAGTTACTGCGTAACCTTATTAGGTAGTTACACCGTAACTTCCTTCAATCTTCTGTGCTTATCCATTAGTTACGGCGTAACCTTAGCTGGGGTTACGCCGTAGCTTCTATAATCCAGTGTATTTCTTCAATACGGTGTAGCCTGAGCTGAGGGCTACGCTGTGGTCTTTGTTAATTTAGTGCATATCAGTAGTTACGGTTAACCTGAGCTGAGGGTTACGCCGTAGCCTTCGTAATCATTAGTTGCGTCGTAACTTCATCACTTGGTTATGCCGTAATTATGAGACAATCATCAATAGGTCTTGAAAACATCCAATAGCATATTCCAAACTTCGAATGTGTCCTGAAATGAAATAATAAGGAATAAGGATGTTTTCACTAGTAATGTTGGGTTGAGTTATCAAATAGCAGCTTCCAAACTTCGAATGTGTCCTGAAGAAACTCAGGACAATTTGATGTTATCAAATACCCCCCACTTAAACTCTACTTGCCCTCAAGTAGACCAATTTGGACTGCAAAAGATACATCCTTGAAGAATGCGTAGTTTTGATTTCCATGCTAGAATATTAATAAGAGCGGAACACCTTACGAAATGGGAACGAAAACACTCTCACTCATCCTATTCTAAGTGTTAATTTCAGGGTGATCACTCAATTGCACGAACATAGTAAGTATTCTATCATAAGGTTTGCAATTACATACAACTCTACAACTAGAGCTAAGGTTAAGACAAATTTTAGAAAGCAATGTTGGGTTGAGTTTTAAAGGCTTAAGGGTGTTGTCATTACTAACGTGTCACGGCGAAGTGGACAAAATCAATGACACATGACCAAATCCATGTTCAAGACATCAAGGATTGCTCGCTGCATCACCTAGACACGTTTCACGACAAAAAGGGTAAGGATAGGCATAGGATATTTTAATGGGTGAAAAGGAAAAAAGAAAACAAATAGTTTTAGCTTAAAACCGAGTTGCCATCGTCCCACCAATAATCCAAGGTTCATCTTCATATGGTCAATACATGTCACCGGAATCCACCGATGTTGACTCTTGAACTATTCTTCCAACCTTCGAATGTGATCGAGAAGATTATTCTCAATGCCAATTTCTTCATATAGTGCTTATAATTTTTCGCACTGTTAACAGTAATACTTCATCATTTTTTATTTTTTTTTATTTTTTTTTAACATAAATGCAACGATATGCTTTAGATGCAATGATATATTTCCCCCCACTTGAACTGAGCATAAGGTGATAACTTGGGGGTCTGACGATCTTTAGCAAGATGTAGATGATGAGGTGCGCCTTTAGGAACTTTATTTTGAACCTCAAACTAGGGTGAACAATGGCTTCAAGGTAAAAAGGTAAAACTACACGGTAGGCTAAGGTGTAAGGGTGTAACAAAAATAAGGGTTAGAAAATGAAAGGATAGGCTCAAAAAGGGGGTACCTAGGGGTATCTTGCACTAAAGGTGAGTGCAACAAAAAGGTTTAACACGGAGGTCGAAAAGCCAATGTGACTAATCGAAAAACGCACACAAGTGAACACATATGGGCTATATGGGTTTAATCCTAAAACATTTACTTTTTTCAAATCGCCTTTTCCAAATGAACCAAGCTAACTTGATACACTACTCGTTTATGGTCTCGAAGTGATGTAAAAGCCAAGTTCTAAAGTTTACAATACTATCGGCACACTCAATTTATGGTAGATTTGGGTAAAATGGGGGGAAACGGAAAGGCTAAATCTCACCAATGGCAATAAGGGTTATAGTGTGCTCGACTTTATGTAATTCTAGATTGGTTAAAAATATGACAATTTTTTTTTCAAATAAGCTTAAAATTTTGAAACCAACTAGAAAATTAGGGCAAGTAAGCTAAGTAATCATACACTTCATTTCTATTCCTATCCCCCACTTGAAGTGTACAAAGTCCCATTTGTACGAAGAAAAAGGAAAAATAAAATAGAAATGAAAAATAATCAAGAAAGAAATAAACTCCCCTCTCGAATGGTTGTCCAAGATGTCTCACTAAAGGTTGAATGTGGGTCATGGGGTGGCTAATGCGTATCGTTTCCGGGGACGGGCCTTAACTATTTTTGTTGCTTCAAAAATTGCCTACTGCAGCAGGGGTTACGGCGTAACTAATCCTAAGGTTACGCCATAACTGCATCACAGAACCAAAACCTGCACAGCATATCAGGAAAATTTTGTACCCGACGGGTACAATTAACGATAGAACATGAAAATATCCAAGTAGTTAAGTTATTACAGACATGAGTTTCAAATTGTTTTAAATTGTTTTCAAATTGTTTCATCAAATAGGGAAATCAATCGTCCTTAGGAAGATCATGATCCATGGAGTGGAATTGGGAGGGCTCATATGGAGTGCTCGTGGTGCTTCCAGGAGTGGTGTCGGGCTGCATGAAGGCCACTCCTCCTTGGACTCCGATATCGGGGATGTCGGGCTGGTACACATATTCCGGACCTTCTCACCTAGGGTGGCTCAAATGCATGTGCTGCAGCATCTGGGTAGTCCGATCTGCACTCCTATGAAAGAAATCCTGCTGGAGCTGCTGCACCTGATCCAATGTACCTATAAACCCCTCAAACTGGTTACTAAGACCATAAAGACCCACTTCGAGGCTTTCGATGTCCTCGTTGAAATGGGATGACATTCCCTCAAGCCTCTCATCAATGATCTGTAACCTCTCCCCAACATTCACATGTGCCCTTCTTCGTCCCCTGGGCACATGCTCCTCGGCTTCTTCCTCAGCTTCACCCCCTGTACCACTAGCTTCTCCTTCTTCTCTCCTCGGGGCTGTCCCAGCTAGTTCAATCGCACCATAAATATCCTGGACGCAAATCCCTAACTCCACTAGCTTAGGCAGGCCTATCAAATAAGTATCCCTACCACGGGTCAATCGGGCCAAAGCTGCATCGGTCATAAGATCAAAACTCCTAGCCAATCACCCAATGAAATGATCCCCCTGTAAAGGACTCTTGGAGGAAAACCCCTTAGCACCCACAGCCATAAATCTCACCAACTAAAAAGGAACATCAATGTTGTTCCCCCCTTCCATTCCCTGCATCAGGTAAAGATCATCCATGGTCATCTTCTCTTTGGCGGAGTGTCTTGCTCGAATAGAGCAAGCAAGCAAGCAGTACACCAATCGACGGGTAGGGTTCCTCACCATCACGTAGGATGGTGGGCCCTTTGGATCATAACCACCCGTGACATCGATCTGGTCAAAATAAGCAGCAAGATCTTGGGACTCATCCCTTCTTCTCCAGCACGTGTTATAGAACCGTCTAAAAGCCTTTGTTTCCATTTCCTCCTCAATTTACAAACCCATCCTCGTAGTAAACTGCTTAAGAATCAAACTTCTCCAAACGCCCCCAAGCTGGAAAAACATTGACTCTGTGTCATCATCACCAATATCAGTACGGAATTCCACACTAGCAAGGAATTCACGGACGTACTCCGGAATGACCGGCTCCGTGATCCTGAATAGCCTCAACCATGTACTACACGTGAACTCCTCAGCGTTACACGTGACTTTAATTTTACAAAACTTCCTCAATCTCCTACTAGCTTTCCCGTTTGACAAAGTACCAAATGCATCAAAATCAAGTGCCTCGGGTTGACTGATATTCTTTCCCCTTAATTTCTCGTATTCTTCCACGCACAATTGCCTAATACCAGCATCAAGGTGTGCCAAAAACCTAGGCCAATTCGCGGCATTGTTTGCACCTGAAAATAAGACAAGAAACAGTAAGTGCATACCTTACTGATGTCAAGTTACGGCGTAACCCAAACAAGAGTTACGCCATAATTAGTAAATTGCAAAGGCTACGGCATAGCTAAATCAAACTGCTACGTCGTAATTACAGATATAATGGTTACGGCGTAACTAAACTCCCAGTTACGCCGTAACTTCCCCAGAAATTCAGCACCTCAGATGTTTCAATTACGCAATAGATTACGCCGGAACCATCAATTTTTCTCAAGTGGTAAAAAGTTTTGATAAATTTTTAACCTGTTAGTGCTGAGGGACCGCGCCTAGCCCACTAAGTTTGTGTTTGACCCAAAACCCAATTTAAATAAAGCCAAAACACCCAAATCGAACCATAGTGATCGGACACGAATCAAAATAACATGGGAAAATCATCAAAATCATCAATTAATTAAACCAGTATCAATAATTAATTCAAATAGGCAAGATCCTTAAAATATTAAAATATAAACTCTAATTGAAATAATAAATAAATCAAAAAGAGTAGTGATAGATCTTACCAGCCATGGAGAATGCTTAGATGAAGTGGTTTTAATGGATTTTTTTTTTTTTTTTTTTTTTTTTTTGAGAAAATTTTACTGTATGGGTAGGCGGTGAAAGTGTATCTATGTATGTATAAAACCTAGTTCTTATTCCGTAGGGTTTTTATACCGCCTGATAGTTACGGCGTAATTCGATTAATTAGTTACGTCGTAACTAATATTTTAGAATATTAAATGGTTGTGAAAGGGTTACGTCGTAATCCTAATAAGGGTTACGCCGTAATTAAATTTTTAATTTTAATTAAAGGTCAAATTTTATATGTCTGATTGTATAGTGGTTACGTCGTAACTCTAAAAAGAGGTTACGTCGTAACTAATTAGTCAAAAAGATTTCAAAATAATTTTAATAAATTGCAATACGGTTACGTCGTAACCCATGAAAGGAGTTACGCCGTAACTAATAGCGTCAGAATATGAATTGCAATGAGATTTAGAAACGTACCTTATGGAAGTGCTCAAATCTCATTAATGAGGTGAATAAGAAATACCTTAGATCTTTCATTAACTGCCCCCCGGCAGCGGCACCAAAAAGCTGATGTGCTATTTCATCCTGCTTTTAATATTTATAAAACTTAGATAACTTAGGATAGACACATACTAACGGGCAGAGTACCCGATCAGATGTAGTAAAGCCTTAGGTAAATCCGAGTATCGTCCCAAGAGAGTTGTGACCTTAAAAGAACTAAGATGATTAGATAATATATGGGTATGACAAAGTTGATATAATCCATAGATATGCTATTATTCTACTTACACAGACACCAGAAATTTAGGGAAAAGAGATAGATAAACGAAGCTTAATAAAGTATACAAATATGAATTGATTCCCGATACCAAGATTCAATATAGTGGTTAATTATCACCAGACTCCTTTAGTCGATTCGTCATGGCCTATGGTTCTTAGATTCCTCACCAAGATGAGCAGGTCCCTCGGGATCATTCGCCAACCTAATAGCAGTCATTAAGCACCAAATCTACTAGATCTAGACGGTGGGAACCCGACCGTTAGGAACTTAGATTCCCCCTAACCTCTTAAATACCTTCACTTGATAAGTGATCATTTGGTCAGTTCGCACACGAAGAGTGGTCGTACTATGGCCAATTCCTCCCATACTTCGCTATCTATCAGACTGGGGTCAGTTGGTCATATCTCCCAGCCTTTTAGATACTACCAAGCTTAGAATACTACCAAGGCTAGCGATCTATGAAAAGACTAGCAAATGTCTATAAAGAATTATAGAGAATAACAATAACAAAAATGCAAACTTTAATTAATGATATGAATTCATAGTATAAGATCTAGAAAAATATAAAAATAATCCAAACTCGAATACAAAGGAAATCGTAGACGCGGACTTCGTTATTCAGTGCTCCTAAACCATGCTTCTTCTTCTGTGTTTTGATCTCCCCAAACCCTAGAAGGTTTGGGAAAGGAGAGATATCTAAAACTGATGAAACCATCGACTATTTATAGGCTTCAAACTAGTTACGGCGTAACCTTATTAGGTAGTTACGCCGTTACTTCCTTCAATCTTCTGTGCTTATCCATTAGTTACGGCGTAACCTTAGCTGGGGTTACGCCGTAGCTTCTATAATCCTGTGTATTTCTTCATTACGGGGTAGCCTGAGTTGAGGGCTATGCCGTGGTCTTTGTTAATTTAGTGCATATCAGTAGTTACGGCGTAACCTGAGCTGAGGGTTACGCCGTAGCCTTCGTAATCATTAGTTGCGTCGTAACTTCATCACTTGGTTACTCCGTAATTAAGAGACAATCATCAATAGGTCTTGAAAACGTCCAATAGCAGCTTCCAAACTTCGAATGTGTCCTGAAATGAAATAATAAGGAATAAGGATGTTTTCACTAGTATATTACTCAAAATGTGATGATATAGGGGGAAATTAACGCTTAGAAACTCAGGACAATTTGATGTTATCAGTCTCCTAGTTTTAAGCTTAACTTAGATAGTTTAGGAATCATATTTCATGTTTAAGTCATTCTCTTAGTTTTAGAGATATGTAGATCATTTCTCGTGTTTTTATTGAATGAAATTACATGTTATATGTTGTATTATCATTGGTGCCTTAATACGTAACTCATTTTTTATGTTAACTTCACATTTTACATCAACATTGCTGTCTTGAGTTTACAGGCAGACGGATCCCTCATGTTAGCCTAGACGGATCCCTTCAAGAGAGGAACCGTGGGATCCGTGCAACAGAAGAAAGTTTTACTACTAACTTGAGTCTTATTTGCAGGAAATTATGCATCATATACTTGTTTTCTAACCTTTGTTTTGTAGATTTTCAATATACACGTGAAGACCTTGACACCCTTAGCTAGGGGGAGTTTCTTGTCAAAGTAAAACACTTGCAATACTTTCACATGGGATTACAATAACTACATGACGTTCTCCCTGCAAAGGAGCACTCGTCAAGGGGGAGCATGTTCGTCAAAAAGGACGAAACCATTTGCAAACATAATTGCAATGCACTCGCTTAGTATTCCTACTTACCTGACGCCCTCACAATGGGATGGACCCGTCAAGGGGGAGCTAAGACGAGAATACTTCTCTTCCCTTACTCTCTATTTTTCATATTTTTTCTTTCCACATGTTTTAAAAAAAAATAATGTGTTAGTTTCTTTTCGATGCCCTTTTTGTTGACATAAAAGGGGAAAAGAGAGTAAAAACTCCAATTCAAACTTTTACGAATTTTAGTTTTTCCTTAAAATAATCTTATATTGTCATCAACAAAAAGGGGGGATTGTTAATACAAATAAGCCGTAAAAACGTTTATTTATATTTTAAGATATTCTAATGTTTTGTAAATAACAAATGTAAGATCATTTTAACGAAACAAATAAAATATGTAAATGGTTTGAGCCAATAGTTTACTAACACACTTACGTTTTCATATAAAACACTAAACAAGCAATAGTGTTTTCATATTATAGTAATGCATATGTATAACAACTAGTGTTTACATAATGGGTAGATATATATACATACTTAGTATGTATTTTAATGGGTAACCTAATGGGTAGAAGTCTAAGTATTTAACCCATTGACTAAATACATTGAATGTAGCTGGGTAAAGCCCAAAGTCCATGACCCATGGATAATGATCCATAACCCATGACTCATTGCATGACATCATGCATAAGTCATAATGGGTATTATCCATGACCCATGGAGCTAACCCATGACCCATTGACTAGATGCATTGCATCTTCTACATACATTGTATATATTTGGATACCCATGATCCAAAGTCCATAAACCATGACCCATGATCCATGACCCATAACCCATTTAGGGGGAGCGTCCTACGGATCCCCAGAATTACACTGGATGGATCCCTCAAGCAAGGGATCCGTGGGATCCGTGGAACAGTAGTAATTTTTCCTCTGTAAATAATGAGTTGTTTCTTCATTATAACACACCCCTTTCACACACATTCTCTCTTAGTGTTGTAAACTCTCTAACCTTAGATCCAATGGACCTTTCTATGTAGTTTTGTATTTGTGTGATTCTCTAGGTTCCTCTTAAAGGCGAGATCACCACCTCTTGAAGCTGAGCAAGCTCAAGTCCATGGGTTGCCAAGCTTCGTCATCATCAAGACTACTGATGTTATCTTGTTGATAGTTCTTTCTTCTCTCATTAGAAGTGTTGTGTCGAAGACATAGGTGAAAGGTGTATAAAGGATCAAGTCGAAGGCATTAGTGAAAGGTGCGGAGGTTCCATGTCAAAGGAATTAGTGAAGGGTGCCGAAAAACCGTGTCAAAGGCATTAATGAAGGGTGCCGAAAGTCCGTATTAAAGGCATTAGTGAAGGGTGCCTAGGAGTCATGTCAAAAGCATTAGTGAAAGGTGCCTAGGGTGTACATTAGATATGGTGTGTCGATGTACAAGATAGATTAGTATTGGGTCAAAGGATATTGATATCCTTGTTGATGTTGTTATAAGGAGTGGATCCCCTTTGGGATAGGTGTTGTGTAGTGTTGGGTAGTAGTTTCTTCTTTGTAATGGAACTCGGTATCTAGCCTTGTATCGGATAAAGTGTAGGCGACGTTGTGATAGGTTTGGTTCTACCTCGTGGAAGAACCCGGTGTCTAGCCTTGTATCGGATAAAGAGTAGGCGCGTTGTGAAGGCTTCTCCGCCACAAGGAGTTTGTGTTGTGTAGTGATTACGAACTCTCAAGTAGGTGACTCGGGGAGTGGAGTAGGGAAAGAAAGGTGTCCTTGTAGCCGAACCACTAAAAATACTCGCGTTGTGGTTTTGTGCTTCTTACTCTTTATCTTTGCTTTACTTATTTATATGTTTATCTATCAACATCCAACACACACATTTAAATAGATTGACACAAGTCGTTGTAAATAGTTTAAAACGAAGTTTTAATCGGTAAAACTATTCAACCCCCCTTCTAGTTTTCCATATATATATATATATATATATATATATATATATATATATATATATATATATATATATATATATATATATATATATATATATATATATATATTTATAGAGTTAGGATCAAATAAGAAGTAATATTAAAATGAGAAGGATAAGAAGAAACCACAACCACATATTTCAGATGCATCTACAAAAATAGATGCATCTCCCCTTAAAATTCTCCCTCCTATTTGAAATGTGTGGCTAGAAATCCTTCTTATTCTTCTCATTTTAATTTTTCTTCTCACTAGATCCCTTCCCTATATATATATATATATATAGTATAAAAATAAGCTCGTGTCGGTCCGCATTGTGCTAAAATCTCATACGTTCCGAGATGACCTCTCGGTTCTCAACCAATTTAAATTTTGAAAATGTTCAAAATTACCAAAACAATGACACAAGTATGATGTGGTATAGAAATTAGTTTTTGAAAATTTACCAGTTGTCACATATGGTTCTTTCGAGTTCTTAGTCATGCCCTTTGGCTTAAAAAATGCTCCTGCTACATTTTGCACCCTCATGAATAAGTTATTTCACCCGTTTCTTGAGAAATATCTGGTGGTATACTTAGACGATATTGTTGTTTATAGTCATACCTTAGAGGAGCATGTCTTACATTTGAAACAGGTATTCTAAGTGTTACGAGACAATGAACTTTATGTAAAGTTGGAGAAATGCTCTTTCGCCCAAGACGAAGTCGAGTTCTTGGGGCACAAGATCAAAGACGGTGGATTGATGATGGACGAGGCAAAAGTAAAGGCTATCCAAGAATGGGAACCACCAACCAAGGTGACGGAGTTGAGATCATTCCTTAGCTTTGTGAACTATTATCGACGGTTTATCAAGGGATACTCGGTAGTAGCATCTCCTTTGACGGACCTATTGAAGAAAAACAATGCTTGGATATGGGACGAAAAGTACCAAGCGGCGTTCGAGAGTTTGAAGAAGGCGGTTATGGAAGAACCGGTGTTGAGATTACCGGACGTGACTATGCCTTTCGAGTTGCACACGGATGCATCGGACTTTGCTATTGAAGGGGTTCTAATGCAAGAAGGACACCCGATTGCATTCGAGAGTCGGAAGTTAAATGAGACGGAGAGGAAGTACACCGTGCAAGAGAAAGAGATGACGGCGAGTGTGCATTGCTTTTGGACTTGGAGGCATTATTTGTTGGGTTCGAGATTCGTAATCAAGACGGATAACATTGCCACGAGTTATTTTCAAACCCAAAAGAAGTTAAGTCCTAAGCAAGCTCGTTGACAAGACTTCCTTTCCGAGTTCGACTGCCATTTGGAATACAAGCCGGGGAAGGCTAATGTGGTAGCCGATGTATTGAGTCGCAAGGCGGAGTTTGCGGCAATCACCCAAGCACAATTCTTCCTCCAAGACCAAATCAAGGAAGGATTGGAACATGATCCTTTTTCTAAGAAGCTCGTGGCCCTAGCGAGGTATGGAAAAACTCAGAGATTTTGGCTTAAGGGAGACATGTTTTTCACCAAAGGAAATCGACTTTACGTACCTAAGTGGGGTGATCTTAGGCGTACAATCTTGAAAGAGTTTCACGATTCGAAGTGGGCCGGTCATCCGGGTATCAATAGGACGTTGGCATTGGTCGAAGGCACTTATTATTGGCCAAGAATGGAGGACGATGTAGAGACATTCGTGCGGACGTGTCTTATTTGCCAACAAGACAAGATAGATCAAAAGAAGTCCAGAGGATTGTTGGAGCCTCTACCTACGCCCAAAGGACCATGGGAAAGCATTTCCATGGACTTTATCACATGATTGCTGAAGTCGGAAGGAAATGGGAGTATTATTGTGGTGGTCGATCGATTCTCGAAGTATAACACTTTCATTGTCGCACCACCCGATGTTACCGCGGACGATACGGCTAAGCTTTTCTTTAAGAATGTGGTGAAGTATTGGGGAGTGCCACATGTGATTGTTAGTGATCGAGATCCAAGATTTACTGGGCGCTTTTAGATGGAGTTGTTCAAGATCATGGGGACGGATTTGAACTTCTCTACGAGTTTTCATCCCCAAACGGATGGGAAAACGAAGAGGGTAAACGCGCTATTGGAGCTCTATCTTCGGCACTATGTGAATGCCAATCAACATGATTGGACTAAACTCCTTGACGTTGCTCAATTCTCGTATAACATGCAACGGAGTGAAGCCACGGGAAAGAGTCCTTTTGAGTTGGTCACGGGGCGCCAACCATTGACTCCTAATGCCTTAGCCGCATCATACAAGAGGAGTAGTCCGGCCGCTTACAAGACAATGAAGGAATGGCATGAACAAGCGGACTTGGCTCGGGCTTCATTGGATAAAGCGACTAAGAAGATGAAGAAGTGGGCGGATGAGAAAAGGAGACATGTCGAGTTCGAGGTCAGAGATCAAGTGATGGTGAAGCTCTTGCCTCAACAATTCAAATCACTAAGGAAGGTGCACAAAGGTTCGATACGGAGGTATGAAGGCCTTTCCCGGTGATTGGACGTGTTGGGAAGGTATCGTATCGACTTCAACTACCGCCCAAGTTGAAGATTCATCTGGTCTTCCACGTTAACCTTCTCAAGCCTTACCATGAGGATGAGGAAGACTCGGAACGAGGGGTATCCAAGCGGGCGCCAACAACGGTTGTTACTTGATCAACTCGGAACGAGGAGATCTTGTCAGATCGTACGATACGAAGACGAGGAGTGCCGAGCTATAAAGAGTACTTGATCAAGTGGTGTAATTTTCCTATAGTGAAGCAAGTTGGGAAGCCGAAGACTTATTGAGGCAGTTTGCAGACGAGATCAAGAAATATCATGAGGAAGGCACGACGAGGACGTCGCGAGCTTAGGTGGGGGAGGATGTCATGACCCGCCTACTTGATAAGATTGTTTTCGAGGCTGGTCGGGATTTCGGATCACTTTTCTTGGATGAGCTTGTAAGATCTTGAAACCCTTTGGAAGATGTTGGAAGATGTAGGAAACTCTAGAACCTCATGGAAGCCCTAGAAGCTCATGCAGGTCCTAGAATCTTCCTACCATGGAAGTGTGTAGAATTTGTACATAGCTTAGTTCACTAGTATAAATAGAGGAGGCCTCATTTGTTCAAGGCATCCAAGAAAGTTTACTTGTAAAGCTCTCTTGTAAAAGTTCTCTAAGTAATAATACAAAGTGTTCATTTACATTTCACTTGCTCTATTCTTTGAAGTTTACTTTCGTTGCATACATCGTTGAGTGTTCGAGCAAGACTAAGTTTAGTCGAGACTAAATGCCGCACGGAAGACCTTGTAGAGACAAGTTCGTAACAACATGCCCACGATGCTCCCTCCCGTCTCCGGTTGAAATCAACATTCATCTGATAGGTTGAGTTAGCACAACAAAAAAATAAAATACTAAGGGGGTATTTACTAAAATACTTGTTATCTTTTACAGCACACTATGATATATCATGAACTCATGGTGGTGACAACAAAGAAGAGCTTAATTGTAAAATATCTAATATACTTCCTAAATAAGAACGACAAGCCATTGGGCCATGTTCAAACGTTCATCATCTGACTCGTCAGTTATTATAATTAGTCGACATAATTGAGAAGTTGACCCATCCAATAATCTATCTGATCTAAAACCATAAATTAGTTAACACTTAAAACGTAATCCATGATGTCATTTCATCTTAAAATACCATTATTCTTGGCTTCACGGTAATAACCATACTATTTTTATAATACATACGATGCATATTTCACTAAAAACATAACCATCTATCAAAACATCAAACGTTAAACATGTCTCACTCAACAAGCAAAGTTCACTTGCTAGTATACCCTTTTCCTACATCTGGACATATAATTCCCTTACTCGACTTAACCAAGTTACTCCTTCACCGCGGCCTCACTATCACTGTCGTCATAAACACTGCAAGCCTACCTCTTCTCGATCCTCTTATCTCGTCGTACCCTTCTTCACTACACAAACTAGTATTGCATGATCCAGAAATTAGCCCATCCTCTTATCCTGTTGTTGCGAAACTAGTTTCAACACGAAAACATTTTGATCCTATTGCTAAATGGTTTGAAACTCATCCTTTGCCACCAGTTGCTATTGTTGCTGACTTTGTTCTTGGGTGGACTAGTGAGCTAGCTTCCCACTTAGGCATTCGCCATGTAGCGTTTTCACCTTCGGGTGCTCTTGGTTTTTCCATTTTTCATACACTGTGGCGAGATGTGGAGAAGATTAATGGCGAGAATGGTGATGGAGATGAGAACTTTGTAATTTCTTTCCCTGATATTCCAAACTCGCCCGAGTTTGCTTGGTGGCAGTTGACAAAAGTGTCTCGTCATTATAAAAAAGAGGATCATGATTTTGAATTTATCAAGAAAGGAATGATGGCTAATTTGACAAGCTGGGGAATTATATACAACACATTTGAAGATATTGAAAGGGTTTATCTCGACCACGTGAAGAAACAAGTGGGCCATGATCGAGTTTGGGCAGTTGGCCCGTTACTTCCTGATGAGCATGGCCCAATGGGTGGCACGGGACGTGGTGGGTCCACTTCTGTCCCACCTCACGATCTATTCACGTGGTTAGACACAAAAGAAGATGATTCTGTAGTGTATATATGCTTTGGGAGTGGATTCTCATTAAGTGAAAAACAAATGAGCGTGTTAACGCATGCGCTCGAGCTTAGTAATGTTGACTTTATTTTGTGTGAACAGGAGAGCGAGTTGAGCTTTATCCCTAGTGAGTTTGAGGATCAGGTTGCTGGTCGAGGGTTTATTTTCAAAGGATGGGCCCCACAATTGCCGATATTGAGACATCGAGCAGTGGGGACATTTGTGACTCATTGTGGGTGGAACTCGACTTTAGAAGGACTTGCAGCAGGTGTGTTGATGTTGACCTGGCCAATGGGTGTAGACCAGTTTGCAGATGCTAAGTTATTGGTTGACGAGTTAGGTGTTGGGATACGGGTTTGTGAAGGTGGAACAACAAGTCTTCCTGACCCAATCGAGTTGGCTAGGTTGTTGGATGAGTCATTAATTAGTAATGGACCCTGTGTTTAAAAAAGCGCGCCTTTTTGCGCCTGAGGCGTGAGGCGAGCCGAGGCAGTGAGGTCATCGCATCAGGACCCTTAATGCGATGCGATTACAAAAGGCGATCTGAGGCGTGCTTTTTGGCGCCTTTGAGGAGCGCTTTTTAACGCCTCATGTATTTATGGGTCTAAAAAGGGCATCTAACAGTCCTACAGTAACTACTGTAGCATCTACAGTACTCTGAACAGTGCTTTCGCCTCGACTACAAAAGGCGTGCGCTTTCGCCTCATCGCCCCGCGCTTCGGTTTTTTGACCCTTAGCGCAACGGAGTGCTTCGCGCTTTTTAAAACCCAGAATGGACCACATCGTGTTAAAGTCAAAGAGCTAAGCCGAGCAGCTACTAAGGCAGTCAAAGAAGGATCATCCATACGTGATCTGAACATGTTCATTAAGTGTCTACGTGAGATCTAAAATCATCATCCTATAAATTCCAACGTAAATTAAGGGCTTTATTTGTAAACGGAGTTTACTTTTCACGAATCAATTGGCTAACTAAACAAGGACAAGGGTAAATTCCATACCGTGACAGACATTACGGGACACCCGCTAATTCCACTATGGATCTCTCTTAATTAAATGCAAGTATACAATCATCTGTGTAGAACTTTAGGTGTATATATAAAATTAGATCACACGAAACTTTTAGACGCAAAGCAGCTATATATATATGATGCTAGCTTCATCCACACATACAAATTAAGCATTCATTTGTCGAGAATCTACATCGAGAAGCTATATATTGTTAGCGTGATATTATTAGTCTAAGGGTTATTATCTTTCTAGGCCCGTTGTTAGAGGCCTCGCACATTTTATTATTATTTATATTGCATCAACATTCGTTATTCGAACAAGATAACAATCATAGATCTCTTTTACGCTAGAAAGTAAAGGAAACGGAAAGTTTTTTGTGTTCTTGAGTTTTTTTTAAAGGAGGAAAGGGAAACGGAAAGGAAATAGAGAGGAAGATTTGATAAGTAAATCTTCCTCCCACTTTTGGGAGGAAAGGGAAAGAAAACGGAACTATATATTGTGTAAAGACTAATATACCCTTTTTAAAACATTTGACATTAATAATTAAAGGGCATATATGTAATTTGACCAACTTATTTTCCTTTTCCTCTCACTCAAGAACATGATTATGATTACTTTCTTTTTTCTTTCCTCTATCTGAAGAACATAACAACTAACACTTACTTTCCTTTTCCTTTTCTTTTCCCTTTCCTATTCTTTTCCATTTCCCTTCCCTAAAAACTCGAGAACTGAGCGGTATAGTCTTTCACGGTAATAAGAACAAAACGCTAAATATTTTCTTCTTTCGCTGCGTATCATTGAAATCGGTGACTTGTTCGAAGAAAAAAAATGACATATTAAAATTGGTGACGTATACGCTTTTATGAGTTTTTTCTGACGTTGGCGCTTCAAACTACCAGTAATAAATCACGTTTACTTTTTCTTGTTTGTCGAATGGGTTAAAGTCATAAATTACCAACTAACTTTCAAACTTTTATCGAGTTAGTTAACGAACATTTTATTACACATTGTATGTAATAAAGCATTCACATTTGTACAAAGTTAAGTAATATGGTAACTGGTTAGATAAGTTGCCCTTCCTAACTTTTACACTATCATTTTTTCAGTTAAGAAATCAAAAGACTAAGTCTTTACTTTTAGGGTGCGTTTGGTTGACCACTATGGGAATGAGACTATCACTATCAAAGTGATTAAAGATGTTTGTTTTAGATAAGAGGACCCACCACTATGGTAATGAATGATGAATATATTCCATACTCCATATATATCAAGAGACCTAGGTATGAATCTTTCATAGATGAGGGACCCACCACTACTATCAAACTCATACCCATTGTCATTTATGGCGGTATACCAAACGCACCCTTAATCTGACCACAATGTAGTATTCATTCCTAACCCTTTATGGTATGTCGAAGGTGATGTGAAAAAAATAACATATAGTAATTTTGATGGTATGACTTTTAAAAATTTAAGAGAAATCGCTAACCATTTGGTACATGGTCAGGTTAAAAGGTTATATTATTGTCAAGTAGGAAATATTTAAATAATGGTATAAAGGAATTAAGATTTGACACTTAATTGATGACTTTCTATTGTTAGATATTGGAGCTTAAGCAATTAAGCGAGCCACAAGTGAGAGTAGTATCGGGTGGGTGACCTACCGGGAAGTCCTCACTTGTGGACCACAAGCTCTGTTGATATTAGGTAATGAAGAGGAGAGCCTGTGAGCCACTAGTTGCGCAGGTTCGAATCCAAGCCGGCCCCGGTTTTAATCCGGCCGTTACTCCAGCGAGGTATAATCGTGTGGAGGCGGTACGGTTTCCGGGCGGACGCCGCTAATAATCTCCACTGCGCCAGCGTGGACCCGATTAAGACAACATAGTCTGGGTATGTGGTGGATGAGGGCCTACTGTGTGTACCGCATGGTAGGTGAGACTCTCACCCAAAAAATGAAAGTCACCGTCCAAAAAAAAAGATTATGAGAATCGTATGATGGTTGACATACATGTAGAACATCATGACTACGACGTACTACATTTTTTAATTGAAGAAACGGATGAGTTCATAGCAAAAAGTTATTGTTGGTCCCGTTAACTTAATTAGAATTAACTACAAGTTAATCTATCCAAGCTCCATGACTTAGTAATGTAATGGAAATACTTTGTTAAAAAATACACGTAAAGTAAAAGACACACGGTTTTTCAACGTTTAATTCTATTTGCAATTAACAAAGAATTATACCCAAGTGTTTGCGGAACAACACTTGGGATTGAATGACAAGTATGGTAATTCTCCTCACTAAACTTAAGCTAAGCTTAAGTACAACTATACTAAACCAACTAAGCTATTCTCAGAGACTTAGGTGTCGTTTGTTTTTTCAGAGCTTTTACCTCTTCATCTGCAAACCATGTCTGCAAAAGAAGAGGTGCATTTAAGCTCTTCATCTGCAAGAAGAAAACCGTTTGTTTTTTGTGTTATTGAAATACTTCTTTCCTTTTTCTTCTTTTTCTTTTTTCTTTTTCACTAGTATTTTTTGTGCTATTGAAGTAACTTTTTTTTTTCCCTTTTCCTTTTTCACTAGTTTTTTGTGCTATTGAGTGCAAAACAAGTAATCGCTTAAAATATGAAGTATTAAAGACAATACGTAATGGTTCAAAATATATCAATATCGACCGTTTTTTGTGCTATAAACCCTTTTGTCATATTGGTCAAATGAATCATTGGTTTCTTGCGTTTTGGTTTTTTTTTTTTACATTTTCGTCTGTTTTTTACGTCTTCGTCTGTTTTTTAAGTTTTCGAAATCTTTTTTGAGTTTTTGCTTGTTTTTATATGTATTTGTCCGTTTTTTACGTTTTCGTATGTTTTTTACGTTTTCGTTGGTTTTTTTACGTTTTAGTCCGTTTCCGTCCGTGTTTTACGTTTTCGTCTGTTTTTACGTTTTCATTATTTTTTTTACGTTTTTGTCTGTTTTTTTACGCTTTCATCTGCTTTTAACGTTTTCCACAATTTTTTTACATTTTCGTCTGTTTCTTTACTTTTTTTTACGTTTTCGTCTGCTTTTTTTACGTTTTCCTCCATTTTCTATGTTTTCGTCTGTTTTTTTACGCTTTCCTCCGATTTTTTACATTTTAGTCCATTTTCTTACGTTATCGACCGGTTTTTTATGTTTTCGTTTTTTTTTTTTTTTTTTTTTTTTACGTTTTTATCTTTTTTTTTATGTTTTCGTTTGTTTTTTACGTTTTCGTATTTTTTTACGTTTTAGTCCGTTTTCTTACGTTTTCATCATTGTTTTACGTTTTCGTCCGTTTTCATTTTTTTAACGTTTTCGCCTGTTTTTTAAGTTTTCGACCGTTTTTTACGTTTTCGTCTTTTTTACGTTTTCCCCTTTTTTTACGTTTTCGTCTGTTTTTTTACGTTTTCGACCAATTTTTTACATTTTCGTCTGTTTTTTTTACGTTTTCGTCTGTTTTCTTTCATTTTCATCCGTTTTCGTCGGTTTTCTTACATTATCTTACGTTTTGTTAGGTAAGATAAAATAACGTACAAAAAACTTATAAAATTATATGAAAACGGATGAAAACGTAAAATAAACTGATGACAATATAAAAAACGGACCAAAACGTAAAAAAAACGGACGAAAGCCTAAAGAAACGGATGAAAACGTAAAAAACGGACGAAAATGTAAACAAGCGGTAGAAAACGTAAGAAAACGGACGAAAACGTAAAAAACGGCCGAAAACATAAAAAAGTGGCAAAAACGTAAGGAAACGGACGAAAACGTATGAAAATTGACGAAAACATATAAAAATGGCCGAAAACGTAAAAAAAGGGACCAAAAAAACCAACGAAAACATAAAAAACGAACGAAAACGTAAAAAACAGGCGAAAACGTAAGAAAACGAACGAAAACATAAAGAAACAGACGAAAACGTAAAAATATGATCGAAAACGTAAAAAAACAGGTGAAAACGGACAAAAACGGACGAAACGTAAAAAAACTGACGAAAACGTAAAAAAATGGATGAATACGTAAAAAACAGACGAAAACATAAAAAAAACAGACGAAAATGATTTACAACCGTTAGTTGTATTTGGAGGAGAGAAAGGAGTTTGTAAATGTCAACGCATTAAGTGCACAAACTTGTCAACCTTTCTACTCTTACTTATGGTCCTATTTATACACAATGATTTACAACCGTTATTGAAGAAGACAAAGATGACCTAAGCTAGATTGGACAAAATACCTACATATTTTGTCTCTGTTATAGTGTTCTACTTTGGGTATGGGACAATAGAGCTTTCTTAGCCACAGTGATGACACTGCTCTTGTCTTTAGCCGTTCAGGTGAAGTTTGACATTTACTTGATAAGGACTCTTCCTTATACCTTTCCAACTTATCTTTGCTTGTCCCGCCATTCCTTCAGTTTTAAGTCTTCAGTCTTTATTCTTCGGTCTTCATAGATGTTGAGGAGACTTGGGGTTTAGTGAGTTATTGTCATCGCTCACTGAACCTACCACCTTCTTCTTTGGCTCATGTATCATTCACTGAGTCCCGCCTCACTGAATGGAACGTCTTTCTTCTTAGACTTGTCCTGAACATCCTGAAGATGACTCACTAAGTGACTATTCACTCAGTGACTTGAGTATTGTTTAAGGGTATACGACACATAGGGTATTTTCTATCCAAATTCTTGTTTAAGGGTACTTGGGTCCTGAATGGACCCAACAGTCCCCCCCTATTTGGATATAAAGATAGCCTAAGTGTTTGTGGTTAATGTAGGTTTTGCAAAGGTCTTCTTCTTAAACTGATGATACAAGAAAGCAATTAAAGAACACTGATTTAACATAGAACATCCTTTATTCATAAACTACATTAGTCCTTAACATTGCTAAAAGATAGTGAGTACAACGTCCTCAGTCCAAGTAGTATCCCAAGGCTTCAAGCTTCACTCTCTTTGACTTGAGCTTTTATTGGTCAGGATGATCAGCGATCTGTTTCCTCATGCCCATGCAGAACTTTGCATTTTCAGTGGTCTTTACCTTTAATGCCATTACCAGATATCCAACCAAGGCATCAATCCCAACATTGTCAATTGGGAGGCTGGATTACCAAATGCATCATAGAAAAAGAGTCCAAGCTCAGGTTGCTCAATGACCAAGTTATTGACAAATGGAAAACCTTTAGGGGGAACTCGATTGCATTCAAGTCCAGTCACTTTGATTTCAGGTTCATACCCTACATGTTTCCTCTTTCTTCCTGAGGATTGAGCTTGACCCTGTTGAGGAGCTGGAGCTAGGATAGTAGACTGAATCTTGAGTTCTTTAGGCATTTACTTCAGTCTTTTATACCTTGTTCCCAGTGATGTCATCAGGTCCTTAACGATAACTTTCTTTTTATTCTCAATAATTGGGCCCCAATTCATCTAGCTCAATGATTTCAAAATATGCAAACTTGAATGGATCATGAACTTCAAAGGTCCTTTTGTCACTGCGCCTGTAGACGTAGAGAACTACAGGCTTGGACTTGGGTTGAATCTTCACAAATATGATAGGTTCAGGCCTCAGTCTCTGTGTCAGAGTCCACATGTACTGCTCAAGCTTTTTCTTTCTCATCTCAGCCATTCTTTTGGTTTTCTCAGAGTGTTGTTTCTTGAGAGCCTCTATTTCTTCATCCTGAGCCTGTAAGAACTTGACTCCAGCTTTGTGAGTGGTGACTTTCTTTAGGTCAATGCCAAGTTTCCTAACATCTTCTTGAACAATCTTGATCACTTCAGTCTTTGTAAGTGTCAGTCTCCTTTCTTCTTCAACAGCCTTTTTCAATTCGTCCTCTTTCTTTGCATGAGCATTGATTTCATTGTTTGTCAGATGGAATATCTTTCCATTTATCTCATAATGCACCCTGATAGGTGCATCAGGGTCCTGGCGGACAATCGATGATACTTTCATGAGTTTTGGTTGTTCAGGCTCTGATGTGATTGCAATTCCTTTGCCTTTCCAGTTGGAGATTGTTGACGAATTTGATTGTTCTGGGATCTCTTGTTTAGGCTCTGGCTTGAAGGATGAGAGGGGCATAACTACATTTGGCTCTTCAATCTCCCCTTCAGTATGAGAAGGAGTTGGTGTTTCAGTGCCTTCCCCCCCCCCCCCAAAAAAAATATTGTTGGATCTTCTGTGAGAGAAAGAGTTGGCTCTGGCATTGAAGTTGAGAGGGTGGATTGACCTTTAAACGCCTGATAGATTTCAAACATCATGGACTTGATGTCTGAGGTGTCCTTCCTGAGAACAGAGAAATCTGAGCGGATAGAGGCCTGAGAACTTTCCAGGGCGGTCACCCTTGGCCCAAGATTCTAGGCCAAAGAGTTTGTAGGTTTTGCCCAGGCTGGCAGATTCTTTCCCTGAGAACTAATGAAGACCCTGAACTAATGTTAGAGATAGAGGAATGAAGACCCTGAATATCAAGGCTGTTGATCATCTTGATAAGCTCAGTGAGGCTGGTTGAGTTCTTAATGAAAGCCTCAAGAACTTCCTTTTTGAGTACAGGATCATCTTTCATAGCTTCTTGAATTGTTACAACGCTCTTGTGAAGCCTTCTGAGGGAATCAAGAAACCCACTTAAGTGTTGATCCAGAGTAGTCATGGAGTGTTCAACATGTGTTTTGTGATCAACATATTCATTATAATATTCTTCAATAGTGGCCTTGAGATCAGTATAGTTGATTGCTACCTCAGTGTATTGATCTCATAGTTCACTGGTAAGCTCCCTGAAGAGTACATATTTGCCTTTGCGAAGAAACTTGACCAGTTGCTTCTCAATGAGAGGGAGGACGTTTTCATACTTCTTCAAACTTTCTAGACAGGAAGAAGCCACTGAGTCAGAAGAACCACTTCCATAAAAAGGAGAGTCTTCAGGCCTTTTATGTTGGGGTGGTAAAGACTGATGCTCTTGTTCAATGGTTTGAGTATCAGTGTCTAGATCTTCACTATTAGCACAATATTCTTCTTCACTTTGCACAAGCTCTTCCTCAGATAAAAGAAAAGCTTCTACATCAGCCACTTTCTTCAAAAAAGAGTTAGCCGGCTCCTCTCCATTAGAAAATTTGCCTTGATTGTGGTTAGGGCCTGACCCCTCGAATCCAGCGGAGTGAGTTGTCTCTTACTGGTCCTTAGGGCCAGTCCCTGAAGAATTCACAACTCCATGGGGGGTTGGTGGTTCCGTATCTGTTGGTCCAAAGAATTGAGTAAATCTTGATATAATAAAGAACAAATTCATTAATAATGAAGAACAATAAATACAGGATTTCTCAATACCAACTAGACTACATGATAACATCCCGTTGAATGACAAATAAACTCTCATTGATCCAAGCTATGCTTGTGTTTCAATGGATGATCCTATCAACTAATACTAAGTATTATGTGTTTGTTTAGGAATGCATACCTATCTCTATTACAATACAAACATATATATCGGAACTAAAATACAAAGACATGTGATGATGGTAAGATGTCATGATCAGGTGGTCCCTCTTTATCTTCCTCTTTTGGAAAAACACAAACTATCCTTTTGAATGTGTCATCACAATATTCCCACTTATATGGTAAAGTCTTTTACTTTGTCTTGACTTCTTCTTTTTGGAAGTTTCCACCCATATTTTTCAGTCTATTTGTAGAGATAGTGTCTTCAAGGATCACTGAGACATTTTTTAAATCTCAATGTCACTGGTGTTGTTTGTAGCTCATATATTTTACTTACTGACACTGTATTAGTAAGTAAAGAGCACTAAACAACACTCACTGATTTCTTTATCAGTGAGTCACTCACTATTTATTTAGTGAGTTAGGCTATTTTATTTTCAAATCTTGTTAACGGTGATTGGGTCAATTTTTGGACCCAACAGTCTCCCCCTATTTGAATATACAAATAGCCTAAGGTGATTGGTAGAAAGTGTAAGACCAAGGGTTCAGTCTGAGGGTTCGTGATTGAGGTTCAGTACCAGGTTCAGGCTGTATGATCCTTTATGTCTCAATGACCAGGTTCAGTGACCCTTTTCAGTGGAAGGGTTCAGTGGCTAAGGTTCAGCTTCAGTAACTAGGGGTTCAGTGGCCAGAGTTTAATACCCAGGTTCAGGGGTTTCAGTTTTGAGGTTTCAGTGACATGTTTTAATGAGACGGTTTAGTGACTTGATTCAATGAGAGGGTTCAGTGGGTGACGGTTCAGTGAGTGGGGGGTTCGGGGTCACTTTTATACGCCTGAATCATTTAGAGCTATTTTACTCACTGATTCATTCTACCCACACTGATATGCATTAACTAAGTAATGCATTCGCTGAAGTTTATCATCTCCCTTGAATCTTCACTTTCACACCCTCTATTCAGGTTTTAACCCGAAAGACTAGACCTCTTGGTAACATCTCCTGATGCATTTCAGCTTCAGGCCTGCTCAGCTTTCCCACACTTGTGATAGCCTCAGCCTGAAAGACCCATAAACATTCCCTGATCACAAGCTTAATAAGCTCAACTTCAACACACGCATTAACACTTCCTAATGTGATAAGGCCGTGATATCAGGTTACAGGAGTGACCCATTTCAGTATATGTATACTGATTCCAAACTATTTCAGTTTTTCAACCCACCAACCAATTCACTGATTTCGCCCCACCCCTTTTTGATATAATTTTTTCAGTTACAGCCTGACTTTCTCAGGATACTGATAAAAATTAATTCTGACACCATCATCAGAGACACTGTGTTTTTCATAGTGGGATTACAAACTCTTGGGTTCAGTGACTAAGTTTCAGATTCACACGAGCTCAAGGACTCGCTTGGTTTTCAGACTCAGAGATCCGTGTTACTCCTTTTTGGTTCAGGTTCAATACGAGCAACTCATAAACACTCGCTGAGTCACAACATTCATATCACGGTTCAGGCTCATCCTGAAAATACCAACTTATGATTTTCAGCACACCCTGAAGACAAGCTTAATAAGCACAACCCATTTTACCTCTACCTGATTTTCAAATATCTTTTGACTTGAAAATCAACATATCTACACTAATGAACTCGTTTATCATTGTTTGATTCAGTGACATATTCATGTCATATCATCAGCTGACCCACATCATTAACCTGCCCCAACTATGTAATACTCGATTCTAACCACACCCTGAGCATCTTTCCCAACAGCCAAACATCCACACTATCACATTATGATATTCAACCGACATACAAATATCAGTCTCACGAACACACCTCCATTTTACTCTCACCATCTTCGTATTCTTTGAACACTGATATAACCCATCACCCATTGTTGTCTTTATCACCCTCTGATTCATACTTTTTTAGAGACAAATAGGTACAACCCGTTCAGGCTAAGCCTGAAGAATCAAATTAACACACTCTACCAGTGCACATCTCCCTGATACATCTTTTGAGCCCATTTTCAGGGACACCACTCTTATGATGACAACTTCATCAGGCTTTGCCTCCGAAAGTATGTGTCGTTTTCTTACATGGGTTTCTGGGTTTGATTTCTCCTTTTTTTCGAGTGGGTGAGTGTGATTGTTGTTTGATCGGTGTTATTGTTTTCACCCGATTTTTTGTGAGTAATCTGATCTTGAGATCGAGAGTGGTGTTGTTTTTGGATTTGATGAATCTGGATTTTGTTTGTTGATGTGGTGTTTTGGGATCGGTTATTTGGATTTGATAGACAACCATCTTGGTTTTGATGGAATTTTTTTCAGATCGTGTGTAGCTAGAATCTCGTTTGTGTGAGTGGATTTTTTTTGGATGGATCTATTTTTGAAGATATGATTTGTGAGAGGTGTTTGAATAGATATGGATTTATCATTGAACGATTTTTTTTATAGTATTTTGGATCCGGATGTAGGTTTTTTGTGGATAAGATATGACAGGATCTGGGTTTTCTTGTTTTTGCAACACGATTGGGTTTTTTTTTTTTTTTTTTTTTTTTTTTTTTTTTTTTTTTTTGTGGTTGATTTGACTGATCATTTCAATCAGTGGGTTATTTGGGTGGGTTTTTGCAATTTAGTCAATATCAGTGTGTTTCTCCCCCTCAAAAATTGCTATTACAGTAGCAGTTTTTGAAGGTTCACACTTGATTTTTTGACTATTAAGAATGTTATCAACAGTCATGAACGGGTCTGGATCATGAGCATAATCCACCCGCTCTGATACCACTTGTTGGTCCAAAGAATTGAGTAAATCTTGATATAATAAAGAACAAATTCATTAATAATGAAGAACAATAAATACAAGATTTCTCAATACCAACTAGACTACATGATAACATCCTCAACTTTTTACGAGGATAATTTCAGTATATTATCCCCGTTGAATGACAAATAAACTCTCATTGATCCAAGCTATGCTTGTGTTTCAATGGATGATCCTATCAACTAATACTAAGTATTATGTGTTTGTTTAGGAATGCATACCTATCTCTATTACAATACAAACATATATATAGGAACTAAAATACAAAGACATGTGATGATGGTAAGATGTCATGATCAGGTGGTCCCTCTTCATCTTTCTCTTTTGGAAAAGCACCAACCATCCTTTTGAATGTGTCATCACAATATTCCCACTTCTATGGTAAAGTCTTGTACTTTGTCTTGACTTCTTCTTTTGGAAGGTCGCACCCATATTTTTCAGTCTGTTTGTAGAGATAGTGTCTTCTGGGATCACTGAGACATTTGTCAAATCTCAGTGTCACTGCTGTTGTTTGTAGCTCATATATTTTACTTACTGACACCTTATTAGTAAGTAAAGAGCATTAAACAACACTCACTGATTTCTTTATCAGTGAGTCACTCACTATTTATTTAGTGAGTTAGGCTATTTTATTTTCAAATCTTGTTAAGGGTGACTGGGTCAATTTTTGGACCCAACAGTATCAGCAGGTGGTATAAATCCCTAAGTCTTTGTCCTAATGTGGCCCTTCAAACGCTGGTGAGTTTGTGCCAGTGCTATCCTTAGGGACCTTGGAAGGTAATAACGTATCAGTGGGTTGTGTGTTTCCCCCTGAGTCTTTGGGATTAGTAGTTTTGCCCTCAGAAAAAAGCTATGATTTATGAGTGTCCTCATCATACTGTGAATGGGTATGGATCCCCTTTCGAGCAGGGTGGTGCTACCCTGCCAAAGGTTTAAGACCCATTTCTCCTTGAGACCCTGGTTGTGATTTGCCATAGTCGTGAGCAGGATGTGGGGGTTGAGATGATTTCGACTCAAATGACTTGTTTATGTCAGCCGAGTCTTTGGATTTAGAGGTTTGCCTAAGGACCCTGAGTGTGATTTCTAAAAGACCTCCGTTGGTGGTTGTTTTTGGGTCAGTGGAACATTGGTCTCCTTGGGTGGCTTTTTGGTCAGGGACTTTCTCCTATTTGGAGATAATGTTCCAGAAGCCTCCGGGCCCTGTGACTGGGTGGTCACAGTCTGAGACTTCACTCTCTTATTCTTTTTGGGAGGAAAAGGTTGGGAGACTGAGTCTTTATGATTGTTTACAGCAATCATATAGTCCGGCAATTCAGTGTTGGAGACTTGGGTTGGGTCTTTTTTAAAATTTGTGGCACTCAGGATAGCAGGTAAGAACCCAAAAGATACATCCTAAGTATAGTATGAGCCAAGTAACCTTTCAAGGGCACAAGAAATAAACCTAGGGTAAGATACATAAGTTACCAAAGTTTACTCAGTAACCTGGTTACAAGATCACTGTAAATGATCTCGCCTATGTCGACCTCAGTCCCTGTGATGAGACAGTAGGCCATCATTAGTTGAATAGAATTAACATGCTCAGTTGATGAGTAGTTCCCGCCGAGAACCTAAATGACAAAAGTTAACAGGATTCCCCAAGCCACAGGAAAGGAGTTTTTAGTTATTGGAATTTTATCCAAGTAATTTGGTTTTAGAGCTATTTTGGCTAGCTCAGCCTTTACAGCCTCATTCTCAGGGTGAGCAGCATACTTACCCTTTTTGTAGGCATGCCCAGTGGATGAACATAAGGTGGCAAAGTCAAGGGTCAGTGGCCTTTGGCAGTTCATCACTGAGAACTTGATAAGGTATTCTATGAGTGGGCGTGTCTCAGACTCATCAGTCGGTGGTTTTAGGTCATAACCTTGTGTAGTTCACCAGAACTCCCTGAGGAAGTTTTGGTATAAAACTGATGGAAATTTTGTAAAAGCCGTTTTGAGAGGGCAGTTGTACAAAAATTTGATTATTTCCTTGTAGGCAGAGACATTTTTGGGGTAGTTAAAGTTGCCTACAACATTGTTTGTTTGAAACTTGACATGGTCAAGAGTCATGTCTGCCCATTAAGGTGCATACAAGATTCCCTAGTCAGCTGTCATTTTAGGTTTATGGAAAAAGTTTTAAAGTTTAAATGGCAGTATATCAAACACCAGATGGTCACAAGTTGAGTCCAACTTGATCGCTGTCGTGAAATGATTGATATGTTATCAAACAGATTGATGCTAAGATGGATATCTTGGTATTAATCTAACTTTGATCAAGAAAACAATGTTGGAAAAGTGTTTTGACAGACAACTAAGAAATAAACACAACGTTTCTATGAGAGAAAATTTTTGCAAAATTTCTTTAAAAACATTATGTGTGTGTGTTTTGTGATTGTAGAAAGGGGTATTTATACAATGGTGGAGAGGTATTGGTTGTGTAATTTTCAAAACCTTTTTTTGAAAAAGGTTTTGGAAGGACATTTGAAGTCCGCATTTAATACCACCACTCCAATTGCCCGCGTTTTTCGTGACTGCCGATGTGAACAGTTGCGCAGTTCTGCAAAAGACACTTTTGCAGGCATTACATGTGCACACAAACCATGAGATATTATTTGTGAGTATGCACATTAAATTCCAAATGGGTTTTAGAAGTGATGTGTGAGGGCCCAAGAGTGGATGCCAGTTATGTAAAAAAGCATATATTCTATTTTTAATATGTTCAGTCACCAACCTAGGACATTAACTAACTAAATACTTAGAGCATTTAGTTTTAAATTGAATGCCTTTTGTCTGTGCCATGAGCCCCTGAATGAGATCTCATTCAGTGGGATTTGTTTGGTTAGGTTATTCAGCGAGATATTATTCATTGAGGGATGTTGTTGTTCAGGGACCATTATTTAATAAGTGGTTTGAGATTATTTACAATATGTTGAACATATTCAATCAGGGCCTGATTGTCAATGTTCAACATGCCCAATTCTGCTTCCAGTCTTGTGAAAGTGGGTTCATCCAAGGGTTTTGTGAAAATATTAGCTAGTTGATACTCAATGGAGATGAAGTGGAGCTCAATGTCTCCTTTCATGATGTGGTCCCTGATGAAATGATATATGATATCAATGTGTTTGGTTCTTTGATGGAGCACTGGATTGTTAGAGATGGAAATTGCACTTGTGTTGTCACAAAATATGGGAACCATCTTATAATGGATATTATAGTCACTGAGTAGACTTTTCATCCAAAGTATATTTCCACAATAGCTAGCAGCAACCACATATTCAACCTTAACAAAGGACATAGCCACTGATTGCTATTTCAGGAGTATGAGACTCAGTGACAGTCACCTGGGGTTCATCATGGTTAAGGGTTTCAGGTTGTTCTGTTTGAACAATTGGTTATGTTTCCTGAACATGTTGTTTAGTGTGTGTATCCACATCAGGGACTTGATTTGCATCAATGTATTCACTGATGGTTGGTTGAGGTAGATTATGAGGAATGATGTAGAAGTAGAAGTCTGCATCAGCTTGATACTGTGTGGAGTTAGTATCAAGGTGATACTCATCAGGTGGGCAATATGGTAGGGGTGATAAAAAACAACTATAATGCTTGAAGTTGTTGCTTCGAACGATTTTTGAATTTGGCATGCATTTTTTGGGATAGCGGGTGCGAATAACGATATTAATATTTTATATAATTCTTCGTTATTCAATGATATTCTTGATGACGTCGTCTGTATAGCTCCATTTGAGGTAAATGGAGTTGGGTTTGAAAAAGGGTATTATTTAGCCGACGAAATTTACCCACAGTGGGCAACTTTCGTCAAATCGTTTATAGTCGCACAATACGAGACACGAAAAGATGTCGAATGTGTTTTGTTGTTCTTCAAGAATGTTGGGGAATAATACAACAGCCGACACGTCAATACCATGTTACCAGGATACGTAGAATAATGTATTCTTGCATCATATTGCATAACATGATTTTAAAAGATCAATACTTTCCAATAAGTGAGTTCAATGAAATTTTTATTAGCCCGGGACCAAATAGACAATGCAAGTGGATCGGCAGATGCGAAGTCCAACGTCGAAAGGCAAAAGAAATACAGGACAAAGATACACATCTTAGTCTTCAGCGAAACATTATGGAGCATATTTGGCGACAACGTCAAGATCAAGATGAAGAAGTTTAGCCGTTGGGGCGTATGTTTTTTGTTCGCATTTTTTTAAAGTATTTGTAATTTTTATTTTTATTTTTCACGTGTTTTCAAATTTTTCGTATATTTTCTTAACTATTTGTAATTTATATTTTTATTTAATGAATGAAATATTTAGTTTGTTTAAATAAATGGAAAAGAAAAAATTGTGGGTCCGAAAAGGGTAGTGTTATGGGGTGTTATGATAAAGGGTTATTTTTTTGTGTTGGTGGTAAAATGTTAAAGCTGAGGTACCGATGACGTTGTTGTACTTTTTTTATGTTAGGCTGGGCACAATCGAACAGAATAAATCGGTTGGTCACCGAAATTTTAGACCCACGACCGATGTTAACATCGATCGACATGAATGTGGTCTCGGGTCATCACATCGGTCGACAAGAAAAAAATTGGGACATCGGTTCAATATTAGACCGAATTAAAATGCACTCCCCCAACTACTTTTTGCCCGTTTGGGGCATTGAAGTAAAAAAAAATTAAATTTACTACTCTATAAATACCAACTTCACCTCAAACACAATTCACCTCAAAATACTTCTCACCTATATTCACTTCAATCTAATTCTCATCCAAGTTCAAAATGTCAAAGAAAAATACCCCACCATCAAAAAACCGACGATCCCGACTACCACAAAATCAACCGAATATGAATTTATCGCCGGAAAACAACTTCGAGTTAACCGGCATAACAACACAACAAAACCGGCCTATCCGCTTTCGTCCACAAAGTTTTGAATATCAATCACAACTAGCACAACTAAATCAAAACCAAAACCCGTTTTACGTTACCGTCCTTTTGTCCCACCACAACGTCTTTACACCGATTACCGGCAAGAACCTAGTGGGTCGTCGTACCATCCTGTTGGAATCACTCCTAAACTATATTTCAAATGTTAGTAATTAACATATAATAGGTTGCTTAATTAGGCTTTTAAGTTAGTATTAATGCCAAGGCTTATGTAGAAAGCCCATGAGCCTTGGCCCAAGCCCAATAATGAAAGGAAGGGAACTAGTGTGTTGCCCTAGTTCCTTCCCTATAAATAATCTTGTAAACTCCCATTTGGGGGTTGGTTGTTCACTTTCATTCATATCCTACGCATAATCTTTCTTTCATATTATATCGTGTGTGTTTGATTGTGTTCATCCGATCTTTCTTACCTTATTTCTTATATTGATGCTTGTGTTACAAACATGGTGACCTAACAATGGTATCATTCGCCAAATAGTTGGGTTAAATGGTTTTGTTTTTGAAGTCTTAAAAGTATCCGCGTGGGTTTCGGTTTATAAACTTTCATACGCAAAAAGCTTTCATTTTTTACACTTTAAAACTCAAGATTCTTGTACTTTAAAGGTTATTTGGTGTTAAAGTTTAAGTTTTTGGCAAAAAGTTTGAAACTTTACGTGTACTTCATTGTTTTTGAGCTTGGTTTTAGTTGTGTGGTCATTTCTACGCGTAAGGTGCATACGAGTTTTGGATCATCAAGTTTCACACTTTTGTGTTATTTTGGTAATATTGAAGCTGTTTCATCATAAAAATCTGGTTTAGAAACACTTTGGGCAGAAAAATCAGTTTTGGAAAAGTTTTTGGTAAATCCTACGCATAGCAAAACCCTAAGTTTACGCGTAAGCTCCAAAAGGTTTGATATTTAGTGTTATTGGTTTACTCAATGTTTTCTTTCTTGGATAAGCCTGAAAACACTTTGACTTTGGATATCTTTTACACTGGAATAAGTGTAAAGGATTTTTGGGCAAAACCCTAGTTTTACGCCTAAGCTAAAACTTATGCGTAGCATACTTTACGCCTAAGCATTTTCTTACGCCTAAGCCTGTCTTACGCATAAGCAAATCTTACGCATAAGCATTCTACTACTAAGCCTTTGGTTTACGCATAAGCTAAGGTTTCACCAAGTCTACGCGTAAGCTATTCCTACGCGTAAGCTCTACTTTTACGCGTAAGGTGGTGTTTTTACGCATAAGCTATTTCCTTTGCATAAGCTGGTTTTCTACGCATAAGTATACTTCATCAACAAAGTTTAATTCGACTATAAAGATCCATTTTCAACAAAAGTTTCAAGATGTCTCAACCACCATACTCTAGCTACTTCCCTCATGTGTATCCTCAACAACAACAACAACAACAACAACTCCATCATCAACAACAATTTTATCAACAACTACAACAACAACAACTTCAACAACAATTTCCTCAAGGATCAATTCAACCACAAATGATTCAACCACCCCTTAGTCTTCAAGTACAACCATACACTAACTTTCAAAATCAACATCCATCCAGGAATACTATAAAGGAACCGTCTTGGTTTGCAAAGATGTGTGAAGCTTTAAGTAGCCAACAATCCATTCATGAGGCTGGATCACTTGATAGACCTCCAATGCTCACTCCCGGAAACTACGATCAATGGGTGATAAGGTTCTTTAGGTTTTGTGATCTAAAGAAGCCACATGGAAAGTTCTTAAAGAAGGTCATCCTTGAAGGTCCATTTCAGATGCCTACTATCACTGTACCCGGAGATCCAACTGCTAATCCACCAAGAGATGATCTCACCAACGTTGTCGGTCTTAATGAACTTACTTCTGATCAACTTCTACACTTGGAAGCCGATGAACTTGTAATGCAATACATCCTTTTGGGATTACCTAATCCAATACTTTGTAGTGTTGATGCTCAAAAGACTGCCAAAGCAATGTGGGAGCATATTCATCTTCTCATGGAAGGCACATAACTCAATCAAGAAGATATGGAATCCAAAATCTACTTAGCATATGAACACTTCATGATTGAACCAGGGGAGACATTAGAGTCATATCATCACCGATTCTCATACATCATCAATGACTTGGAAAAACATAACATTATTATGCCAAGAATTGCAGTCAACACTAAGTTCATGAGTAGTCTTAGTCCTGATTGGGAAAAGTATGTTATTTTCATCCGTCAAGCGAATAATCTTCATCATGCTACATACGGATTGTTGTACGACTATTTGAAGCCCCACCAAAAGGAAGTTGACAAAGAAAGGATCATTCGTGGAATCCCTGCTTCGCCTTCACTCCCGGATAATCAATCCCTAGCTTTGTGGGCTCAAGCATGTTATCCTCAATAACCAAATTTGCCAACAACCTTCACTAATCCTCCACAACCAACTGCAACAATTACACCATACGATCCGTCACAGCACCATTCTCAAGAAACTCAATTGGTTCCAAACAACAACAACAATGATCAAGCACTTTACAGTGAATCTAATGAGGATACAGAAGCTTTCGATGCATTGCAACAAGGGTTTGTCATGATTGCTAGAGCCTTCGGCCGATATTCTAACAAATCCAATAATCGCATTCGTACCTCATCTAACACAAGGAATCAAGCTGTTGTTAACAATGGAAGAGTTGAAGTTCATAATCGTGGTAATGTTCGTCAGATGGGCGGTGGTCAAGGATTTAATCCTACTGGAAGAACTAACATGGGTGCTCCACAACCAAGGGTTCAAGTGGTTGAACAGGGAATGCTCAAACTGGGATTAATGGTCTTCGTTGTTATAACTGTAATGAGAAGGGTCATCTGGCTAATGCATGCCCAAAGCCGAGGACAAGAGGCAGTGGTTATCACAAAGAGGCTTTACTCTTAGCTCTTAAGGATGAAGCTGGTGGAACTCTTACCAACAAGGAACAGAGCTTCATGGCAAATGCAGATTCTGATGATGACATGGAGGACTTGCAGGCTAATGTAGCAGTAATGCTAATGGCTAATATGCACGAACTCCACATGAGTGATACAGGCCCAGTGTATGACACTGACTGCTTGTCTCAGGTACCGGATCAAACATTATTCATTAATGAGATGTAGATGGCTCATGTATGACACTGACGGCTTGTCTCCGCCAACATCTGCATCTGACACGGATCAGAATGTTCAACATGAGCCATCTACATCTCATTCCGGTGATAATCAAATAGATCCCGTAGATATTTGACCATCAAGATGACCTTATGGTTACTATTGATAATCAAGTTGACTCCGTGGTTATACTTGAGGATATGAACAATGATCATGCTAAGACTCACGTTGAACAAGCTGAACTTTTGTCTAATCCAAATATTGAGCTCATGACCTTACTTAATGACCAAAAATCTCGAATGGAAACATGCCTTGACATCAATAAGCAATTAAAAGAAAAAAATGCACTGCTGACTAAGGATAATGAATGCTTAAAATTTCAACTCAACATTTTTCAAACACAAGAAAAACGTGAAAAAGGTTTGAAGTCGCTTTTGCTAAATCTTACCAAAACGAAAAATCTTTGGAAAAACAGATATGTGATCTAGTTGCATCTAAGAATGCTTTGTTGTCTTAAACAGAACAACTGAAATATGATCATAAACAACAACTTAACGCTCTCACTTTGGAAACTCAAAAATTCAAGTATGAGTTGTTAACTTGTCAAAAACAGTTCTGTGAGTACAAAAAGCATTCAAAGAAACGAATAGATGACTATCTTGAAGAAATTGTCGACTTAAAAAACAAAATCAAAGAGTTTCGAAATGTTGTTTATAAACATGGTGAGTCAATCACAACTATTCAAAAGTTTACTTTTAAACCAAATCCAAATGGATATGGACCGAATCTTGCTGATTACAAACCAAAGTTTTCAAATAGAGCATTCAAACCAAATCCGCAAGTCTACAGTGCAGAACATAGAATTGATGATTCCATTATGAGTGTTGTTGAATATAATCGCCTGGAGGAATTAGATGAAAAAGACGAGAGTCGGTCAAAATTAGAAAATGTTGTTTATAACAAACCATTTAACTATTCAAAAGCCGTAACTTTCGTCGCACAACAGGATAATTCTAACACACCTTGGATTATCACGCCTATTTCTGAGTCTTCTAATGTTGGTCCTCAACCCAATACTGCACAAATTAATGGTCTTTTACCTTCACTTAGTGAAGTAAAAACATTATCCGAACAATGTAAAATTATTAAATATTTTGAAACATTCCTTTCGGACATCAAACTTTTGGAACGTGAAATTGAATTTCATTCTGAAATAAAAGTTGAACATTTTCAATCGCCTCTTGCGCGAGAACAAAGAGATATTTTTCAGAAAAGAATTTTACCCCATGTCTGAAATTTGAAAATGTGTGCAATATATTGGGAAAGGGATTTTCACAAGGAACTTGGACTTATGAAAAGAGTTTTCGAGCAAACAGAAACATCGATTTCAAATACCAAACGGAAAAAGAATATGTTAAGAAAAGATGTTGATCGACTCTTGGAAGATGTTGTCAGTGCTGATACCATAAATTATGTGCTGTTACATTCTGTTGCATATGCATTTCATTATATCTCTGCTGATTCTGTTGAAATTGTTGAGAATACTGATACTGTGTCACAAATCAAGTCTTTAAAAGTTGAAAATGAGCGATTGTTAAACGAGCTTTCAAATGCAAAACGTCGTCTTCAATGGTGTCAAAAAGATTGTCAAAATCGAGAACTCGCTTTGCAAAACAAGATCAACCAGTTGCATACCAAAACTCTTAATCCAAAAATAGAGCAACTGGATGATGAAAACGTGTCTTTAAAGTGTCAAATTTCAAAATATGAACAAGAAATTGCCAAAGTCAAAACTGAATATGGTGTCATATTTGATTTGCTCAAAAAGACTCATCATGAAGCATCACAAGAACTTGATCACCATCTTGCACACACTAAAGATGTCGTAAACGTTTATGGAAACATTCGTTCTCAAAATCAAGATTTGTTACACACTATCCATGATCTAAAAGCAGAGTTGGTGAAACTTAAGCAAGATAGGAATAGTAACACAGCAGTAACTGCACCTAGACAGATTCAAATTGACTCTAGAACATCTAATGACAAACCACAAGAAACTAATTTGCTTCCCTCTACTGAAACAGGAATAGTTGCCTCTTTTCCCAACGTTTGCACTTTACAGCCTAGGAGCAATACAAGGAAGAATAGGAAGTTGCGACGTAAGAAAAAACAATAAATATCTCTGAAGTAGAAGAACACCTTAGGACTTTGAATAAAACTCAAGTTGCACCCACTTTAGATATTGCGTCTGACAAATGTAATGGAAAAATTGATGTAACGAATGCTGAATCTTTAAGTACTTTAAATGTTATGTTTGAAGCTTCTTGTGTTGGTTGTCGTAAAAGCATGTTTTCTGGTTGTCATGATAAATGTGTTGCTAAGGCTATCTTGAATCATAAGCGGATTAATAGAAAACGGAATACCTCTAGGCTCACTAATGCTTCCAAGTTTGTGCTAGGTAAACCACCCTCTAGTGTTCCGGCTACAATCATTGATGTTCCCATAGAACCCCCTTCACCTCCTAGGAAGAACTTATCACCTAGTGCATTTACTAAGACCAAAGCTAAGACTAGTTGGAGATGGCAGAAATGGTTACATAATACACTTGGATTTAAATGGATACCTAAAATCATAAACATGTGTGTTTCAACTATAACTGCTTCGGAACCCTCTAACTCTTCGGGTTCCACATCTACTTCTATTCCATCTGTGTCGTCTGTGTGTAATGCAGGTGATACAGATCATCCTCTGGATTGTTGATAGCGGATGTTCCCGACATATGACAGGAAATCTCAAACTGTTATCAAACTTTGTTTCAAAGTTCATTGGCACTGTCAGGTTCGGGAATGATCACTTCGCAGCTATCATGGGCTATGGAGATTACATCAATGGTAACATCGAAATTAGCAGGGTTTATTATGTGGAAGGCCTCGGTCACAATCTCTTCTCAGTTGGTCAATTCTGTGATGGAGACTTGGAAGTTTCTTTTCGGGAGAAAACTTGTTTCATTCGTGATCTACAAGGAAACGATCTTATGTCTGGTACCCGCACATCAAGCCTTTATACAATCTCAATGCAAGACATGATTGCTTCATCTCCCATCTGTCTACTTTCAAAGGCAACATCTACAAAATCTTGGTTATGGCACCGTCGTCTCTCACATCTAAACTTTCAAACTATAACAAATCTTGCATGATACAAACTTGTTGAAGGTCTCCCAGGATTTCGGTATTCTAAAGATCACCTTTGCTCAGCTTGTGAACAAGGGAAAAGAACTCGTGCTCACTTTCCTTCAAAGATGGAACACAGCTCACAACATGTGCTTCATCTTCTTCACATGGATTTGTGTGGCCCGATGCGTGTGCAGACGATTAATGGCAAACGCTACATCTTAGTAATTGTAGATGACTACTCAAGATGGACTTGGGTTTATTTTCTTCGAAGTAAAGATCAAGCTCCACAGATGATCATCACCTTTCTCACGAAAATTCAAATTCAGCTCCGTCAGACAAATCAGAAAAGGCAAAGGAACTGAATTTGTGAATCAAACTCTTCGTGCATATTATGTGAAAGTGGGAATTGAGCATCAAACATCAATTGCACAAACACCGGAACAAAACGGAGTTGCTGAAAGACGAAACCGTACGTTAGTGGAAGCTGCAAGAACGATGTTTATTAATGCAAAACTTCCAAATTACTTGTGGGCTGAAGCAGTGTCAACTGCATGCTACACTCAAAATCGTTCAATGATTACCAAACGCCACAACAAAACACCTTATGAGCTTATCCACAACCGTAAACCGAATCTCAAACACTTTCATGTATTTGGATCTCTTTGTTACCCGAATAATGATCGTGATGACTTTGGTAAGCTTAAAGCCAAAGCTGACATTGGAGTCTTTGTTGGATATTGTGAAAACTCTAAGGGTTACCGGATCTGAAATCGTCGTACAAGGGAGATTATGGAAACGATTCATGCAAATTTCGATGAGCTTACTGAAATGGCTTATAAGCATAATAGCTTGGAACCCGGACATAACCGTCTAAACTTCCCTCTACTCGACGTTAAATGGAACAGCTATTTGCTCCTCTGTTTAATGATGATCTTGATGAATGTGCTCTAGATGTATCAAATGTTTCCGCTGCTCAACCTAATAATAATCCAATCCCTGATACACCTGCAACAACAACTACTGTTGCGGAAGCACCACCAACTGATTCTACAACAACAGTCGAACAAACCGCATCTAACGACGCTGAACCAGCTAATGATCTTCTGAACAATGAAGTACCCCCACCTGCAGATTATGATCCAAATGCGTTCTTCAATCCGTTTACTAATGAAACTGTCACACCTGATGTTGCAGAATCATCTACAAGCCATTTGAATCCTCCCAATCTGTAGAATGTATATCAACATCAACCCTCTACACATCGTTGGACGAAAGACCATCCTCTTGTGAACATTATTGGAAACCCGAATCAACCAATCGTAACTAGACAACGCCTTCAGACTGACAGTGAACATTGCATTTATGCACTTACCGTCTGCCAAGATGAACCCAAAAATATTAAGGAAGCCATGACATATGACAACTGGATTGAATCCATGCAAGAAGAACTTAATCAGTTTAAACGTCTTGAAGTATGGGAATTGGTTGAAAAACCAACTGGGGTCTATGTTATTGGTCTCAAATGGATTTGGAAAAACAAGCTGGACGCTGAAGGTACGGTTATCAGAAATAAGTCACGTCTGGTGGCTAAGGGTTATAGACAAGAAGAAGGGATTGACTACGAGGAATCATTCGCACCGGTTGCTAGACTTGAGGCTGTTCTGATACTTCTTGCATTCGCGGCTCACATGAACATCACAGCCTTACAGATGGACGTCAAAACTGCTTTTCTGAATGGAAAACTAAAAGAAACGGTCTATGTTAGCCAGCCAGAAGGATTCGTTAATCCAGAGTTCCTTAATCACGTCTACAAACTGAACAAGGCTCTCTACGGTCTCAAACAAGCCCCTCGGGCGTGGTATGATAAGTTTTCATCCTTTCTTATCGCTAATAATTTCGTCAAAGGATCGGTCGACCCTACACTATTCATACAATATCACGGGGCACACATTTTAATCATTTAAATTTATGTGGATGACATCATTTTTGGGTCAACACATCTGAAGTCCTCAAATGCTTTTTCAAAACTTATGAAAAAACATTTTGAAATGTCCATGATGGGTGAACTTACGTTCTTTCTAGGACTGCAAGTTCATCAGTCACCCCGTGGTATTTTCTTAAGTCAGTCCAAATATGCCCTTGAAATTTTAAATAAAAATGGAATGCAAAACTGTGACACCTATGTCACTCCAATGGCACATACCAAGAAACTGGACGCTGATTTGCATGGGAAATTGGTTGACCCTACCAAATACCGAAGTATCATTGGGTCTCTCATGTATCTAACAGCCAATAGACCTGATATTGTCTTTGTTGTATATCTTTGCTCCCGTTATCAGTCGAGACCAACTGAAACTCACATCTCTGAGGCTAAAAGAATCCTCCAATACATCAAGGGAACCATTAACTTGGGGATCTGGTATCCGAAGGATTCTGGTTTTGAACTAATAGCTTTTTCAGACTCTGATCACGCAGGTTGCTTAGATTCTCGGAAAAGTACTTCAGGAGCTTTACAATTTCTTGGTGATAAACTGGTGTCATGGCAATCGAAGAAGCAGAATTGTACATCTCTGTCCTCAACTGAAGCAGAATATGTAGCCATGTCCGCGTGTTGTGCTCAAGTCATTTGGATGAGAACATAACTCAAAGACTATGGTTACGTATTTGATAGAATCCTGATGTACTGCGACAATCGAAGTGCTATTGCGATCTCGTGCAACTCTGTTCAACATTCGAAGTCTAAGCACATCGATCTTCGATATCATTTCATCAAGGAGCATGTGGAAAAGGGTACCGTTGAATTATACTTTGTGGGTACTGAATACCAATTGGCAGACCTTCTCACCAAAGCCTTAGCTCCTGCTAGGTTTAATGAGTTGGTCCACCGGATTGGTATGCGGTGTTTGACTCCAGAGGAACTGGACGAACTTTTAAAACAATCTTAAAACCAGTCAAACACCAAAACCTCTTTTGTAAATATTTTTCAAAAACAAAATACAAAAATATAAAAAATATGATAAAATTCAAAAATATTCTTCTTTCTAATTTCTATAAAACATGGCAAGTACAAAACTTCAGTCAACACTTTGTTCTATCTAACTTTTCACATTTTCCCGAACAAGTGTTGAGGGGGAGAAAGTAAATATTTTTTAGCTTCATAAAACCTTGTACTTGCATGTTACCTTATTTCGGTTGTATCTTTGATAATTGTGGTCACGTTTCTGGTTTATTGACACTCCCCGGACACAAATTTGTAAAATTTATTTATTTCTAAAGTCGAGGGGGAGTGTCTTCAAGTTTCTTTCCAAATATCATGTTTTACTTCACCTAAGTGGAAGTTATGGGCGTTGGATGAAAATGATTTAGGTGGAGGGACCAATGTTTCTAAAAGTTTAAACTCATTTTAATAAAACCATCCCACCTAATTTTTTCAAAACATTAAATTCACACATTAACTTCTCCAACTACCCATCCCACGCATAAGAATCATTTCACAAATCCGTTCTTTAAACTCCTAATCTGTAAGTGTATTAAGGATCATTGTGTTATTATAAACATTGGTTTTGATTTTTAAACAAATCCAACGGCTAGATTTTGTGTTTGGGATGATTTTGTGTTCTACGCGTATACGTATAAACACGAAATCATCATTGAGTGTTTGTGATGATAAATTTTGTGTCAAAATGCTTAAAAACAAGTATCATAAACATTTTCAATATCAAAATCCACCCAGAAAACGTTTTTATCGTTTTTCAAGAATTAGGGTTTATGCGTGGATTTGGGCGTTTTCATTTGTGAGTGTTTCTGTGTAATTAGATGGTTGTATGATGTTCGTGACATGCTTAATTGAACAAAACCACACTTGAATCATTCCCAGAAACATGATTTGTGCTTAATTGAATATTTGGGTTTAAGTATCATACGAATTGGGCACTTTTGATTCATGAGGTTCTGGATGTTAAAACTTGTTGCAACACATTCATATTGACTCTAAGACATCCCAGAATTAATTTGGTGCATTTCCTATGGCTAGATTTCTTAGTCGTAAAATTTGAATTCTAGGGCTTAAGTTCTACGCGTAAGGAAATCCTACGTGTAACCGTGGATGTTTGTGTTTATATGTGTGATTGAAAGGAATTGGATAATATGTTAATGGACATGTTATGATGAACTTATTTCAGGTTTTACGCGTGCAAAATTCAGAATCAAGGTTAAACTGGATTACTACGCATAAGGATCACCTTACGCGTAGAATGTTATTCGTAAGAGTAATCTTACGCGTAACCTTTAAGCGTAAGGTTCTACATGGGACTACGCGTATCCTGTGAAGGATATGCGTAAACTTGAGTCTTACGCATAAGGTTCACTCTTACGAGTAAACCTTATGCATAAGCTCTAACATACGCTTACGCGTAATCTTTATGCCAAGCTCTTTTCCTACGCATAATATTTCTTACGCGTAAGAGAAGTTCCTACGCATAAGCTTATGCCTACGCGTATGGGTATTACTATTTACGCATAAGCTTACTTTCTATGCTTAAGCCTTGTTTTAACCTTAATCATGAATTGTTACGCGTACATACTTGTAAATGAATAAATCATAATGTCACAAAACCAAAATGTCACTAATAAGCTATAATGGTTAATATGTTGTGAAAATGAGTGAAAATTTGGACTTCACAATTCAAAACTAATAAAATCATGAAACTTATCACGACTACTTTGGACTATTGGACATATAAGTGACGTTGGATTCGTAACATTCATCAACATAACATATTCAATAATTGGACAATAAAATCAATTGTTGACTAACGTAATGTCTTTCGATATGTTGGTTCTTTTGGCTCAATATCTTTCATATCACAATACGGACGTCACAATGCAAAACGTTGATGCACCAAATGTTCTCACAATGGAAGACATCTTCCCAGATGGTTACACAATGAAGATTGGGAAGAACAATCTCAGAGTCGATTTTGATAACTTCACGTGTTCTGAGTCTTCTTGTCAAATTGCTGTGGATATTCTGAAGACTCATCCTTACAAGAATATGCTCACTAATTCTGCAACTGTGCCGGAGATTTATGTTCACCAATTCTGGCATACCATGTAGAAGGTCAAAGGTCAAGATGTTGTGACAGTGACACTCAACGACAAACAAGTCACCATCACTCCAGCAGACTTAAGGGCTATTCTCCTTCTTCCTACCATCCAGCCTGCCAACTATGTTGCTTCTCCTTCGGAAGAGGTCACTCTCCAATTCATGGTCGACATTGGCTATGATGAAGCTGCTAGGATTATCACCAAACACTCTTCAGTAGATCTTAAGAATATTCCTCACCCATGGAGAACCCTCTACATCATGATCACCAAATCAGTTTCTGGACGTGATAGTGGTTATGAGCATCCCAAGCTCATGGAACTACAAGTATTTTGGGGCATGGTCAACATGATGCACATCGATTTCGCAAGTCTAATTTGGGATGACATGATGTCATATTTCAGGAAACCTTGCACCAAAATCCCTTACATCAGATACACAAAACTGTTGATCCAGAGGATACTCGGGAATAATCCTGATATTCCTTTGAGACTTGATGACCCCAACCATCACTCCGTGTTGTTTGAGCCTACACTCAATGTCGTCAGGTTCAAAGAATCAACTACGAAGAAACAAGATGCTGTTTTGCCAGATTGCCTTCTTACTACTAAGATCAAGGAACTTCAATCGTACAAACGTTATCTGGAAGCAGTGGCATCAGGCAAAGTCTTGTTCATAAATGAAAAGTCTTCTGGTGTACCTATCAAGAAGATGAGGAGATCAGGAAGTGCTGGAAGTGTTGCGAGCACTGAGAGTACACGTAAGTATCCAAAGAGGACTCACACACTCAAAAAGAGAGTTCCATCAAAGGATGCTATCCCTATTCCCAAACCAGAACCAAAACTGATGGACGAGGACGAGGAGGACACTGAATCAGATGATGAGGTTATCTACTCAGAATCTGCAACAGATGATACACTAACAGTTGCAAAACCTCTCAGTCCCAAAACTGACAAGGGAAAAACTCCAGTTGTTGAGCAAGAGGAAGAAGAGAGCTCAGGTGAAGAGCCACAGGATGAAGACAAAGATTATCGAAATAAATTGAAGAATGTCATACTACAACATGTTTCTAAAGAGTTCAACCTACAACAAACTCGTGGCCCTGGAGGGTCAAGTGGTGGTACACTAACCACACCAGTTTTCGATGCGGTTAATCAACCCGATAAGGAAACTGGTACCACCAACCACGAATCAGAACAACAGTGATAAGGTTTTAAAATGTACCTTTTTGAGGGGTCGTTTAAGCCCTTATTTGATCACTTTTATATCCGTTATTACTTAATATCGTTCCTTTTCACTTTTTAGGTATCTTGAAGGCAAAATGCTGGAATGACACTTATTCGGACGAAAAGGCGCGAATATACGAAGAAAATGGCCAAAGTCAAGAATCGAGACACTCAGGCTGCTGGAAATAAAGGGGACGACATCAGGATTTACAAGTGACGGTGTCAGGCACTACTAGAGAAGCCGTCGGACAAATTTTGTGACGACTCAGTAGCCAAATTGCTCATTTACAAGTGACGGCTATAGGTTATAAAATAGTAGGGCGTCGCAACTCAGACGGCCTAGATTTGATCCAGACGACGTCAGAGACTGAAGGGGACGGCGTCACAAGCATAAGGTGACGCCGTCGCAAGACTAACGTGGCCAAGATGAAACCCTAATAACGGCGACCCGACGGCGTCACAAATTAAAGGGTGACGTCGTCGCATGTGTAATCTTATATATAGAATCCGAATTTTTTAGTTTTCAGAATGTAGTCTTTTGGAGTAAAAACCTAAACTGAACCAAGGCTGTCTTGTATAGTATTTTACCCTATCTTACATCAAGATAAGTGTTTTACTTCATTAATTTAATTATGTCTTCAATTGATTGTGTGTATGCTTGCATGTTCCCCATGTCCGGCTAATTTACTTGTGTGTTTGCTTAGGTAATATGAAACTTAGTTATTGAATATTGATTGGTTGTCTCTTATCTTAATTGTGATTGACCTAGTATTGCGATAGGTCATTCGTTGTGCTAATAATGCTTGATTAATCTTTGTTGAACCTTATTTTATAATCACCTAGAGTAATTGTAGGCTACACATCCAAAGAATACCTTAGAGTTAAAGTTTATAAATCCTAGAGATTTTGTAGTCATTAACCTTTGGTAGCTTCAAAGAGTTAGGGATAAACGCATACCCTACGACCTTAGAAACACAACGCGATTAAGAATAAGGACGTGACAATTCAACCATCAATAGGAGATAACTAGGGAGTAATAAAACCTAAGCAAATACATTTTTAACTATCATACGAGCACACAACAATAGACATAGACTACCCTCACCTTAGGTTAGATAATTAGATAAGTAGAAGTAATCGGTAGAAATACCAACCCCCCAAATTCAAACCCCGAGATTCGTACCTTTCCGTTACCCAAAAAACATAAAAAAAGATAAAAAAATAATCTTCCTCAACCCCAACCTTAGCGTAGTAACTTCTCACTAGCATTCCTATTCCCCTAGAGAACGATATCAATTCCCGTGGCTTACCCTAATACTACACTACAACGATTAGGTTCACTGCCTAGGGTGTTGAAAAACTAGCTCGACGAAAAGGAAGTTCCTTTGACCCCGAACGCGTTGTGTAAGCGTATCAAACATCAACTAGAGGATGAGATTATCTTTGACTTTGAGGAACCAGAGAAGAAGAAGAAGAAGACTGAGAAAATTACAGATGAAGATGTTGAGGCTGTTGCTAAAGAAAAAGCAGAAGAAGAAGCTCAAGCTCAAGCAGATGAAGAAGCTAGGGTTAAGGCAGAAGAAAAGGCTAAAGCCGAAAAGGAAGCCGGTGATTATCTTCTAGATAGTCCCGCACGTAGCAAGGAACAAACTTCTGAGCCACCAAAGGACCCTGAGCCTCCTCATGACTCATCATCGTCAGACTCATCTTCTCATTCATCACCACCACCATCCAAAGCCACCACCAGATCCGCATCCAAATCGGTAAAGAAACCGACCGATACTTGGGCATCACATGCAAAGACAAGGATTGTCAAATCTGTTAAGCAAGTAAGGAAGAAGAACGTGGTCAACAAGAAACTGAATCAACTCGCAGACTGAATCAATCTTCTTCAGAATGTGATAAACAAGGTTTCGGAAGAAAGGGATCAGATTCAACAATTTCTAAACAGGGATATTCAAGGGGAAATGGATAAGACGATTAGAGAATACACTCACAAGTTTCTCCTCGACACTGTCCCTGGAGTGACAAGAGAGATGTTTACCAGACAACTATATCCAAATCTCATGCAATTGGTCAAGCAAACAATGCAATCTACTCAGGTAGCAATGAAGATCAATCCAATTGAGCCTGCAGTTGTCTCAGATGCAGAGTTGATCTCCAAGCTGGTGTTACAAATGCCTAAACGATCTGCAACGTTTACTTCTGACGAAGCTAAACTATTTGAGGCATTGCTGGAATATCAACTCAAAACCTCATGCAAACAGACAGCTGAGAAGGCCAAGCGTCCAAGAGACGATGATGATGCGGATAAGGACTCTGAACCAAAACGAAAGAAGAAAAATGATGATTCGTCCTCTATGCCTCCACCACCCCAAAGGACCCCCACCGCTAGAAGATCTCCACCACGTTCTCCTGCAAAAGACAAACCTCAGGACTCTGAGTCACCACCATAAACAGAGAAAACCGGTGATCACTTTCAATACACTGGTGGTGACGATGAAGAAATTCCTGAGCCCCAACAACAACCAACTTCTTCTACATCAACAAAGAAACCAGCGTCATCATGAAAGCCAAAGAAGAAGAAAAAGACCAATGTTGTGTCATGGCTAGATGAAGATGACACTGAAGAGTATGACTGGTTCTCTAAACTTATTGATGCTACACCTCAGTTACCGGAAGGACAAGAACCGGTAGATGGTCGCACAATGGAGCATGTGAAGCTTATACAAGAAAAGTTCAAAGTGAAGAAAATGACTAAAGCAGAGTTGAGGCAAATCAAGAATGACGCCTTTCAACTACTTAAGGACAGCTCAGACAGTGCCATTGAAGTCGAATATCATCTCGACAACATAGCACGAGCCATGTCTAACAACATTGATTGGCTCAATCTTGAATCAAACATTGACTTCACCAGACCAGACAAAGCTCCATACTACACTGACTGGACCAAACCACTACCTACAATTGGCCGACCGGATCAACCTAAGATTTCCTACCGCTATTTCTTCAACAGGGACTTCGAATTCCTTCTACACGGTAGCGATGTCACCAAGAAATACGCTACATCACTAACCCTCCCTTTCCCGGCAGCAATCTACTTTAACAGCACTGTATGGGATTCATCATTGGCCAGAATGATGAAGAATCTACTACAGAAGCTGCCAGGTTCTTAAGTTGAAAAAGGAAGTGTTCAGTGACAAACGGATCGTTGCAATTATGCATGTTACCCTGTCGTCGAAATGGGACTACACATTCCTAAAGAAAATTATGGTCAAACGACAAGACGAACAGGAATATGACTTTACAGAAGCAGATTTCCCGAGATTGTCGCTCAATGACATTGAAGACATGTATCTTGCCAAGGTACAAGGACGAATGCGACAATTCTCTACAAATATACAAGGCGAGTACATCAAGTCATTGCTAATATTCATAAGAAGCATCGTGATCCAAGAACGTGTAGAAAATATCCAACTTGCCGTGGAATCATACCAGAAGCGTGTTAATCTCACAAAACCACAGCTAGACCTTCCCGACATAAACCAACTTGCTCAGTACACCCTTATCAGGAAACCTTTTGGGGTAGTCTACCGTAGTGAACTACACCACAATTGCTTCATGGCGTGCAAAGAGCTTCATAAGTTTGGGGATCACACATTAAAGAAGGTTCGGGACGGGTTAGCATACAGGTTAAAGGAGATCCATGACGGCATAGGGTCACCGAAGAGATGGAATTCGAGGGATAGGAGGGATGTGAAGAATATCATCACTCGGATTGATGAAAGGTTGTTAAGACGGGATCAGATAAGAACGTTGGAGAGTTTCGTAGGTGGTCAACGTCCAGAACGCATTCCTGGAGTTATTGTTGGACTACCTGATACTCCTGGTACCCCTTGATTTGTTTCTCTTATCATTATTTGGATGTGTGATTTATATCTGACAATGGCTTGTGCACAAATAACAGTGTACAACCCGTACTTGTCATGAAAGGACACTTTACTATGCTTCAGTGCCACAATCCTTATAAACGGAGCGAAAGCTTCTTACTTTTGAGTAAAACTAATCAAAACTTTCAATTTTCAAAGTTTTGCTCAAAAAGGTCAAGTACTTCCCCTTATGTTTTTCAAAACCTCAAAAGTTAACATCACTTGTTGAGGGGAGTATTTGCTTAAAAACTTTGTTCACAAAATTGTTCTTCGTGGTAATCTTCCCACAAAACTCGAAATGGACATATTCGATATCAAAATTCGTCAAAAATAACATTTATATGCCATTTTTTAGGGGGAGAAAAATTATGTGATAAGAAATATGTTGTGAATTGCTAATGAATCGTCGTGCTAAAGACTTAACCAACGAATTGACGAGATCTTAAATGTTAGTAACTCGAAAAGACTTGTCCAGGACGGGTAATAATTTCAAGCTAGTTCGCTAGTGATGTAAACGTGTCTCGCAAAGGACTTGTCCTAGTAGAATGTACCATTCGAGAAACTCTTGGTAGACATGAACCTTGACGGGTTTGACAACCTTTCGAGGTTTGTCCACACCTTCAAGGTAGTTATTAGAGCTAGTTGTCACCTAAAAGCTGACAATGTAACTCTTTAACTATGCAACGTAACCGTGTCTCGCGGGGAATTGTCTATCTTGAGTTGATCAATTCAAAAGTGCGCGCTCTTCTCTCACGGTGCAGATTTCTGTCAAAATACTTAAGCACGTGTGGAGGGGGAGTATTTCTGCAAAATACAAAACTCTCACAGTGGTACTAAATGCTTTTATTCATAACCACTTTGAGATATTTTCTTAAAAAATTGGTTTTATGGCAACATAGGTTAGTCATGGAGTTATAAGGTGACTAAGGTTAGGAATAACCGTCCTATGATCCGCCAGAGCCGGAGGGATCTACCCAAGGACACCACCAATAGTTAGAGTTTAGAAGTCCTTAGGTATGATTATAAAAAGGAGAAAATAAGAATCGAAGAAAGAAGGAGTTGAAGAATTAAAAAGAAAAAGTAAAGAAAATGGTGAAAATAAATTGCCCTCCAGATTATTCAACTTAGGGCAGACACCGGGTTCAATTCATATGCTACTGGTTGTCACTTGATGACACCGGTATTGAAGATCAAAGTCTTCATGGACCCAGTGACGCATGCTCTAAACCTTCTTAGCCACTCAAGTTTCTCTCAACAGAAGCTTGTTTCATTCTCACAGGGAACCCTACGCAAACTATTGGCTTTCTCTTAGAGATTGCTGGTATTGAAGAAGGAGACCCTCTCCCTAGTCTCCGCTCAGGAAAACCAAAGCGCACTATTGAGTCTAGAGCCATGAGATTCATCAAAAGATCTCTTAGGTACACTTGACATTTCATCACTTGTCGTTCAAAATTAAGGACGCATGTGATACATTATCGAGTCCTACACAGATCTTAGCAATCTGTCGAGAACATTTATGAGAGGTTGATTTGAAGTTAAAAATCAATAATAGAAGTGTGTAGTATGTGGGTAACTCAAACGTGTTAGGTTTGAGCACCGAGATCGTTCCGAACGAGGGTTGAATGGAATTTCCAACTCACGTCTCAATAATCGGGATTCGAATAAAAAAAGGGGCATAAGATGATATTATCTAAACTACGGGATAAGGAAAGTAAATAGAACATAAAATCTACGGGAAATCCTAAAAACTAAGGCAAACTACGCAATTCTATGCTAAAATGCAAAAACGGAAATTAAACAAAACGCGAATAAAAAGCAATTACGTCTAATCTAACTCCTAAAAATTACCTAAAAGTACTTTTACTCTAGAAATGATATTAGAAAACTAAATATGAATTAAAACTATTTTTTAGGAATTTTCTTGATTTTATTAAAATTAAAAACTAATTTTTAACAATTAAAAATAAAACTAATTATCTAAAAATTATGAAAGAGAGAGGGAAAATATGGAATCACTTTCTAAAAATCTAAAATATCATAAGAGACTTTTCAAAACTATTTTTGTAATTTTCAGATTATTTTCCTATTTTCTATGAATTTAAAACTATTTAAATCTAATTAAAATTATGAAAAATACCAAATAAAAGGGGAAAAATATGGAAAAATCTTTTTTATGCTTTTTATATTTATCTTAAACTGGGAAAATTGAAAATTATTTTTTGGAACTTTTTCTCAATTATTCGCAATAAAAGCTATTTTAAAATGATTAAAAACTGTTTTAAATCAAGAAAAATAGTAAACAGTATCTAAAATTTATGAAAAATGCAGGGAAATTCTAAAATATTATTCTAAAGCTAATAAAAATATAAAAACAAGGGCTAATATGTAAGAATAATGAGCTGCAATGTAAACTGAATATGAATAAGCACTATGGAATAAGCTAATAAGCACTTCAGTGAACCAAACTGTTACAGAAGCTATTTTATACCAAAAACACTCTAAAGCAACTATCTAATGCTACTCCTAACACCTAATGAGTAGTCTACCAATGATAAAGCTAACCTGATACTATAAGCACAAACAGATTTTGGACCCTACTTTGAGCAGTTCTATAAGCTTAACCAATAAGCTAAGGTGAAAACTAACAGTGAGGGATTCAAGACCACCAACCAGAGAACATGTATCTAAATTTACAGCTTATTAGGTCTAGTACTGAAGAAGTTATAGATCAAGCAAAAAGGTTGTAAAGGATTGTTGGCTGCTGATGTAGCAGAACAGTTATGACAGATAGACTAGTAGCAGGCCTTAAAAAGCTACTTAAAAAAGCTGATACTCTAATCTATTTAAGCTTCAACATTGAAAACCTACATCTAAGCTACTCCTAAAGCAAATCAAAGGCATAAAAAGCACTATCCTAAGTCTAAATTATGACAGCAAAAGAGGTCATGAGGCTGCTGATGCAGACCTTATGCATAAAACAGTTATGGCAAAATTTGAGTGACTAATGAGACCAATATGAAGCAAGCTAAAAGTATCTAAAAGACAAATAAGCTAAAAACATATAAGCTATACTACTTAAACTGCAAGAAATGTAAGATTAACTAAACTTTGGAATTGATTTAGAACTCACAAAACACTGATGAACCTGCTGTAGGAGACAGAATGGGAATGATGACAGATTTGCTTATGACCTCAAAACTCAATTTAGGACTACAAAACCTTGAGACCTTGACTGAAATTGATTTAACATTAGATCCAGAACTTGCTACAACAAATTCAACTTGAGCATTCAACTCTAACTTCAAATGAATACAAAATCCAAACACTCCTTAATGTTGCCAATTAGCAAGTAAACTTTAAAAACTTGATGAAATGAAACTAAGACAGAATTGAAATGCTCAAAATAACACTAAACTTAACTTTTCAACACCTTGAAATCAGAATTTATCCAAAACTGAGTTGACTATGAACTTTGACTTATTTTGACTTTTTTGAAGAAAATGAAATTAAGATCAGATTTTGGACAATAATGAACTCACAAAAGCTAATAGAAGCTTTTGTGAGCTTAACAAAACAGTAATGAAAAACTGAACCCAACAATTAACAATAAAACAAGTGTTTAGTAAATTTAGACAATGAAAGTGAATTAAAACTGAAATTATATTTAATAAAACTGAAATTACAAACTTAAAAATGAAATTACACTACATTCAGAAGTAAATGACAATGAAAACGAAATTGGTAACAGATTTCTAATACATGAAAACTGGACAAGCTAAAATGTGACTGAATGGGATCTTTTATAGCTGAGCAGATGGCTAGGATGCTTCTGGACTTTTAATCACGACCCTTGATCTCTTCCCACGTCACATCTCTTAATCACATCCCTTGGATCAAATAGGTGAGGTGTTCCCACCAATGGGATTGCTTCATTTGTCCATCGTGGCAATCCAATGATACATATCCTCTGACAAGGTGGCAGGAGGTTCTAGAAGCATTTGGGATAGATTCTTAGTACCAAGTTGGGTGTTTGGGAGGTGGGTAGTGGTAAATGGGGTGTGTTTGGCTGGGGAAGACAGGGCAAAGGGGTAAGGCGCGGGGTGTTTGGATTTGGTTTATTTAATTGTTATTCAAATGTGGGTTGACCGGGTATAAGTTGTTTTGACCGGGTAAAGTTCAGGTTTAGGTGTATTTCGGGTATTGGATAGCCGGGTGTGTGTTGTGTTTAGTTACTGGATTGGGTAGGGGATTTAATGGGCCGTGGTTTTTGTACTTGTTATTGGATAATGGATTTGATTTAAGACTTAGGATAATATGGACTAGTTTTGTGTTCATTTAAGCTCATAAGGGACCAAAAGTGTAAATTGTGAAAGTGTGAAGGTGTAAATGATAAAGTGGAGGGTAAATTGGGTAATTATGGAAAAGTGAAGGGTGTTTTGTGACAATTTGTGAAAGTTGAGGGATTGAAAATGGTAATTTGTGAAAGTGAAGGTGTAATGTGAAAAACTCCCAAACTATGTCCCGAACTTCGTAATTTGATCTTTTAAGCACCAAAATCTCTGAAATAGCATCCCCGGCATCGGCTTTTGCACTTTTCTTTCTCTCGTGCTCGGTTTTCTTCCGGTTTTGGCTTCTTTTGCGTGTTTTTACATATCCGTACCTGCACAAGCACAAACTCAAGAAAACCACAAATATTAGCAATAAACGGCTCTTTCTTGGTTATTTTGGGTCAGTTTTGATAATGAAAAGGTATGTGTTTTAGCACATACCAAAATACCCCAGACGAGACCATTGTCGTGTCCTCACGCAATGCAATCAACTCACGCTTCTAAAACCAAGGATTTCAATCTCTTTCTACTAAACCATTGATATGTCCAAACCATCAAGTTATCTCACACAAGCTAGCCACTTGTGAATGACTAACCGTAAGAAACTTCAAACAGTTCGGACAAACCAATTAGAGAAGAAGTAGTCAATGTTCCTCAAAAGAGATTAAGAAAGCCTTAATTCTAAAAACGCCCTGTTTACCTTTTAAATCACATGAATAGATATTACGGTTAAGCACATTCCGATTATGAATGACGGTTTGTTGAACTTTCATGTCGATCAATAACTCAAACATTTTTCAAACGACACGTTAGGATCACAGAGCAGAAAACACAACACAGCGTGAAGTGACCATACGGATAGAATACATCGTCCCTGATTTTTCACAAGCTCCCAAACTAAGCGTAAAACCGAAATCATTGTTACATATGATCCTAGATGCTAACACTACCCATGGAAGTTACTTATGTAATTACCGTTTGTTCCCATTTTCCTATTTTCCTCTAGATTTTTTTTTTATTTTTGTGAGAAATGAATTTCTTCAAATTCTCGTTTCAATAACTTTTATTCCGATAAAGATATAAAGCTAAGTCGATAATTAGTTATCCATCTTCTCTCAAGAACCATTGTCGTAAAAATGAGGTCCACATCAAGGAATTTTATTACTAACTTATACTTTTGACTTTTTTTTTCACTTTTCACTTTTCATCATTTTTTTTTTTTTTTTTTTTTTCACATGAACTTTTACTTGTATGAGCTATGAACCACGGAGCTTCACGGGGTAATTCCAAGACTATAGGCTTCATGAAATGAGGATCCCGGCTGGCTAGGCTAAGACCTCATTCAATCCCGGCTAAAGATCCAAGGGTCCGATCTCGACACCGCAGCTCACAACTTTACTTATTACATTTCACATATCACTTATTACTCATTACTTATTTATTTATTACGGATCCTTGATGTGTACCCAATTTTTAAAACAAAGATTCTTTTAAGAAGATAAAGAACTAACTATCGCCAAAAACTCGACATCTCTAATTATTGAGACAGATATGGGGTGAAACAATTTTGTGGGAACAAAAAGCCATAAGTACCTTCGATGGGCTCTAAAGAGAACCAACTACTCCACGCTTAGCATCTAAACTCATAAGTAACTCTATCATTTCTCGATCTATGCAAATTTAAAATCCCAAATAATGAGATCCGCAGATGCTTAGCCGATAATTTTTAGATTATCTATGGTTAAGGGAACAAGCTAGGGCTCAACACGCCCGGTCAAGTCAGAATTCCATTCCTACTCTCACCAGCGGAAAGTCAACAAGGTGTCAAAACATATATTAACTTAGCAAATGCTTCGTCTAACAATCTCAAGTCTCGCATATTTAAAGTCAATCAGGGAAACTTGCAAATTCTTGGCCTTGTGAGCTAGAATTCGCATTTTATAGCTTCTAATCTAAGAGACTAGCAAAACTTTTCGATCATAAAACTAGCAAAAGCTTACAAAAATTTTTAAATTTTTCACATTTTTGCACAATTTTTCATTTTCTAAAGAAAAACGGGGTTGCGAGAGAAACACAACAGAAATAAGCAAGTGCGGTCAAATCAAATCGAATATTACCCTACCCCAGACTAGAACGAAACATTGTCCTCAATGTTTAAAGCAAGGGTATCACGAAAATCTAAAAGCCGTTTATTAAGTATGCTCAAAGATAAACGTTAGTCGATAAGATTAGGATATAGGATTTCCATCAGCAACGATCATGAAACTCGAGTGGAGAAAATGACAAACTTCGAGCACGAGAGTCTTCATATCGGGAACATCCTACACACAATATCACAAACAACCAAACACGAGAAATCGAAGAGGCAGACCCCTTCGCGTCACTTATTAGAAAATAGAAAGAAGATAGATGGATAAGCATGGGGTGCCTCCCACGAAGCGCTACTGTTTTTGATCACCGAGTCGCTAGCCTGACTCGTCCCCGCATTCATTTGTCCTTGGGGAAGAAAGTGGTAGAGATACCAGGGTCAAAAACGGTGTCCTCATTCCCGAAGGAATGAGACTGGGTGGGATGAGTGGTGAAAAAAATGTCGGGCTTCAACACATAAGGGATAACATGAAAGAATGATCCATCATCCGGTGGTTTTGCGGGTGGACGAAGGGATGACGGATCAAAGAGAGAAAACTCCAAGAAAGATGGGAGCTCATGGTAAGGGGGTGAAAGCTTAACAATGAAGGCATCCAAGTGAGGATCCTTTTCTCTAACAACGGTTTTAGCATAAAGCTCATCTATGTCAAATATCCCGGGTTTAAAGATTTTGTCTTCACATGTCGGCTCAACGGGATAAAGGATGGTGGACTCATGAGAGAAAGAAGAGTCGAGCAGTCCATCAAGAAACATCATATCCCCCTCGGGATTATGCATAACATCATCCTCAATACCCGGTGGGTCAAGTCATCAAGAGCAAGAAATGAGTCGGCTTCCTCAATGATTGGGTCATTTATCGGAGTATTGGAAATCTCGTTCAAAACTTTACTCATATCAACATCAAAATAGAATCGCTCAAGAATCGGAGGATAAACGTCATCAAGAGTGGGATTGCCACTAATCTCTTCATCAAATCTGAAAGTCTCAAGCTCGGGAGAGAAATCACTATCTTTAACGAAGATAGGATGCGAACTCGAATTATTATTCAATGCTTCAATCTTGGAAATGAGAAGATAAACTCTCGACAATGTTTCACGTAATACTGGATCCTCGATCTCAATATCATTAAGCTCAATCTCTTCTTCTTCTGGCTCGGGCTCAGAAGGTAAATCGTCGACAAAATCGATGTCTCCATAAGAATCATCATCGGAATCGGAGAACATCTCAACAGAATCGTTTGAAATATCAAGAGAAGGCTCATCACAAATATCAACAACCCCAGACTCGGACTCTCTTGGGATTGGGATAAGGATCTCAACACTAGACACTTCCGTTTCCGGAATGGTACTAAGATGCTCATCCCCCATAATGAAAGAGTCAACGGGTGCAATAATGTCTGTAACAATATGATCATCGAGCTCTTCCAAAAGAACGTCACTTCTCTCAACCGGTGTGAGTGAAGGGAAAGGATCGGAAATGAAAGGCTCATAAATGAGAGAGGGATAAGAATCCGGAGGTGGGACAAGTGGTGTGCTCTTAGAGCTAGCAAGTTCCACCACTTCCGTTGTGGTCTCCGGTTCTTTCTGTTTAGAAATCGTTTTAAGCTCATAATTTCGTTTCGTTTTGTTGTAACTCGACACACTCGTAACGGTGAATCGTGAAAGATAAGGATCGATTCTAGAATTCTTCGGATTAGAGTCGAGAGTACAAACGGGAATCACCTCGGGTTCAGAAATATGTTCCATCTCCCTCACCGGAGAGGGAGTAGGAATCGAGGATTCTTTATACTTATCATTCATTTTCGATATTTTTGACAAGGCTTGAAGTCTTTCAAGTTCGTGATTTAAAGCATTTAGTTCAAAAAAATCGTATCCGTGACCCTCGGTGGGTTCTTCGGGTAGCTCCGGAATAGTGTGATCATCTTCCGTAACTTGAACGGGTTCTGCATTAATACTTTGTTGATATTGACTCATGAAAGTTATTAACATGCATTCCATTGCAATTCGATGTTGCGCAAAAACGTCGCCAATCCATGAAAAATCGTTCACGACGCCCCCGGTGGGTTCTTCAATTATGGAATCATAATTCTCAATCGGCACGGGTTCTTTATAATTAGAATGTATCTCGGGCATACACCGTAAACAACGAAAATCATTCGACGAATCTACCATATCTCCACACCCATAACAATAATATGGATCAAACGAAGATATCTCGGGCTGTGGAGGGTAGTCGGAAAAATTCTGAGGATTAGTGAAAGCATTGGGGCACATATGATTATAACATCGATAATCATATCCCAAACGAGAATTACAACACTGACAGAAATAGTCGAAGGAGTCCATAAGAATCAAATATAAGAGGGATAAGAGGAAAGAATTATCGAATCAGAGGGCAAAGAAGAATATTTTTGGGTTTTAGAAAACATATTTTGAAAAGGAAAATCTTTTTGGGTTTTTATAAAAGGGATATGTACGAATATCAACGGTAACTTCACGAGGAAGGATCTTCAAATGCACACGATTCGAGACGGAATACGAAAACTCGCTACAAGCCCTCCCCGGCAGCGGCGCCAAAAATTGATTTGAAGTTAAAAATCAATAATAGAAGTGTGTAGTATGTGGGTAACTCAAACGTGTTAGGTTTGAGCACCGAGATCGTTCCGAACGAGGGTTGAATGGAATTTCCAACTCACGTCTCAATAATCGGGATTCGAATAAAAAAAGGGGCATAAGATGATATTATCTAAACTACGGGATAAGGAAAGTAAATAGAACATAAAATCTACGGGAAATCCTAAAAACTAAGGCAAACTACGCAATTCTACGCTAAAATGCAAAAACGGAAATTAAACAAAACGCGAATAAAAAGCAATTACATCTAATCTAACTCCTAAAAATTACCTAAAAGTACTTTTACTCTAGAAATGATATTAGAAAACTAAATATGAATTAAAACTATTTTTTAGGAATTTTCTTGATTTTATTAAAATTAAAAACTAATTTTTAACAATTAAAAATAAAACTAATTATCTAAAAATTATGAAAGAGAGAGGGAAAATATGGAATCACTTTCTAAAAATCTAAAATATCATAAGAGACTTTTCAAAACTATTTTTGTAATTTTCATATTATTTTCCTATTTTCTATGAATTTAAAACTATTTAAATCTAATTAAAATTATGAAAAATACCAAATAAAAGGGGAAAAATATGGAAAAATCTTTTTTATGCTTTTTATATTTATCTTAAACTGGGAAAATTGAAAATTATTTTTTGGAACTTTTTCTCAATTATTCGCAATAAAAGCTATTTTAAAATGATTAAAAACTGTTTTAAATCAAGAAAAATAGTAAACAGTATCTAAAATTTATGAAAAATGCAGGGAAATTCTAAAATATTATTCTAAAGCTAATAAAAATATAAAAACAAGGGCTAATATGTAAGAATAATGAGCTGCAATGTAAACTGAATAGGAATAAGCACTATGGAATAAGCTAATAAGCACTTCAGTGAACCAAACTGTTACAGAAGCTATTTTATACCAAAAACACTCTAAAGCAACTATCTAATGCTACTCCTAACACCTAATGAGTAGTCTACCAATGATAAAGCTAACCTGATACTATAAGCACAAACAGATTTTGGACCCTACTTTGAGCAGTTGTATAAGCTTAACCAATAAGCTAAGGTGAAAACTAACAGTGAGGGATTCAAGACCACCAACCAGAGAACATGTATCTAAATTTACAGCTTATTAGGTCTAGTACTGAAGAAGTTATAGATCAAGCAAAAAGGTTGTAAAGGATTGTTGGCTGCTGATGTAGCAGAACAGTTATGACAGATAGACTAGTAGCAGGCCTTAAAAAGCTACTTAAAAAAGCTGATACTCTAATCTATTTAAGCTTCAACATTGAAAACCTACATCTAAGCTACTCCTAAAGCAAATCAAAGGCATAAAAAGCACTATCCTAAGTCTAAATTATGACAGCAAAAGAGGTCATGAGGCTGCTGATGCAGACCTTATGCATAAAACAGTTATGGCAAAATTTGAGTGACTAATGAGACCAATATGAAGCAAGCTAAAAGTATCTAAAAGACAAATAAGCTAAAAACATATAAGCTATACTACTTAAACTGCAAGAAATGTAAGATTAACTAAACTTTGGAATTGATTTAGAACTCACAAAACACTGATGAACCTGCTGTAGGAGACAGAATGGGAATGATGACAGATTTGCTTATGACCTCAAAACTCAATTTAGGACTACAAAACCTTGAGACCTTGACTGAAATTGATTTAACATTAGATCCAGAACTTGCTACAACAAATTCAACTTGAGCATTCAACTCTAACTTCAAATGAATACAAAATCCAAACACTCCTTAATGTTGCCAATTAGCAAGTAAACTTTAAAAACTTGATGAAATGAAACTAAGACAGAATTGAAATGCTCAAAATAACACTAAACTTAACTTTTCAACACCTTGAAATCAGAATTTATCCAAAACTGAGTTGACTATGAACTTTGACTTATTTTGACTTTTTTGAAGAAAATGAAATTAAGATCAGATTTTGGACAATAATGAACTCACAAAAGCTAATAGAAGCTTTTGTGAGCTTAACAAAACAGTAATGAAAAACTGAACCCAACAATTAACAATAAAACAAGTGTTTAGTAAATTTAGACAATGAAAGTGAATTAAAACTGAAATTATATTTAATAAAACTGAAATTACAAACTTAAAAATGAAATTACACTACATTCAGAAGTAAATGACAATGAAAACGAAATTGGTAACAGATTTCTAATACATGAAAACTGGACAAGCTAAAATGTGACTGAATGGGATCTTTTATAGCTGAGCAGATGGCTAGGATGCTTCTGGACTTTTAATCACGACCCTTGATCTCTTCCCACGTCACATCTCTTAATCACATCCCTTGGATCAAATAGGTGAGGTGTTCCCACCAATGGGATTGCTTCATTTGTCCATCGTGGCAATCCAATGATACATATCCTCTGACAAGGTGGCAGGAGGTTCTAGAAGCATTTGGGATAGATTCTTAGTACCAAGTTGGGTGTTTGGGAGGTGGGTAGTGGTAAATGGGGTGTGTTTGGCTGGGGAAGACAGGGCAAAGGGGTAAGGCGCGGGGTGTTTGGATTTGGTTTATTTAATTGTTATTCAAATGTGGGTTGACCGGGTATAAGTTGTTTTGACCGGGTAAAGTTCAGGTTTAGGTGTATTTCGGGTATTGGATAGCCGGGTGTGTGTTGTGTTTAGTTACTGGATTGGGTAGGGGATTTAATGGGCCGTGGTTTTTGTACTTGTTATTGGATAATGGATTTGATTTAAGACTTAGGATAATATGGACTAGTTTTGTGTTCATTTAAGCTCATAAGGGACCAAAAGTGTAAATTGTGAAAGTGTGAAGGTGTAAATGATAAAGTGGAGGGTAAATTGGGTAATTATGGAAAAGTGAAGGGTGTTTTGTGACAATTTGTGAAAGTTGAGGGATTGAAAATGGTAATTTGTGAAAGTGAAGGTGTAATGTGAAAAACTCCCAAACTATGTCCCGAACTTCGTAATTTGATCTTTTAAGCACCAAAATCTCTGAAATAGCATCCCCGGCATCGGCTTTTGCACTTTTCTTTCTCTCGTGCTCGGTTTTCTTCCGGTTTTGGCTTCTTTTGCGTGTTTTTACATATCCGTACCTGCACAAGCACAAACTCAAGAAAACCACAAATATTAGCAATAAACGGCTCTTTCTTGGTTATTTTGGGTCAGTTTTGATAATGAAAAGGTATGTGTTTTAGCACATACCAGAGGTTCACACATGTAATCCTCAGTGATTGAATGGAAACTCCTGCCAGGGTCAACATCAAACAGCCCTGACAGCAGGTCACTTCGGTAACTCCTTGTGGGTTACGCTTAGTGTGTCTCAAACGGTCTACAGTCGTGGGGTGATGCTTCGGTGTACCTCAGCGACTCATCTGAACTGTAGGTGTACTTCGGTACATCGTGTTATCTCAGTTGTGGGACTCCAGTTCAGGAATAGCCTTTGTGAGAATTAGAGACGTGCTTTCACACTATGCTGTTAACACACTCGAAGTTCAAACTTGTAAGCGCTGGATTATTTCTAACCCATGTTTTTATGTTTTCTTCTTATGGATGCTCGCGGGAGGAAAAGATCGTGCAGATTTTTCACATGCTCATACCAACAACAACACTAATTAAAGTTCTCTCAAAAGGCAACAAAAAGTCAGAATGATTCTTCGTCAAAGTCAAAGAATCTACAAAGTTTAAAGACTAAGAGAACTACATCAGTACTGAAATTCAACGTAAAAGAGCGTGTGAACATGTTGGAGAAAGACGTGGAGACACTGGATCAATGAAGCGGACCTGATGCAGATAACCACAACATACTATCACTACCACCACAAAGAACAAAGAATTAAAGAACAAAGAAATCAAAGACGTCAAAGCAGAATACTTCAAAGAAAACAAGATCCCTACACTGGGGAGATTGTTCGAATCAAGGCACTTCTTCTCACAAGAAAGAAGAATGTCAGAAGACGTCAAAGCAACTATTACATCAGCACCAACAACGTTTCAATTTACTTAAGTCATTAATTACCAACACTTAGGGGGAGATTTTTGGAATCACTCCTAAACTATATTTTAAGTGTTAGTAATTAACATGTAATAGGTTGCATAATTAGGCTTTTAAGTTAGTATTAATGCCAAGGCTTATGTAGAAAGCCCATGAGCCTTGGCCCAAGCCCAATAAGGAAAGGAAGGGAACTAGTGTGTTACCCTAGTTCCTTCCCTATAAATAATCTTGTAAACTCCCATTTGGGGGTTGGTTGTTCACTTTCATTCATATCCTACGCATAATCTTTCTTTCATATTATATCGTGTGTGTTTGATTGTGTTCATCCGATCTTTCTTACCTTATTTCTTATATTGATGCTTGTGTTACAAACATGGTGACCTAACACATCCAAACATGGACTTCATTTATCCTTCTCAAATGTATCAACGCTTCGAAGTACTAATCTTGACATGAATTTGGAAGATTTTTTGCTGGAGTATCCTACACAAAACTACCAAAGTCAAGATGCTTCGATGGGCCAAGGTTCGGGTCACGGTTCGCACCACGGTTCGTACCATAGTTCGTACCATGATTCCATTCCCGTTGAAGATTCTGATGATGAAAAAACCGCTTTCGCTGAAGAAATGTCCCCCATCAAACCAAAGCAGCCATCAAGGCGTGCTTCAAAGGCCAAGGACAAATGCAAGAAGCCCGAAACAAGCAAGGCGAAAGGCAAGAAGACCGTTAAAGCATGGAAAGAAGCGGAAGAGGTCGCGCTTTGTAAAGCTTGGGTTCATGTGTCGGAAAACTCGGAGAGAGGAAACGCCCTTAACCGCTTCCGCTTTTGGGAGTTAGTGATAGAATACTTTGAAAATGAAACTGGCTCAAAGCGAACATATGACTCCATCACTACCAAATGGAAGAATAGGATTCGTAATAGAGTTGGTAAATTGATAATATCAAGAATAACCATGGAAGTGGTGAGAATGATATAGACGACACTTCTAAAGCTCTTAGAGAATACCGTATGACGTACGATCATGATTTCACTTTGGAGGAGTGTTGGAAAGTTTTAAAGGGTCATGATGCTTGGAAGTATACTGAGATGCCGACTTTCCAAACGAATAGTCGGAAGAAAACAAAGGGTTCTACCACTACCTCGGGTTCAACCCAAGCTCGTGATCCTTTTGATGTCCAAGATGTTGATGATGAGACTAGAGAATCACGACCGATAGGTCGTGACAAATCAAGGAAGAAATCCTCCTCCTCCTCTCGTGCTGATGATGAACCATCAGAATCATTTGTAAAATCGTTGGCCAAAACTTTCTTCAAAATCAAGAAGCTGTCAAAAGGGGAGAAAGGTAAGAATAGTGAGGGTTTAGAAGATGCTTACATACGGTTGAGGGAAAAAGAGCTGGAGATGAAAAAAGAGAAACTTGATCTCTTCAGGCTATCAAAACGGGAGACCGACATAATCTTCTACAACACCCCAATCGACCCAACTTTGACCGGACGACAACTAGAAGAATTGATGAAAGTCAAGGCAACAATCAAGGCACGCTACAATTTAGATTATTAGTTTAAGTATTGTAATGTTTATTTTAATTTAGTATTGTAATGTTTTTTTTTTTTTTTTTTATTTTAATGAATTTAAATTTGATGTTTAAAATGTTTGAATTAAAAAAAAAAAAATGGGTCATCGGCTATGGTATCCTGGTCATTTCTGGTCGCCGGAGAGAGAAAGCTGATGTGGCATCTGGTGACTTGGGTCATGTCTGGTCACGATTGTGCCCAACCTTATGTTATCATGACATCTTGTGTTCTAAAATAGAATAAGTGTTGTGAGTTAAGTGTGTCTTTGTGTAAGTTACGGTACGTGACATTATAATATATCCAAGGTGTATTAAAATAATTAAAAAATGGTTAAACCGTCAACCGAAGAGGGAGGTAAAAACTTACACACAATTACTACGAAAAAAAAACTTATGGCTTGTTTGTTTAGTTTTTATATTAAGTCATGTTAAATTAAAGTGTTTGTCTGGATATATGCTGTCTGTTTGTAGATGCATAAATGGTTGTTTGTTTTGTTTGCTGAATAAAATGTCTGAATTAAAAAAATTATTGTTATACCCATTTATTTGAAATAAGTGTTGATTAGATGTTAAGAAGTGGAAGGGTAAATATGTAAAAGTATGATAAAAGTGATGACTTAATATAGAGACCATCATTCTCATGGATTTTTTTAGAAAGTCATCCATTTAAATTAAGCACCAAACAAACACTCAATTAATGACTTAATTAACTTAGCTATTTTACAATTAAGATTCTTTAAGTCATTATCAAACAACATCTTAATGTTACACAAAATAACCGAAAAATTGAATGCTACACAGAGTAACAAAATATGTCAAGTATAATTCGTCTTGTCCCTATATTATATGGTCCCAATTATTTCCGTAACAATGACTAAAAGTAAAAATCATCGCTAAATTCAGGTCACTAAAGACTCTCTTTGTTGTAGTACATAAAGAAATTGTACTTATATTTATAGGTTTTTTTTCTCTTTTTTTTTAAACATCCTTATACTTATAGGCAGTGTTGCAAAAAAAGGTCTACAAGGCCGATTAATCACCGATTAGGTGCTACTGGGCCACTGACCTTTCCGATTTGTGTAAATCGTTCAAACAAATCGGTCAACCATGGTCAATGACGTTTAACGATGGTCAAACTTGCCGAAAACATGGAAATATTATCGGAAATACCTTAAACTGGCCGTAAATTAGTTATAATCATTACAAGATGTTTTTCAAGGAAAATCTTGCCGAAAATACCAACACTTGCCGTAAATACCTAAAACTTGCCAAAAATGCCAATACAATTAATCACCGATTCGCTATTTTTGCAACCCTGAACAAATGTAATCACTTATAGTCGCTGTTTATATCTATTACAAGATGTTTTTAAGGAAAATCTTTTCAGGAATACCCAAAAACTACCCAGAAATACCCAAAACTTGACAAAAATGCCAATTCGATTAATCACCGATTAATCCCGCCTAGACCGATTACAAGCTACAAGGGGGTCGACCGCCTCACTACCGATTCGCGATTTTTGCAACCTTGCTTATAGGTTGAAAGTACCTTTCTTTCACTACTAAGCCAATATTTTAATAAGAGTAAACTACACCGTTCGTCCTTGTGGTTTGTATTCACCGACGAGTTTCGTCCTTTGATCTAAAAAAATGCACCATCCGTCCCTAAATACGAAACGTTATATATCGTTGGTCCTTCACTTTAACGGGCCACACTAACTTCTGTTATGTAACACCACGTGATACCCATGCGAGGGTATTTTGGTCCTTTTTCCCTTCTATATAACCTCATCCCATCCGCTTCATCTTCACTGAACTCTTAACTTCTTTGTCTTTATCCTCATTTTTTCTCATTATTTATATAGAACTTTTTTTTTTTTTTTTTTTTGGAATCCATGGGCGATAGTGTTTTTTAATTTCTACAGATTGAATTTTTTTTTGTGTGGAATTTATACAGATTTATGTATAAAGTTTATTGTCTTTTTCAATTTATACAGATTGGATTCTTTTCTTGCAAAAGTCTTACTCGACCTTCTCAATTCTCTTGGAATCTTTTGGATCCTTTGTTTTTTTGTGGTTTTAGTCATATATAATGATGATGGTTGTGGAATAAAAATAGATGTGAAAATTTTACATCGTGTGAAGATAAATCCGCAACACCTTTAAAACTCCCAATAATTTTTAGATCTGGAAAAAATAACCCTTAGCACTTGCAAAGTTCAGACTTTGGAAATAGCCATATACATAACATAAACTATGAATAGATGGTTGCTGGATACAAATAATCAATATGATACGTAACCCCAACCCAATATCATCTACATCATCTTCAACCACATGTCAACACACCATCTTGCCAATATTTCCGGCTACGACCACCAAACTCCTAGCACCACAATTGTAACCACCATCTTCTTGTACTATTTAACAAACCAAACACACAACTTTAAACACAAAATAATCAAAACCCACTAATCAATTCAACGCGCACAAACAAACACACAGATTTAAAGAGTGTCATCGCCATCCTAAACATATCTATGCTTTTGGTATCAGTTTTTAGAGTGAGTGTTTGGATGGAAGAATAAAACAAATTAAAGTTATAAAAATATAGAGATTGTGTAGATCATGATTTGGTCTATGGTTTCGGTATTAATTAGATTGTCTAGTGTGTTATTGTTTTAAATGTTAGTGAGGGTTTTGTTAGTTGATGATGGTGGTGCAACCGAAGGTGGTAACGCATATGTTGTAGGCAGAGGTGGCTGGTGGTGTGGCCAGTGGCGGCGATGATGGTGGTGACGTTGCTGTTGTAGCCGGTGGAGTTGGTTAGTGGTTGCGAGTTGGTTTTTGGTGGTGAGATGACAACAACATGACCATCGGAGATCTGTGGTAATGGCAGTGTGAAGAAAGAGGAGGAAGATGAATTTGTGGGTGTTTTTATTTGGATGGAATGATGGATACTGGATAGGTTGGTTATGTCTGATATTTTATGTTACATGTGGTGGGGAGTAGGAGAAAAAAAGAAAGGACAAGAAAAAATATAGGGAAATGACTAAAATACCCTCACGTGGGTATCACGTGTTAGAGTATAACGAGAGTTAGTGTGGCTCGTTAAAGTGAAGGACCAACGATACATAACGTTTCGCATTTAGGGACGAACGATGCATTTTTTTCGGTCAAAGGATGAAACTCGTCGGTTAACGCAAACAACAAGAACGAACGGTGTAGTTTACTCTTTTAATAATATATGTTAGTACTATTTTGCGGGAAAGAAATAAATAAATAATACCCCCAAGACGACTGCCGACAAGTGGCCGGTCCCTTTATAAATTTAGGGATATGTTATTGGTACCTTTGGCCCACTCTATTTTGTCCTCCATCATTGGCTCACTCTGTTTATTGTACAACACAGTTCTTTATCAGTTTTTATTTCGTATTTTATGTTAGTTTAATAATTTTGACTTATTAAACTTTATATTTTTTGTTCCCCACTTTTAGGTTTATAGTTTTTTTTTAAATAAAAAAAATAGAAAACAACCGGGGTTCATAACTATATATAACCACACCTATAAATTTATGGGATAATATATGTGGAGGCGACCAAAGTATTAGATTTTTAACATATATGCCGTCCGTTTATTGAAACTAATTTGAAGGCCACCAAACTATATGTTTTTTTTTCTTTTACATCAATTTCGATCAAATTTAATCTAGATAAATATTAAACGACATGAATGAGCATGACACTAAGAGCACTCACAAAGGTAACGGCATAACGCCGTTATTGCCTTAATAACGCCGTTATTAGGCGTTATACCATTGGAAGCATCGCGTTATTGGGGCGTTGGTGGCATAGCGTTGGTTTACCAACGCACGTTAAAAAAAAGTTTCATTTCACCCTCCTAAACCATTTCAAATAAATTTTCACTTACACCCCCTCCACCTATTCAAATTCAAATTTAAATTATACTGGTCAATTCTGGGCGGGATAAATTCAAATTCAAATTTGAAATTTAAAAATCAAATATGAGCGGGATTTATTCAGTTTCAAAATTCAACTCTGCCTATATAAACAACTCTACCATAGGTGTTTAGAACACACAACACACACAAGTTACACACACAACTCACATACAAAAATGTCTCGCAAAGATTTTTCTCAGCAATTCCCCAGCCCAGAAAAGTTGCCGGAAACCACCTTTCCAAATCACTTGCCGGAACCCGATGTTTACTCTACGCCTCCAGAAAATGTCTTTCCGGTGGGTTTTGAAACATCCCGTACCTCTCAATTGTTCCAAGTTCACCTGTGAACAATCCACAGGTGGATTTTCAAAACCACCCCAGCGGGTTAAGTGAGGCTTCCCTCCGGCACCTGGAACGAGATGAAGAAACCGTAAGGGAGATTATGGAAGAGCAGGCACGTGAAGAGGCTGCTTGTCGTGAGCAAGAAGCACGAGAAGCTCAGTACCTCAAAGACAACTTCTTCGACATCATGGAGAGTCGATACATGAATGGGGAGTTTTATTCTCCGCCAACCAGTTCTGATGGTTGGGACTCGGATGATTCGTTTTTTTAAGTTTTAGTAGTTTTATTTAATTCGTCTTTAACGTTTAATGTATGTTTTTTTAAGTTTTTAATGTAATCCGTGTTTAACGTTTAATGTACTTGGTGTTTTAATGTTAAATGTGATATGTGTTTTAAAAAATGAAGTGTTTGTTTTAGTTTAGTGGTTGAAAGTGAAAATATGAAATGTTATTGGTGTTATTGATGTTATTGGGATGTTATTGTTGTGGGTGTTTTTTGAGGATGTTAATGTTAAATGTTAAAGCTGATGTGGCGCTGACGTGGACGGTGTTATTTGTGTTATGGTGTTATTGTTGTAAGTGCTCTAACATATTAAAATTATACAAACAAAAAACTAATCACAAAATTTCATTTTTATCATCCAAAATTACTTTTTATAACATATAGTTACAATTTAAATAAAGGGTATAATGGTATTTCACACCAAACTTATCATTCGTAAGTTATACATTGGTTCCTTAATTATGTATTACAATTTTCGGAACTTAAATTTTACGTGAATAAAAGTAAATGAAAATATGCACATAATTGAACGGCCTTTAAGTTAGTTTTTATAAACGGATAGCCTATATGCTTTGTAGCCTACAGATGCATTATCCTTAAATTTATTGATCCTTAACCATTTTCGTCTTCTCTACCTTTAAACAAAACAACATACGTAAGTAAAACGTAACCATTTTCGTTTTCTCTACCTCTAAACCCATGATCATCTTTCTTTCTTTTTCTAGTATCTTTTATGTGTAACCAATAAGTGTAACACATATGGTAAAGACTCAATTGTTACTCGGTATGCTTGTAATTAAGGTTTTAATCATTATGTTATTTTGTTCCTTTTTCTAGTCTTATAAATATTTAGTAACATTTCCAATACCATATCTATCAAACTCTCAAACATGTCTCACTCGACTAGCAACACACATTTACTAGTCTACCCGTTTGCGGCCTCGGGCCATATTATCCCGTTACTCGACCTCACCCATCTCCTTCTGCGTCGCGGCCTCACCATCACCGTCATCATAAGCACGGCTAACCTCCCTCTTCTCGACCCTCTTATCTCGTCATACCCTTCTTTGCTACACAAACTTCATTTCCCTGATCCCGAAAGCAGCCCATCCTCTCATTCTCATCCACTTATTACCAAAGTTACGTCAACTCAAAAACTATATGATCCCATTGTTAAGTGGTTCGAATCCCACCCTTCACCACCTGTTGCCATTGTTTCTGACTTTTTTCTTGGGTGGACTAATGAACTTGCTTCGCACCTAGGTATCAAACGTGTGGTGTTTTCGCCTACAGGTGCTCTTGGTTATTCTTATTTTCATTGTTTATGGCGAGACGTGGCAAAAATTACTGATGAGAATAGTGATGGAGATGAAAACTATAAAATATCGTTTGCAGAAATCCCAAACAAGCCCGAATTTACTTGGTGGCAAGTGTCACAAGCTGCGTGTTATTATAAAGGAGATCCTGATTTCGAATCTTTTAGGAAAGGAATGTTGGCTAATATGACAAGTTGGGGAATTATGTATAACACATTTGAAGAGATGGAAGGGGTATACATTGACTACATCAAGAAAAAAGTTGGCCATGATCGGGTTTGGGCCGTGGGCCCATTACTTCCCGATGAGCATGGCCCAGGCAACGGCCGAGGTGGGTCAAGTGCAGTCCCACCTCAAGACCTACTCATGTGGTTGGATAAAAAGCGTGATGACTCTGTTGTGTATATTTGTTTTGGTAGCCGATTCGCATTAAGTGAAAAGCAAATGAGTGCGTTAGCAAATGCACTTGAGCTTAGTAATGCTGATTTTATTTTGTGTGTTAAGGCAAGTGATTCAAGTTTCATTCCTAGTGGATTTAAAGATCGGGTAGCTGATCGAGGTTTCATAGTGAAAGGATGGGCCCCACAATTGGCGATATTAAGACATCAAGCTGTAGGGTCATTTGTGACTCATTGTGGGTGGAACTCGACATTGGAAGGAGTTGCGGCAGGTGTGATGATGTTGACATGGCCAATGGGTGCAGACCAGTATGCGGATGCTAAGCTACTGGTTGACCAGTTGGGTGTTGGGAAAAGAGTTTGTGAAGGAGGGCCCGAGGGTGTTCCTAACTCAGTTCAGTTGGCTCGGTTATTGGACGAGTCATTAAGTGGTGATATAGCAGAGCGGGTTAAAGTCAAGGAACTAAGTCGAGCAGCTAGCAAGGCAGTCAAAGAAGGAACATCAATACGCGATCTAAACATGTTTGTTAAGTGTCTATCTGAGCTCTAAGATCATGAAACACGAGTATTGAGGAGTCAAGGACATGCTACAAAGACATGTTGAATATGATTTGACAATTCTAGCTGTTTGATACGTTTGTCAACTTTTTATTCGAGCAATTTAACATCACATAGCTAGCTACAACTAATGCTTGTCAACTTGGTTTACAATAATATAGAGAGTTTGGACTTTTAAATTAAGTGTGCCAACATAACTTAAGGATGCTGTGAGTCTCTTAACAGATATATACGAACATGAGAAGTGTGACAGTTGAGAAAATGTACAAACGACTAGAGCATAAGTGATACTACAACTTATAGACCTTCTCAAGAAAGGTATGGAGGGAAAATGATAAAGTTGTATTATCAAAAGTCAGTTACAAAATGAGAAGACTATACTACTTATATACATGAACTTGAACTACTGAAACTGAATCTAGACATAATACTGTATCAAATACATTGACTACATTTTATTGCATTTGACTAAGCTAAGACTGTGTAGCATTTGCATTCTTGAAGGTTGCCTTCTTTGTATTAAGTTAACTGAGCTTGTAGCTTGAGCTTGTGGAACTCCTTGAGATATTGTATCACCTTTATCCCCCCCACAAGTTGGCATGGAGTAAGCATTACAAATGCCTAACTTGGAGAGACATGCATAATGAAGAGCTCTGCTTAGGCCTTTAGTGAAAATATCTGCTACTTGTTCTCTAGATGGGACAAAGAAAGGAAGAATGTCCCCTGCTTTGATCTTGTTTCTCACAAAATGGCAATCAATTTCAATGTGTTTAGTCCTGGCATGGTGGATAGGATTGGAGGCTAAGGCTATAGTAGAAGCATTGTCACAGAAGATAGGTACTGGTGTAGGAATGGTGATGTGTAAGTCTTTGAGTAAGCATGTAAGCCAACTTATCTCACAAGTATTATCAGCTAAGGCCCTGTATTCAGCTTCTGTTGAAGATCTTGAAACCACACCTTGCTTTTTAGATTGCCAAGAAATCAGACTTGTCCCTAAGAAAATACCATACCCAGTGACTGATTTTCTAGTAAAAGAACAGCTGGCCCAATCACTATGACAGTATGTGATGAGTTTTAGTGGAGTAGTGGCTGAGAAGAAAAGACCTTGACCTGGACTAAGTTTAAGATATTTGAGAACCCTTGTTAAAGCAGCCATGTGAGGTGTAACACCCCCAATTTCGTGATACGCAGCGGAATTCAAACTGGGTGTTACTTCATGGCACAACAGTCATAACAATAGAAAACGATCTCTAAAGGAGTCGTTTAAAAAGATATATCATTCGATTTATATAAATATCAGAGTTTACAAAAATGAGGTCCCAATTGGTTTCATTGTTTACAAAATATATTAAATAGGTTTTCGAATGATAATAAAATTTATAGCCTTCTTGAGTATCCGTGCTCCTCCGTGCCAGCTTCCGACATTATGGACCTGAAATACATGCTTAAAACTGTCAACACAAAGGTTGAGTGAATTCATAGAGTTTGTTTGATGGTTGAACACATTATGTTTGTAGTGTGAGTTATAAATTCACACCAATGGTTTGAAAACCAAAACAGTTATTATTAGACTAAGCATCATGCAATCAAGGCGTTAACGTGTCCCAAAATTAATTGGAGAAAATGTCGGTGCGTGCCCTATCAGGTAAAATTGCCATTTTTACCAATGTTACTCAAATATAGTGCGTTTGTTTGCCTTTAATGGGGCCAACACAAACGGGATTCGTCAATCCCAATAGATCTATTCACAATATTCGCGCCCACTCTCACATAGTGATTAATGATTCATGATTAAGGGACTTAAGTTTGGCAAATGCGGAAACTTAGTGCTAATAACAATCAGATAAGTATATAATTTGAAAGCAATGTGTTCGATTTTAAAATAAAGCATGTATCTCCCCCAAGGGTTTGTAAAACAATTAAGTAATAGAAAGTGGGGCTATGAACTCACCTCAGAGTAAATGATATCAAATGTATAATGAGAATGATGGATATGCCGCGAGAACTTCTACGAGCAACCTAAAATAGAATGTTGCGACTTAGGTTTGGAATAATGTTTAGGAAAACATAAACCATCCTATATACATCTCTATGTTGATCATGATGTAGTACATGGTTTTTGTGTATGTCGTTTATAGAAATGGTCCAGTTGTGAAAATGAGTTTAGTTTATAGATATCGTACTACCGTTCGGGCCATCATAATTCAGAGGTCATGCAGTAAACGTTCGAGGAGCTAGGACACTTTAAATCGTAAATCCAGCAACTCGTCGAAACGTTTACCCAAATGAAACCCCTCACATGAAGCTCCCTATTATTGTAGCACTTAGTAGATACAATATATGTTTTGAGTGAAGATTGTTATATAAATAAGTTTATCATGTTCTTACAAGTTCTCGACGTTCCAAAAATATGATTACCTTAGTTAACGATCTTGGGTAAATAAGCCTTGAGGCTTTAGCCATGGCCTTGCCGTGACTTTGGTCTTGACTACCATGGTCTTGAGACTTAGCTTTGACCTTAGCCGTAGCCGTGGTCTTGGCTTATGGCCATTAGGGCTCTTGGTTTGCTTTTAGTTGTGACAAAAGTATAGTTATGTGACTATATTTACGGCAGTTTCTGTTTTTGAAAGATTTATGGCTTGTTTAAGCGTTTTCAAGGTCCGAGCTTCTTTGCTATTGAAGGAAAACGTCGTTCCGGACAACTTTTGTGTTTTAACTTTTTGATGATTCGGAGCAGAAGGGCCTCTAAAAACTTCAGATTTTAGGCAGTAAGTTATTTTGGCAGATTCATGTTTTAGTTTCGCTAATTTCTTTTTGTCATAACTTTTGACTCGTGTGTCCGTTTAGGGTGATTCAAATTGCTACGTTTTTGTTTTAATATTATCTACAAGAATATGAGAAGTATCAGATTTATATGTGGTCGAGTTTGTGGAAACTTTGTACAAAAGTTTATCATTCATACACTTACTAACCCAAGTTTAACATATAAGTTCTTATAACTTGTTTTAAAGATTTTTGTACATCATGATCCAACATAGTAACTATATATATAGCATGAAATAGTTAAGATTATGAATAATAAAGATGAGATGATAGTGGTGATAAGTTGCTTACAACTTTTGGCTTTCAATAAGAAAGGAGTAACTTAGTAAGGATAGGACTTTGATTGATCGCGAAAGACTTTGGATTGAGCTAGCTTTCCACACCTTGGCACCCTTGAAAACATGAAGAGTTGGTGATGAAGTTCTAAGTGACTTGAGTAGATTTAAACTCAAGAAGATCACTTAAACTTGCTAGAGATTTGATGTAGTAGCTTGATCTTTGGAACTTCCTTGCATAAACTTGGAGTTTATGGATCAAATGATGAAAGATATGGTGGATTTAAGTTATGAACGACCCAAAACAGCTTTTGAAGGTCTTTGGGATGTATATCACTTGCTATTTATAGGAGGGTAAGTTTGGTTAACCATATATTGGGTTAAATATTAACCATGGTTAGGTTTAGGACACTTGTAATGATCTTAATGAACCAAGGTTAGGATGATGCCACCAATATGATGACTCCCCCCCTAAGTTCTGTCATGGAAGAGATAAGATGACTTATGTGGTTAGTTTTGATCTTATCTTGGTTACGGAGTGAGTTTTGGTTCCGTTAATCGCTAACCGAAGCCATAAAACGTAAAATCGGGTATCGTAAAAATACGAAATTTGTAGGAATGATGAAACTCATCATTATACTCCATATAAAAATATAAAATGGGTGATAAGTCTCATTGGGTGCAAAAATGCTGCTTAAAGCTGGAAATACGGGTCAAAAACGCGTAATTCGCAGTTTATCCGAAAAGAACGAAATTTCAGGGAAACGACCGTGAATTTATTTAGAGTAGACTAAAATTAGTCTAAAAGTGATATGAGATGTCAAACTTTGGTTTTCTTCATACGCGGGATAACTTAACAGTTATTTGTGAAGTTTAAAAGTTACTCGATTTAAGCAGAAATGTAGAACGTACAAAGTTAATTCCTTTATGGTCAAAGGAGGAGGGAAATATGTTTGACTTTTCCAAAAAATGTAAAAGTTTCAAAAACATATTAGAAACACAGTGCAGGAATCGTTAAGTCTGGATGTAAGTAGATTTGTTTAAAACGTAAGTTTAGTTTTGTTCTGCGCTGGGCTTATTTGGTAATATTAAAAATAATAAATCTTAAAAATTCTCAAATTTATCATGAGTGATCTAAAAATTTATATGATGCGAGGAAAATTGTCAGAGTTGATATTCGTTATGCGTGTGATGTTTAAACGGTGGACCGTCTAAAACGAAACTTTAAAACGATGTTTACTTAATAACTTTTGCGAAAATGATCTAACGATGGTCGAACTCTCAGGTTATTACTAAAATAATTTATCTTACGAGAATGTGGATTAAAAATTTTACGAGATGAATAGTGAATCTGAATAGTAAAAGTGAATAGTAAATTCTCGAAAATAAAAAGTAACCTAAAAATACGGGTGGTTACAGTCTCACCCCCTTAATGTGAATTCCGTCCCGGAATTCAGGGTGTGTTACCCGATGTTGAATTGTCTAGGGAAATGTGGATGTATGCGCCGAATTATAATCTTTGTGTTCTCAAATTTTTGGTCATAGAATGTATTATATACCATGTGGCTTAACTTGTAATCTAAAGGGTTTTGTTAAAATCTTATAGAGTCTAATATACCTAAAGTTTGGATTTTCCCGATTCTCAAAATGAATCATATCTTATTGTATCGAGGCTATCAATAAAACCTTAATTTCTAACATGGAGTTTTTGGTGATAGTGTGTGGCATGGAGCCTAATTTATATTTGTATGGTTTCCTTAGTTGTTTCGTGGGTGATCTCTGAACACCTTAGTCCAGCAAATGGTTGACTGACACTTTCGTCTATATAGTGCCTCAAATGGAATAGTTTTGTTGTTGTTAGGGTAACTGTTGTTAATCAAAGGTGTAAGATATTGTTGATGTGAAACGGTTTGTAATGATGTGATAACTGTCATTGTATGGAAAGTTTTGCTAGTGGCAAGTGGTTATCCAAACCATTTCCAAAGTTGATCCTGTCTTAGGTGGTTTCGGGATGAAGGCTATATCATATAGTGTTTATGTCTACTAGTGTTTGAAGGAAACGTGATACTGTGAAGTTTTACGTACTGAATTTCAATGAGGTTTAGATAATGATGTGTCATGTTGACGATTAGAAGAGTGTAACGTACGCTTACCATTATTCTTAGGTAGAGATGTAAAGTTTTCTTTAAAATCATAAGTGAATTTTAAAGGAATATGGTGGAATGATATCCTTGAGACTTAATCAGGCTAGAACTTCTAAGAAATGACGAGAAGATTTGATGACTATCCCAAGATAGTAGTTCGGATTATCTCATGTATGAAAATTTCAAGAATGAAATTAGGTAGTATAAATGAGATGTTAAGATTTTACTGAGTGGTAAGACACTATCGTGTCTCTAGATCTTTTTAATGAATTCTGGTGGTTTATTGAGTTTAAGTAGGAAATCAACCTGAATATAACACTTGTATAACTGTTCTTAGTGTTTGAAAAATTTAAGTCGAACATAGTTAGTCAGACTCTGTTCCACTATCCCTAGGCTAAATATAGGTGACTAGACTATATTTAGCCGAGGTTCGATAAATTTTCCAAATACCTAAATTAGGTATACTTGTGATATGTCCATAGCTTTTGAGAAATTATCCACTAAGCAAATGCGACATCAAACCATTCAGTTGCAAGTCCTGGCCATAAAAGACTTGTAACCTATGTTTTCACATTCCATTGCATAGAAGATAGTATGGGTAGATACGTGTGGAAAGGAAATCTTAAGTAATCCTAAAATAGTCCATACTTGGCTAGAATCACGAACCTTTAATAATGAAGGTTTCAGAAGAGAATTTTGATGAATGTAGAGAAAGTTGCTGAACTTCAGCTTTTGTAGAGGATGAGTCACTTTGTCCTTTAGAAATCCTATTTCTTGTATTTCCATTAGGGAAATTGATAGACTGTGACGGGTTTTATGTAAAACAATATCATATAATGTTTATAAGAAACTTTTTAGAGACTATTGTATAACTTACAATATATGAGGAGTAGTTGAGACCATTGTGCAACTCACAATGTCTGAGAAATAGTTGAGACCATTGTGTAACTCATAATGTCTAGGAAATAATAGAGACCATTGTGCAACTCACAATGTTTAAGAAGTGATGGAAAGATCATTGTGTAACCCACAATGTCTTGAGAAATAAATGAGATCACTGTAGGATTTACAGTGTCTGAGAATATAATAGAGACCACTGTATCTCACAGTGTCTTGAAAAATGAATGAGACCATTGTATCTCACAATGTCTGGGAAGTAGGAAAGACCGTTGTAACCAGTTACAATGTCTTGGAGGAAGTTTCGAAATCCTAAAATGCACGAGTAGATGCATGATTGGGAGATTAGGAAAATATGATTGTGCCGTAATGCCTAAGAATAGGCATACGTAAATATGTTTAGTACATTGTTTATAATTGAAATTATGTCAGGTATATATATCAATATACTAGTATGTTTGTATAGCTTAAAATGCCTAAAAGTCACATAATCGTCTGGAGGATGGAAGGCACGGAGAACGGAAGGCTAAAAAATGTTTTTGTTTGAAAAAGTAGTTATAGTTTAAGTCTCGATTAGACCCGTTTCTCTATAACTGTGTCTCTGATACCAATCTGTAACACCCCCAATTTCGTGATACGCAGCGGAATTAAAACTGGGTGTTACTTCATGGCACAACAGTCATAACAATAGAAAACGATCTCTAAAGGAGTCGTTTAAAAAGATATATCATTCGATTTATATAAATATCAGAGTTTACAAAAATGAGGTCCCAATTGGTTTCATTGTTTACAAAATATATTAAATAGGTTTTCGAATGATAATAAAATTTATAGCCTTCTTGAGTATCCGTGCTCCTCCGTGCCAGCTTCCGACATTATGGACCTGAAATACATGCTTAAAACTGTCAACACAAAGGTTGAGTGAATTCATAGAGTTTGTTTGATGGTTGAACACATTATGTTTGTAGTGTGAGTTATAAATTCACACCAATGGTTTGAAAACCAAAACAGTTATTATTATACTAAGCATCATGCAATCAAGGCGTTAACGTGTCCCAAAATTAATTGGAGAAAATGTCGGTGCGTGCCCTATCAGGTAAAATTGCCATTTTTACCAATGTTACTCAAATATAGTGCGTTTGTTTGCCTTTAATGGGGCCAACACAAACGGGATTCGTCAATCCCAATAGATCTATTCACAATATTCGCGCCCACTCTCACATAGTGATTAATGATTCATGATTAAGGGACTTAAGTTTGGCAAATGCGGAAACTTAGTGCTAATAACAATCAGATAAGTATATAATTTGAAAGCAATGTGTTCGATTTTAAAATAAAGCATGTATCTCCCCCAAGGGTTTGTAAAACAATTAAGTAATAGAAAGTGGGGCTATGAACTCACCTCAGAGTAAATGATATCAAATGTATAATGAGAATGATGGATATGCCGCGAGAACTTCTACGAGCAACCTAAAATAGAATGTTGCGACTTAGGTTTGGAATAATGTTTAGGAAAACATAAACCATCCTATATACATCTCTATGTTGATCATGATGTAGTACATGGTTTTTGTGTATGTCGTTTATAGAAATGGTCTAGTTGTGAAAATGAGTTTAGTTTATAGATATCGTACTACCGTTCGGGCCATCATAATTCAGAGGTCATGCAGTAAACGTTCGAGGAGCTAGGACACTTTAAATCGTAAATCCAGCAACTCGTCGAAACGTTTACCCAAATGAAACCCCTCACATGAAGCTCCCTACTATTGTAGCACTTAGTAGATACAATATATGTTTTGAGTGAAGATTGTTATATAAATAAGTTTATCATGTTCTTACAAGTTCTCGACGTTCCAAAAATATGATTACCTTAGTTAACGATCTTGGGTAAATAAGCCTTGAGGCTTTAGCCATGGCCTTGCCGTGACTTTGGTCTTGACTACCATGGTCTTGAGACTTAGCTTTGACCTTAGCCGTAGCCGTGGTCTTGGCTTATGGCCATTAGGGCTCTTGGTTTGCTTTTAGTTGTGACAAAAGTATAGTTATGTGACTATATTTACGGCAGTTTCTGTTTTTGAAAGATTTATGGCCTGTTTAAGCGTTTTCAAGGTCCGAGATTCTTTGCTATTGAAGGAAAACGTCGTTCCGGACAACTTTTGTGTTTTAACTTTTTGATGATTCGGAGCAGAAGGGCCTCTAAAAACTTCAGATTTTAGGCAGTAAGTTATTTTGGCAGATTCATGTTTTAGTTTCGCTAATTTCTTTTTGTCATAACTTTTGACTCGTGTGTCCGTTTAGGGTGATTCAAATTGCTACGTTTTTGTTTTAATATTATCTACAAGAATATGAGAAGTATCAGATTTATATGTGGTCGAGTTTGTGGAAACTTTGTACAAAAGTTTATCATTCATACACTTACTAACCCAAGTTTAACATATAAGTTCTTATAACTTGTTTTAAAGATTTTTGTACATCATGATCCAACATAGTAACTATATATATAGCATGAAATAGTTAAGATTATGAATAATAAAGATGAGATGATAGTGGTGATAAGTTGCTTACAACTTTTGGCTTTCAATAAGAAAGGAGTAACTTAGTAAGGATAGGACTTTGATTGATCGCGAAAGACTTTGGATTGAGCTAGCTTTCCACACCTTGGCACCCTTGAAAACATGAAGAGTTGGTGATGAAGTTCTAAGTGACTTGAGTAGATTTAAACTCAAGAAGATCACTTAAACTTGCTAGAGATTTGATGTAGTAGCTTGATCTTTGGAACTTCCTTGCATAAACTTGGAGTTTATGGATCAAATGATGAAAGATATGGTGGATTTAAGTTATGAACGACCCAAAACAGCTTTTGAAGGTCTTTGGGATGTATATCACTTGCTATTTATAGGAGGGTAAGTTTGGTTAACCATATATTGGGTTAAATATTAACCATGGTTAGGTTTAGGACACTTGTAATGATCTTAATGAACCAAGGTTAGGATGATGCCACCAATATGATGACTCCCCCCCTAAGTTCTGTCATGGAAGAGATAAGATGACTTATGTGGTTAGTTTTGATCTTATCTTGGTTACGGAGTGAGTTTTGGTTCCGTTAATCGCTAACCGAAGCCATAAAACGTAAAATCGGGTATCGTAAAAATACGAAATTTGTAGGAATGATGAAACTCATCATTATACTCCATATAAAAATATAAAATGGGTGATAAGTCTCATTGGGTGCAAAAATGCTGCTTAAAGCTGGAAATACGGGTCAAAAACGCGTAATTCGCAGTTTATCCGAAAAGAACGAAATTTCAGGGAAACGACCGTGAATTTATTTAGAGTAGACTAAAATTAGTCTAAAAGTGATATGAGATGTCAAACTTTGGTTTTCTTCATATGCGGGATAACTTAACAGTTATTTGTGAAGTTTAAAAGTTACTCGATTTAAGCAGAAATGTAGAACGTACAAAGTTAATTCCTTTATGGTCAAAGGAGGAGGGAAATATGTTTGACTTTTCCAAAAAATGTAAAAGTTTCAAAAACATATTAGAAACACAGTGCAGGAATCGTTAAGTCTGGATGTAAGTAGATTTGTTTAAAACGTAAGTTTAGTTTTGTTCTGCGCTGGGCTTATTTGGTAATATTAAAAATAATAAATCTTAAAAATTCTCAAATTTATCATGAGTGATCTAAAAATTTATATGATGCGAGGAAAATTGTCAGAGTTGATTTTCGTTATGCGTGTGATGTTTAAACGGTGGACCGTCTAAAACGAAACTTTAAAACGATGTTTACTTAATAACTTTTGCGAAAATGATCTAACGATGGTCGAACTCTCAGGTTATTACTAAAATAATTTATCTTACGAGAATGTGGATTAAAAATTTTACGAGATGAATAGTGAATCTGAATAGTAAAAGTGAATAGTAAATTCTCGAAAATAAAAAGTAACCTAAAAATGCGGGTGGTTACATGAGGAGTTCTAGGTTCCTTTAGAAATTGACTTAGTGTTTGAGCAGCAAAAGATATGTCAGGTCTTGTGATTGTGAGGTAGATCAATTTTCCCACTAGTGTTCTGTATAGACTGGGATCAGTGAGTGGAATTCCATCAGTGAGATTGAGTTTGGTGTTAGGTTCAAGTGGGGTTGCACAGGGCTTGGAATCCAAGACATTGCCTAGTCTAAGAAGATCTAGGGTGTACTTCCTTTGAGACATAGAGAGACCAGTAGAATTTCTGAGGAATTCTATGCCAAGATAGTAGTTGATAGCTCCCAAATCCTTGATGCTGAAAGTTTGATGTAGTTGAGCCTTGAGCTTATCAATGTAGTACTTGTCACTGCCAGTAATCAAGACATCATCTACATAGATCAAAACAGAGATAAGAGAGCCATTGTGAATGAGGGTGAGTAGGGAAGTATCAGCATAGCTTTGTGTGAATCCTTTGTTGGTGAGAAATGAGGTGAGCTTTTCAAACCACTGCCTGTTGGCTTGTTTGAGACCATATAGGGATTTCCTGAGTCTGCAGACAGTGTTGGGTGGTAGGGAAGCTGAGTAGCCTTGAGGAATTGTCATGTAAACTTCCTCATGAAGATCACCATGGAGGAAAGCATTGTTGATATCTAGTTGCTCAATGTACCGTCCCTGAGAGACTGCAATAGCTAAAAGGGTTCTTACAGTTACCATTTTGGCAACAGGGGCAAAGGTTTCCTTGTAATCTATCCCTTCCTTTTGATTGTAACCCTTAGCAACTAGTCTTGCTTTGTATTTTTTCACAGACCCATTGGCATTGTATTTGATTCTATAAACCCACTTGGAACCAATTGGTATTTAGCCAAGTGGAAGTTGAGTATAGTCCCATGTGTGATTCTCTTCAAGGGCCTGAATTTCTTTGTTCATGGCTACTTTCCACTTTGGGTCTTTGGAAGCTTGGAAATAGGTATGTGGTTCAAGTGATCTATCTATGCTATTTATGAAATGCAATGAATGTTTTGTGAGATTGGAGTAATTGAGAAAATTGGAGTGATGATGTTTAGATAAGGAAGGTGGGAGAGTGTAATGATAATCTGTGAATTTTGTTGGTTGATGTTTGGTTCTTGTGGAAACTCTCTGAGGTGGTGGTGGTGGTGGTGAAGGTTGTGGGGTGGGTGATTGTGATTGGTTGTGAGGAGCAGAAGATGTTGAACTTGTGGTGTGAGGTGAGGTGGTGGAGTGAGAAGAGGTGGTTGGTTCAGGGGAAGGTTGAGTGGTTGGTTCAGGGGATGATTGATTGGTTGGTTCAGGGGATGGGTGATTGATTGGTTTAGAAGATGATTCTGAAGAGGAAGTGTTAAGAATTGGTGGGATTGAAGTGGTAGGAGTGTGTAGTGGGGAGTGAAGTGGGATTGGAAGTGAATGTAGTGTTGAGATTGGTGAAGTATCAGGTGGTTTAGAGGGTGATTGTGAAGGGATGGTTGAGAGATGAAAAGGGAAAATGTTTTCTTCAAATGTAACATGCCTGCTGGTATGGGTTTTGGTGGTGAATGGGTCATAAAGAAGGTAACCATTTTGGTTTTGTGGATAGCCTATAAGAACTGTGGGAATGGCTCTTGGAAGGAATTTATCAGATGGGTGTTGATGGACATAGGCTCTACAGCCAAAAACTTTGAGGTGATCAAGGGGTGGTGGGTGGTTGTAAAGAAGTTCATAAGGACTCCTGTTTTGAAGGATTTTGGTGGGTAATCTGTTGATTAAATATGTTGCTGTAAGAATGCAGTGTCCCCATAGGTGTTTAGGTAGGTTTGCTTGAAATTGAAGAGATCTTGCAACCTTTAAAAGGTGCCTGTGTTTTCTTTCTACCCTTGCATTTTGCTGTGGGGTGTAAGGACATGATGTCTGATGGATGATACCTTTGTTATTGAAAAATTCATTGAGTGTGGAGTTCACAAATTCAGTGCTATTGTCACTTCTGACTTTAAGGATTTTTGTTTGAAATTGTGTTTGAACATAGGAATAGAAATGTTTGATAGTTGATATTGTGTGATGTTTACTAGGAAGTAAGTATGTCCATGTTGCTCTGCTGAAATCATCCACAATTGTAAGAAAAAGTTTACATTTATTGACAGTGGGGTGATGGTAAGGACCCCATACATCCATGTGGAGCAATTCAAACATTACAGTTGCATGAGATTGACTAGTTTCAAAGGGTAAACTATGGTTTTTAGCTAATGGACAGATAGTACAATGAGTATCTAAAGATGAATTATCTGAAAGAGAAAGTTGTTTGATGCTTTTGAGGACTTGTGCAGAAGGATGTCCCAGCCTGGCATGCCACATGGTTGCTTGACTTGTGTTGGAGAGAATTGTAGATGTTGATGGAGAAGGAGAGAAGGTTGAAGGTAGAGAGGAAGATGTAACATAGAGATCACCACAGAGGCTGAAGTTCCATTATGGTCCTGAAAAGTGCATGTGTTGTGTGTGAAAGTGACAGATTTGAGTGTGTGGTGTAAGAGTTTGCTTATGGAAATAAGATTGTATGTGAATGTAGGAATGTATAGTACATTGTGTAAAGTGATGTTTGATTGTAGTGTAACTGAGCCTATGGTATTACATGCAGTTGTTTGTCCATTTGGAAGATGTATGATAATAGGTGTTATACAGGTAATGATATTATGCATGAGTGTAATGGAAATGCAGATATGATCAGATGCACCACTATCTATAATCCAAAATTCCTTAGACTTAGTAATGTAGGTAGCAATGAGTCTCTTACCTGCCATGAAATTGCATGAGCCAGAGGGTGAAGTCTCAGAATTATGCTGCATCATCAAGAACATTTGGTTTAGTTGGTTCTGAAGCTGATCCATTCTGGCTGTGACAGAGTAATCTGGTGGCAGGGGCATCATGGTGTTGTTGTGTGGTTCCACAGGTGTGTCCTCAGTGATGGCCATGTTAACAGCTTTCCCTTTTGGTTGATTTGTTGAAAAATTAGGAGTGTAGTGCCTTCTTTGTACTGTTGGTGGTTGAAACTTATTGTGCATAGGGTGTCCAACAGGGTATCCCACTAGTTTGTAGCACTCTTCTTTGGTATGCCCTTCTTTGTTGCAATTACCACAAATGACACCTGGTTTGAAAGTACTTTTTCTGGCTGGTGGTTGTGGGTTCTGAGTTATGTTTTTTCTAGAAGGCTCATAATTGTTGTGATTCCTGTAAGTATTGAGTGCAAATGGGACTGAAGGTGTTGTTTGCTTAGGGACCTCTCTTTACTTTTCCTCTTGTCTTAGCATGCTATAAGCTTTTGCAACCATTGGTAGGGGTTGAAGTAGCAAGATTTGGCCTCTAATGTTTGTGTAAGATTCATCTAATCCCATGAGAAATTGTATAAGCCTTTTCCTCTGATCTCTTTCACCATTAGTTCTACCATTTTCACAAGTGCACTTACAGGTACAATTATAAGGGGCTTCAAGGGCATCTAACTCATCCCACAACCCTTTGAGCTTATGGTAATAAACCTCTATGGAACTGTTCAACTGTTTAAGATGCACTATCTCATTGGTAAGTTGGTAAATCCTATGACCATCTAGTTGTGAGTAGTGATCATGTAATTGATGCCAAAGAGAATGTGCAGTATTAACAAAATTGAGATTGTTGCTGATTTGTTCTGAAACAGTATTAAGTATCCAAGATATTACCATATCATTAGCTCTTTCCCAATAAGATCTGATTGGTGATGTCATCTCAGGTTCCCCATAGTCTCCATTAACCAGTTTAATCTTGTTTCTTGCACTGAGAGCTATCATCATTGATCTTTTCCATGTGCTGTAGTTTTCAGAACCAGTGAGTTTCTTAGCAATGAGTATCATTCCTGGATGATCTTGAGGATGAAAGTACAATGGATGGTTGATGGAGGTGATGTCCTCCATTGTTACAGGTGATTGTGATTGATGTTCTGGATTTGAGTTTGATGTGTTTGGATCAGAAATAGTCATTGTGACTGATGATTGTTGAATTGAAGAGTAATTGTGTTCTTGATAAAATTGGGTAAATTTGGGGATTTTTGGATTGATGAAGAATTGAGTAAAATTGATGTAGGGATTGGATAGAGATTGATGTAAGGATCAGAAACACGTTGAAATTATTGAAAAAGGATGAGTTCTTGATGTTGATGACAGTTTGTTACGGTGGTGAAAAGTTGTTGCACTGGTCGGAAGTAGTTACAGATGGTGGTTGATGACGGTGTAGTGGCGGAAGTTGTTATGGTGGTGATGGTGAGCAGGATGATTGCTCTGATACCATCTCAAGAAAGGTATGGAGGGAAAATGATAAAGTTGTATTATCAAAAGTCAGTTACAAAATGAGAAGACTATACTACTTATATACATGAACTTGAACTACTGAAACTGAATCTAGACATAATACTGTATCAAATACATTGACTACATTTTATTGCATTTGACTAAGCTAAGACTGTGTAGCATTTGCATTCTTGAAGGTTGCCTTCTTTGTATTAAGTTAACTGAGCTTGTAGCTTGAGCTTGTGGAACTCCTTGAGATATTGTATCACCTTTAGACCTCGTGGCCACATGTCGAGAATCTACTACCTTTCGAGAAGTGATTTGATGGTGGGTACGTTTTGATCAACTTGGATTCGCATGATGATCATCATTTTGGTAATGACTATCGATATATAGAATAAAACTATGACAATTTTGACCCATACATAAAGTGGATTACTGAACATCTGTAAAGGTTCAAATAAGTGAGTTAACTAATTCTGGGTAGAGATTCTCTCAAGTTATTTATAGGGCAAATCGCATAAAAAGGTACCCATCATATGTTCAATTTCAATTAAAGGTACTACTCTTTATTTTTTTTTCTCAATTTAAGGTACCCAACTTTTTTTTTGTGCCGATTTAGGTTTTTTTCTAACTTCCGTTAACCATTCCGTTAGTAAATTACAAGTTTGGTCCTTAAGAGCATTTCATGTTTGGTCTATTTTCGTCCGTTTTTATACGTTTTCGTCCGTTTTTACACGTTTTTGTCCGTTTTACACATTTTCGTCCGTTTTTGCACGTTTTCGTCCGCTTTTACACGTTTTCGTCCGTTTTTGCACGTTTTCGTCCGCTTTTACACGTTTTCGTCCGTTTTAACACATTTTCGTCCGTTTTTACATGTTTTCCTCCGTTTTTGCACGTTTCCGTCTGTTTTTACCTGTTTCTGTCTGTTTTACACATTTTCGTCCGTTTTTACACGCTTCCGTCCGTTTTTGCACGTTTTCGTCCGTTTTTACACGTTTTCGTCCGTTTTTGCACGTTTCGGTCCGTTTTTACACGTTTCCGTCCATTTTTACAGGTTTTCGTCCGTTTTTTGCACGTTTTCATCCGTTTTTACACGTTTTCGTCTGTTTTTACACGTTTTCGTTCGTTTTTGCACGTTTTTACACGTTTTTGTCTATTTTTACACGTTTTTGTCCGTTTTACACGTTTCCGTCTGTTTTACACGTTTTCGTCCCTTTTTGCACGTTTTCGTCCGTTTTTGCATGTTTCAGTCCGTTTTTGCACGTTTTCGTCCGTTTTTACACGTTTCCGTCCATTTTTACACGTTTTCGTCCGTTTTTGCACGATTTTGTCTGATTTTACACGTTTTTGTCCGTTTTTACACGTTTTTGTCTGTTTTAACACATTTTCGTCCGTGTAAAAATGGACCAAAAACGTGTAAAACAGATGTAAACGTGCAAAACGTGTAAAAATGGACGAAAACGTGCAAAAACGTGTAAAAACGTACCAAAACGTGTAAAAACGGACGAAAACGTGCAAAAAGGACCGAAACATGCAAAAACGGACGAAACGTGTAAAACAGACAGAAACGTTTAAAACGGATAAAAACGTGTAAAAAATAGACAAAAACGTGTAAAACGGACGAAAACGTGCAAAACGAAGGAAAACCTGTAAAAACAGACGAAAACGTGTAAAAACGGATGAAAACGTGCAAAAACGGACGAAAACGTGTAAAAATGGACGGATACTTGTAAAACCGGACGAAAAAGTGCAAAAATGGACCGAAACGTGAAAAAACGGACGAAAACGTGTAAAAACTGACGAAACATGCAAAAACGGACGGAAACGTGTAAAAACGGACGAAAACGTGTAAAAACATACAGAAACAGGCAAAAACAGATGGAAACGTGCAAAAACGGACGAAAACGTGTGAAAGCGGACGAAAACGTGCAAAAACGGACGAATATGTGTAAAACAGACAAAAACGTGTAAAACGTACGAAAATAGACCAAACATGAAATGCTTATACAAACTTAAGGACCAAACTTGTAATTTACTAACGAAATGGTTAACGGAAGTTAGAAAAAAACCTAAATCGACACAAAAAAAAAAGTTGGGTACCTTAAATTGAGAGAAAAAAAAAAAAAGTAGTGCCTTTAATTGAAATTGAAAATAAGATGGGTAACTTTTTATGCGATTTGCTTTTATTTATAACTTGATTGATCAAGTTGCAATTATCAACTATTGAATCAAATCCAATGGCTTAAATCATCTCATGTTTTTTTGATTTGAGCAATTAGATTTAATCAAATGGTTGATAATTGCCTAACTTGATCAATCAAGTTATAAATAACTTGAGAGGATCTCTTCCCAAAAGAATTAAAAAGATTAGGCATATATAAATAGATATGCGCTGTAGGAAGCAATCTTGATCATCATTATGATGGCTTGATCATATTGACAGCAATGGCAAATTTGTAATTCTTTTGAAAATTAGGTATAAATTAGACACCTGCCCACTTCCGGATCTTTTTGTTTTCAAAGATCTCTTATTTTAATTGTAAGGGTTAGACAAATGGGTCGAAAATAACAACTTATGGGTTGGATTGGGTTACCCTATTTGCAAAGAACAGGTCAAATGGGTCAACATATGGACTTATGTGAATCAACAAATGGGTCGAATGGGTCAACAAATGGGTCGAATGGGTCAAATGGGTCACTTAAGGGTCGGATGATAACTCAACCATCATTAGATGTCGTGTTTTTTATGTTTTTATACGTTTTTATATTTTGTTCGTCAGTTTCAACATTTTCATCCGTTTTTGCGCGTTTTCGTCATTTTTTTACGTTTTCGTCGTTTTTTAACGTTTTCGTCCGTTTTTTAACGTTTTAATCCGTTTTTGCGCGTTTTCGTCCTTTTTTTTTCGTTTTCGTCCGTTTTTTACGTTTTCATCCGTTTTTGCGCGTTTTCGCCCGTTTTTTTACGTTTTTTTCTTCTTTTTTTATGTTTTCGTCCGTTTTTGCGCGTTTTCGTCCTTTTTTCCGTTTCCGTCCGTTTTTTTACGTTTTCGTCCGTTTTTGCGCGTTTTCAACCGGTTTTTTACGTTTTCGTCCGTTTTTTTACGTTTTCGTCAAATTTTTTACGTTTTCATCCGTTTTTGCGCGTTTTCGTCCGTTTTTTTACGTTTTCATCTGTTTTTTACGTTTCCGTCTGTTTTTTTACGTTTATGTCCGTTTTTGCGCGTTTTCATCAGTTTTTTTACGTTTCCGTCAATTATTTTACGTTTTCATCCGTTTTTGCGCGTTTTCGTCCGTTTTTGTACGTTTTCGCGCGTTTTAATCCGTTTTTTTACGTTTTCGTCCGTTTTTTTACGTTTTCGTCAATTATTTTACGTTTTCATCCGTTTTTGCGCGTTTTCGTCCATTTTTTTATGTTTTCGTCCGGTTTTATTACGTTTTCGTCTTTTTTGCGCGTTTTTGTCCTTATTTTTTTCGTTTTCGGCCGTTTTTTTGCGTTTTCATCCGTTTTCTTAATGTTTTCGTCCCTTTTTTCGTTTTCATCTGTTTTTGCGCGTTTTCATCCGTTTCTTTACGTTTTCGTTCGTTTTTTTACGGACAAAAACGGAAAAAACGCGGACAAAAACGAAAAAACGAATGAGAACGCGTAAAAACGAACGAAAACGTAAAAACCGGACGAAAACGTGCAAAACGGACGAAAATGGAAAAAATAAGGACAAAAACGAAAAACAACAGACGAAAACGCGCAAAAACAGAAGAAAACATAAAAAAAGGACGAAAACGTGCAAAAATGGACGAAAACGTAAAAAAAAGGGCCGAAAACGTAAAAAAACGGACGAAAACGTAAAAAATCTGACGAAAACGTAAAAAAACGGACGAAAACGCGGAAAAACAGACGAAAACGTGAAAAAAGGACGAAAACGCGCAAAAACGGACGAAAACGTAAAAAAAAGGCCGAAAACGTAAAAAACGGACGAAAACGTAAAAAACGGACGAAAACGCGCAAAAACAGACGAAAACGCGCAAAAACGGACGAAAACGTAACAAAACAGACGAAAACGCGCAAAAACGGATGAAAACGTAAAAAAACGGACGAAAACGTAAAAAAATGGACGAAAACGAGCAAAAACGGATGAAAACGTAAAAAAGCGCGCAAAAACGGACGAAAACGTAAAAAAACGAACGAAAACGCGCTAAAACGGATGAAAACGTAAAAAAACAGAGGAAACGCGCAAAAACGGATGAAAACGTAAAAAAACGCGCAAAAACGAAAAATAACGGATGAAAACGCGCAAAAACGGATGAAAATGTAAAAAACGGACGAAAACGCGCAAAAACGGATGAAAATGTAAAAAACGGACGAAAACGTAAAGAAACGGACGAAAACGTAAAAAAACGGACGTAAACTCGCAAAAACGGATGAAAACGTAAAAAGACGGACGAAAACGTAAGAAAACGGACGAAAACGTAAAAATACGACGAAAACGTAAAAAACGGACGAAACATACTATAGTAGCATGATTACAGGTGGAAATGTAACGAGTCGACCCGACCCAACCCGTTTGACCCATGACCCATTCAACCCATTCTTATAGTATGACCCGTTTGACCCATGACCCATTTGATCCATAAACCATTTGACCCATGACCCAAACCGACCCGACCCGACCCATTTGCCACCTCTAGGGTTAGTACACGTCTATCAATAATTACCTCGTACATTAATTACCAACCAATTTGCTAAATATATGCCAAATGAATAAACAACGTGATAGTGCATAAATTAGATACACATTCATACTTTAAACACATTGAATTACTGTGATAGATTAAAAAAATAATACACGAATATACAATAAAATAATAGTGATAAAATTTACCAATGATACATGAGAGGACAACAATAGAAAGTGTAACGAGACTTGGGTCGTGTTTACTCCAGTTGGTGTTTCACTAAGCTAGGAGAGTGGTCGGAGATATTCCTTGTCGGATGGACAATTTTTGATGTCAAAAGACACCAAGAGTCAGGGTGTTCCCGTCAATCTATACTTTTTTTGTAGAATAGAAAGTGTAACGATCCATGGTGTACTCAGCTTGCTAAAACATAAAATTATAACAAGCTGGTACAGATCAATGACAAACTAAAACATAATCAAAACCGTGATACACAACTTATCAACTGAAAAGATTGATACATGGTATTTAACGGTTGATACTCCACTATTAATGAATTAATACAAAAGTTTATACATGACGATAACACAGAGACGCGCGTTTTCAGAAAATCAATGAAGAAGACACAACTTTGACCATCGATCACGTTCGCAAATCTCACTGTAAGAATATTTCGCAAACCCCTCGATATGACTCGATCTTTGAATTGTCAACTAGATATTATATTAATTTAAAAACAAGAAACAATCGTCTAAGATCTGATAGTGACAATAGGGTTGTCGATCGAAAGATAGAAGTCTTTTGTTGGTGGCAACAAAAGCGAAGAATAAGTGGTCTCTAGGGTTTATGTGAAACCATTATCTATACTACATATAATAAAAAATGTCAAATTTGAAAAGGGAAAAGTGAAAAGTTGAAAGTTAAAGATGAGAGAAATGTATTGTGTAATTAATACTCTTATTAAAACACTTCATTATTTAAAAGTACAATAATTTATTCACATTGTACAACCAATTAAAAGCATATTTACCAAATTAAAAACAATCAATTAAAACACCATTTACTAAAAAGTACAATAAAATTTTCACAATGTACAATTTATACAAGCTACAACATAATTCTAAATATAAAATAATTAAACACACTAATTAATGTTATTTTTAAAACACCCTAAAATGAAAAGTACCTGTTATTATACACATTATACAAATTAATAAAACACACAAAGCTTCATACAAGCTAACAAGTTGATGGTACATATAGTTTTGAAAATCGGACCGGATCAACGGGTTCAACCTGAAACCGGTGTCGCCACCGGTTCGGCTAACCAATAACAGTCATCCGAATGGTGAATCATGTCTCATCGAGATCTATTTCTCCGGTTAATCGTCACAGGGTACCCGCCGCCGCAACGCGCGGGTACCCTGCTATACTATATATAAAGGAAAAACCAAAAAGTAAAAAGTGAAAATTTGAAACTATTAATACATATCGAAAACCGGGCTAACCCGGGACGCTTCAAACCCGGTGGGTTGACCCTGTTTAATTTGACCCGTTTTGATCCAACCTGTCGGGTTGACTCGGTTTAAATTGACCCATTTTTCGACGGAAACGGTTCAACCGGTTGAACCACCCGGATCGAACCGGGTTTCAAAACATTATGTTTAATCCCCAAATCTTTCAAACTTTTATTATTTTTCGTTTAGAACTCATAAATGTTTTTTAACACAAACGATCTATCACTATATAAATATATTATATATATAAGTTTTTCTTCAAAAACGATTATAATGTTTTACAATTAAGAGAAAATATGTGCCCGTTAGTGCACATTTAACTTTTCAGTAGGCTAAATACGCCCATTTCAAAAAAATGGGGCTAAATGTGCCAAAATCTTTTACAAAATAGCCAAAACTAGCCCTTTTTTTTTTTTTTTTTTTTTTTTTTTTGGCTATTTTTGGCTAATTACATTCATGCTACTTTTGGTACTTGCGTTCTTCTTAACAACGACAACATTAATCCCATCCTTGTTAGTTTTTACGCGACAAGTAACGGTGTGTTGTTAGTTTTTATCTTATAACTGATGTAATGTTTACTATCATTTTCATTAAATGTTTTTTTTATGTTGTTTGATAGATGTTAAGAATTTTGTCTAGACTTTAGTTATCGTATAATACAACCGTTTGCAATTGCATTTTTATCGGTTCACGTTCTATTTTAAACGCTACACAAAACACTCACCACAATATCACAAATCATTAATTATCTGACGCTCAAAACCGTTGCCGCTAGACGTGGGTACTCGCCTAGTCTATACAACATATAAAGATTGTATGGTAAAAGTGAAATTGTTAAATTGTCAAATGTGAGAGAAATGTGTAGTGTAATTAATACTCTTATTAGGACTTTGCACCTTTGTATCCTACTTTGAAAAAATGGTCCGAATTTTATAAAACAAAGTTTTTGCGATAAGTTTTATCAAAAAATAATTTAAAAGGTGTATGTGTTGATTTTCGAGGCACTCATACGATTTAATAATATTTTTGGAACATAGTAATCTAGTATACCTTTTTAAACTCTATTGATTTAATTATATAATTTTCGTACGACTTTTATGGGCTAGCCGAACCGGTGGTAACTCCGGTTCCCGGTTGAACCCGTTCGTCCGGTACATTTTTTAAAACCATATGTACCATCAACTTGTTTAAATATAAATTGTATGAAGATTTGTGTGTTTTATTAGTTTGTACAATATGTATAATAATAATTATTTTTCATATTAGGGGTGTTGTAAAAATAGTCATTAAAATATGAAGGTGATTTTGATCATCAATTGCACCAACATGGTGGATTTCAACAATGCCAGCATCTAAAATGGAAGGATACAATCTATATTTACAAACACACAAAAACCAAAAACAAAGCATCATATATATATATATATATATATATATATATATATATATATATATATATATATATATATATATATATATATATATATATATATATATATAGAATCTAGATCAAATGAGAACTTTTTTAAAGTTGTAAAAATGAGAATCAACTAAAATTTGATAAGTGATACTTTTCTTAAAACATAAATAAAAAATTTCTTATATACAACTAAAATTATTAAGGTTCGATAGTTTTCTTTTTAAAACTAACAAAATATAGGTGATACATTGTAATTCTACGTGTAATGTGTGTCATGTTTTGGTATGTGTATTAGTCTATTTGGTGATTAATATGTATTTGATGTATCAGGTTATTTATAAGATATCATTATTTTGAGATTTTGATGTATTGATATAAAATTTATAATTGTGTATCAGTAATCCAAACTCATGTATCAGTTGGTTATTAGTTGCTAAAATGTTAATATGTATTAATATTTTATTTTTTTGTGTATTATTGCTTAAATAGTTATTTATAAATGTTTTTAGTGGTTGTTTAGACAAGTTCTCATTTTAACAACTTTAATAAAGTTCTCACATTAACTCTCCCCTATATACCCCTATATATATATTTATATATATATATATATATATATATATATATATATATATATATATATATATATATATATATATATATATATATATATATATATATTCATGCGAAGAGTTAGGATCAAATGAGAAGAAAAATTTAAATAAGAATGATAAGAAGAAACCACAACCACTCATTTCAGATGCATCTACAAAAATGGATGCATCTCCCCTTAAAATTCTCCTTCTATTTGAAATGTGTGGTTAAAAATCCTTCTTATTCTTCTTATTTTAGTTTTTCTTCTTACCGGATCCCTTCCCTTCATGCGAAAACAATCATATAATATCGCAACAACGTCAAGATTCCTCAAACAGCTAAACATTATCATCTTTTAGAAACATCTTAAAACAATAAGCAATATTTCAATGGTAAACAAAGACTGCAAAATGTAAAACCTCATTTCGTAAATCAGTGGGAAAGGACTTATAATCCATCATAACAATAAAGTACTAACATGTACACCGAGCCTCAAGTAACAGTTATTTCAAGTTTTTAGGTCGCAATTTTTTGTTACGTAATGCCTGTACCAATTCACTAAGAAATAAGGTTATAGATTACCGTGCATGAAGGTTGATGAAAAAAAAACTTGGATTAACTTTTAGATATTGGTTTTCACAATCACACAAACAGTCACATATAGGGTCGAATAATGCAAGAGTTTAGAGAGAGAAAGTAGAAGATGAGATCCTTTCTAGAGAGAAAGTAAACAAAAGAAAGAAGGTTAGATTGAGTGAAAGGTCCAACCATCTACCTTGGGAGGTAGAGGGTATTTATAGTTACATACTACACGTCCTCCTTCGAACTGTGGATCAGGCATACAGTGGGTAAAGACCCGTCCATCCTCCACGGTGAAGCTCTAAACTAAATAACTAACTAAATAACTAGTAAATAACGTAATGTCTACGAGCTAACATATGCTAGACTAGAGTTGGGGTGACCGACTCTTCACTATGGATTTTCTAAATCCTAACAATCTCTCCCTAAGGGAGGTCACCCTATGAATTACATTTTGTGTCCTAGCATTTTATTCTTGACTTCGTTCTTGAGCTCGTAGACTTCAATTCTTCAAAATTTGCATTCTTTGTTCTTTAGCAGTGAATTCTTCAAAGTCCAAATACTTTGTACTTTCAGTGGAGGTCTTTGAGCTGATCCACGAGTAGATGATTCTTTGAGCCAACTTTAGATCATCAGCCACAGCAAATCTCTGACTCATCCTTTGTTGTATCGCCATTATGTCAAGTTGTGACTTACGGACCGACATGCTCACAGTTTTGGATCATGATATCTTTTCATCAGAGTTGCGGAAGCTTTTTGTTAATTCATGATATTTGCAGCAGCGTAGCAGAAGCATGGAGTGATCATATCAGACTCACTTGATGAAGATATGCACATATCATGATTTCTTTGAGATGAACGTGATGTGTGAGTATGCGGCTATGGATTGACGCCTCAATTATGATCAACTGCAACCGTCGGGTGTTTCTGCAGACAACAGTTAGCAATAAAAGCGCACGAAAGTGTCATTGATCACTTTCGTTGAATTGAGGTACACGGCCCATGGTTCCCCGTTGATCAGTACAAGTACTGCATGTGATCAGGTAGAATTCCGAAGAATCTCCTTGACATGGTTTCGCAGCTGGTCTAGCCGTTCTCAAACCGGAGCGTCCCAAAGTAGACAACACGGAGTGAGTGAACCAGCGAATTGAGATTCACTGATTGATGAAAATTTGATTTGAAAAACAATCGCGCATTGCTTGAAGAAAGAGTTTTGCAATACGACGAAGGTTTTATGAGAAGGATCAATTTTCAATCAAAAATACTTTTTGTATTTGAAAAAGAATACACATTCGATGTGCTAGAGAAAAGAAGAGATTTGTACATCGAACGGTTTATCCAAAAGTATTTTTTCAATCAGAGATACTTTTTGTGTTTGAAATATGAATACACATTCGATGTGCTAGAGAAAAGAAGAGATTTGCACATCGAACGATTTTTCTAAAAGTATTCGTCAATTCATTTCCTGGATCAAGGTTGATTCAAGAGTGAATCGCCCCATTGTTTCTATCCAGTTGTCACAAGCTTGATCTTATGAAAGATCTCACATGTCACCCACCAAGAGCTTGTTTGAAGTTGGCTCTAGAAGGATTTCCATCTTCATTGTGAATATTTTACATATCACTTGGATGTTCTGCCAATACCACAAGGATAATGCGAAGGACTCTCAATATATACTTACTTCCCACATTGTGTGAAACAACAATTCTTCATTAATTTTGTATCCTAATGAGATTTTGTGGATGATCTCTTGGCTCTAGACTCAATCGTGCATTTTTGGTTTCCTGTGCCGGTAACTAGGGAGAGGGCCTCCTTCTTCAATATCAACAATCTCTAAGAGAAATTCGATAGATTATGTAGGTTCCCCGTGAGAATGAAACAAGTCCTTATAAGAGGAACTTGAGTAGCTTGGGAAGTTAGGTGTAGTGCGTCACTGGGTCCATGACGTCTTGTCTTCAATACCAGTGTTACCTTAGTAGACACCAGTAGCATATGTATTGAACCCGGTTTCTGCCTTAAGGTGGTATTAATGGAGGGCTATTTCTTTTCACCCTTTTTACATTCAATTCTTTTTCATTCTTCACCCCTTCAGTGCTTACCGAGACTTCATTACTCAAACCTTGTAGGGTTTATTCCAGTACTATTTATGTCTCAGTCCGCACGCTTCCCGTATTCTCATTTTTCTTTTTTTTTTCATCATACCTAAGGACTTCTACACTATCTAGTGGATTGTCCCTGGGTAGATCCCTCCGGCTCTGGCGGGATCGTGGGAACGAATACCTAACCTAACCATCCTTATAACACCATGCATAAAGTAAATTGGTCGGTCTTTTGGTATTGCTCATTCCTTCTCGAAACCAATTGAAAAATCATTTGGAAATTCAATCAAGGTACTTGTGATATAAAATCAAAGCATTTTGTACCTTAATTATTTTGATCATTTAGAAATGCTCCCCCTCAACATGTGCATTAGATATTTGAAGTCATTTAACACATAGAGGAAGGAGGTTTTCGAAGAACTTCCACGATCACATTTGCCATTAAGAAACCATTAGAAAATCAATCAAGGTACTTATGTTGAAACATAGAAATCTTTGTACCTTGAAAGTTTGTTTTCTTTTGAAATGCTCCCCCTCAATATGTGCTTCGAGACTCGAAAGCGTTTAGCACATATGGGAGAGCAGCCTTCACTTTTGAATCAAATCGATCATTGATGAGTGTCTAAATACTCATCATTTTTGTACTGTTTAGAATGCCAAAAACATCTGAAAACACTCAGAAATGCATCAAAATGATGAAAATATCACAAATAAGTGTTTTATGTGTTTTAAATGCAAAAATATCAAAATCAGATGAAAAACGTATCAAGTTTGCAAAATTGGCAGTTTTAGTCCCCCAAGTTTCAAAAGTTGTCAAATCTAGTCCCTGGAAACCAAAAATGTGGAGTTTTATCATTCAAGGTCCCTGAAATATTCTAAGTTGTCAAAAATGGTCCTTGAATGAATCTTTGGTCATATGGCAGAAAAGGTCCCTAAAGTTTGAAAAGTGTCATAAATAGTCATTGGATTTATAAAAAAGTGAAAATAATCAAAATTAGTCCTTGTACTATTCATATTTGGCAAGTTTGGTCCTTGTGAGAACTTTGGAAAATGGGCAAGATCAGTCCCTCAATTTGGCAGAATTACAACAATGGTCCTTGTGCTTAATTAATACCAATTGGACCCCTTTTGTATTTTAAACCCAGCCAAACAAAAAGAACCCCTGCCAAATACCCTGTGACCCCCCCCCACATGAACCCCCTGTCTAATATAATACGCCTCGGTCAAAATAAGTCAAACCCGTCACTGTTCATCCCTTACCTCCCTGTCCCGCCAAAACCAGATACCATGGTGGTTTCCTCCACTTGCTTTATCCACCCTTTCCACTTGCTATACACCTGTCTACCCACCCCCTCCACCTTCACAATATCCCAAAGATCATTAATTGATTGAAACCTGCTTATAGACTTTTGGCGCCAAAAACTCCACATGGACGAATATGATGAATTTTGAGGATCCAATGGCTGGAAAGAGGTGGGAAAGTCTCAGAGATGTCGACTAGAGTCAAAAAGATCTTTATAAAGAGAGAGGAAGCAATGTGGGAAGATATCTAGTGTACTTTTAGTTTAGCTTATGTCGTTTTAAGTAATTTTCAATTTTCAGTGTATTTTAAAGCCTTCAAGTGTTTTGTTAAGTCATTTCAGTGTATTGTTAAACTTTTTCCAGTATCAATTTCAAGTCTTAATCATATTTCCAGTTTATGCAATTTTTCAAGTTCAAAATCTCATGTTATGTTAATGTTGTTGTTAGTTGTTTTTATGGACTGAATAAGATCACATAAGCTCCTAGAAAGCTTATCTAAGCTTTTAGATACCTTAAAAATCAGTTTAGAAGCAAATTGAGAAAAATACCAAAAATACAAATAAATTAGTGAAAAATAAAAAATTCACAAGAAATGGTGATCAAAGCTGGAGCAGGGTAAATTGTGGATTGCCTTGGGTTAGAAGCTTTGTGGAAAGCTATTAGGATTGGTCCTGTGCTTTGGTTCTCAGCTTTTACTTGGAATCCAACTTGTAAGCTTAATTTTCCATTTTGGCATTTCATTGTTAGAGTTGCTCATTAGCTTAAATCTCTGTTTGTTCATGTTTACTAGTCATAGTTAAGTATAATTAAGCATTAAAACCAGTCACTTGTTCTTTTTAATTTGTAGTTAATAAAATTTTTATTTTGACAGTTAAAATTGCATAATCATCATTCTTGAGTTGTATGTTATTATTGCTGTTGTTTAGTGTTTATTTAGTCTTATTAAATGTTAATATAAGGTCTGTAATCCATGGCATAGTCTTAATCTGTGTTTTGTTTTGAAAAGCATCAAATCAGTCTTATAAAGTAGTGTTTGGTTTTACCTTGTTAAGAGTATTCAAGACAGTGTTATTGCTTGTTGTTTGTCAAACTAGGTCTAAATAACTCATTGCAACAAAGAAAATCAGTGCTTGTTTGTAAAAAAAAGTCAAAATCTCTTTAATCTCACTCAGTTGTTAACTGTTAAGGTTTTAGTTTGTCAAACTCATCAAAGTAGCTTAAAACTTGTTAACCTAGCTTAATTTTTTCTTATCATAGCTTATTACAACATATTTAGTAAGTAGTATTGATCACAAGTTCATATTAGTCAAACCTTTAGTTAAATACAAAAAGTCAAATTTTCAGTTTAAGTCGTTTCTGAATAAAAAAGTTAATTTTATATAGGGCTTAATATTGAATTTCATGATTTGAGCTTTTGGGTTATTAAAATCTAGTTGCTCATCTTCATCACTGTATTTTTTATATTTTCTAGATAGCTTGTTTAATAGCTTATTTTTCAGCTTCTTTTGAGTCCTTGTCTGAAAATGTGCTCTGTGCACAGTTGAGCTAGCCATTTTCACAAGCTCACACAGAGCTTATTAGTTGGTCTAATCTTGTGTATTTTAGTTCTTTGGGAAGCTAACCTAGCCATCTTGAGATCCCAAGCTTAAAATTCCAATTTGTAGCTTATTTGATAGGGCTGCACCTAGCTTCTTTTTTGTCCCAATTCTCAGTGTCAACTGTCTCAGCTTAAGCTGAGCAGTGAACTGGTTCCATTTTCATAAGCTCACCACAAGCTCTCTAGTTGTCCACACAGTATGAGCTTTGGCTTTTTGGAAAGGTCACCAGCTCCTCTTGACACCTCAGTTCTTGTTTTGAGCTTTTAAGCTTATTTGATAAGCTAAAATTGCTTGAGAAAGTGGGTGCAGGCCTGTTTGGTTGAGAGACTTATCATAAGTGCTTATTTGATTATTTCCAGCTTTTCAGTATGCTTCTTTGTTCTTTTTAGTTTTATTTGAGTAGCTTGTAGCTTGTTGCATCTTATTCTACCTTTTGTTCCAGCTTGTAAGCTTGTTTGAGCTTAAAACATCATAATAAGCTCATAAGTCCACTGTTTGAATCATAAGCTCTCAAATAGCTTATTTTTAATTTGTAAAATTTCTGTCTTCATTAAAGTTTCATATTTTAAGTAGTTAAACAGTTTTCAAAAATAAAAACCACAAAAACATCATTTTTAATATAGTGATAGCATTTATTTAATAGGAATTAGCTTTTTAATTTTTCTTTTCAGCTTATTATTAAGCAAATTCTGTTTTTAGAATTTTATTAGTTTTCTGTCACCTTAGGATATTTTTAGAAAAAGTTTCATAATTTTCTCTGTTTGTTTAGTATTTATTAGAATTTAAAATAGTTAAAAGTATTAAATAATTAGTAATAAATAATTAAAAAGCATAAAAAAATATCTTTTCAGTTTTAAAATTAGTTTTATAATATTCTAGATTTTTCTAAGTTAAAATTTTATTTTTCCAGGTTATTTTTATATTTTCTTGTATTTAAGTGTATTTTAAATAGTAATTAATTAATAATAAATAGATAAAAAGTGTAAAAAAATATATTTTTAATTTTAAAATAAGTTTTATAATATTTTAGATTTTTCTAAGTTATAATTTTATTTTTCTAGCTTTATTTCATATTTTATCATATTTTAGGATATTATTAAATAGTTAAAAATAGTTTTTAATTAATAATAATTAAATAAATAGTTATAAAAATAATTTTCCTTTTCCAATAATTTTCTTTTATTTTTAGGATTCCAAAAATATCATTTTCATATTTTTAGGTCTTTTATTTCTTAGATCTCACTTTTTATTTGGTACGTTTACGTAGTTTAATAAACGTACGTATTTACGTTTCTTTTATCTGATTGTTGTGCTTTACAATTCTGTATCCAAATATCATTCCAATCAATCAGTAGTGTAGTTATCAATCAAAATCTTTACTGATCATTATCCTTAGTGATCATTCTATCATCTGAAAGTTTTGAAACACCATTCAGTCTCCGTGGGACTTAACGACCCGGGAATCCACTATATTCTCCAGATCTTAATTGCATTGGTTTTAGACAGTTTTAAGTTTATTACGGTTGACCATTCACAAGTGGTTAGCTTGTGTGATTAAACTTGACTGTCTGGAGATCAATCAATCATCATTTATCAGATTTCATAATTAAATCACAAATTCTCCCCCGATCAAAAATATCAAACCCTTTGAGATTTTGGATCCCAAGTGATTTAATAAGGTTTAGAAAACTTGGGAGAAAATGTGGCCAGGTTTAAATACTCATCTTGTTTTTTAATAAATGCTCCTCCTCAATCATGTGCATCATATATTGAAATCGTTTGGCACATGGAGGCAGGAGTGCCTTTAAAGGACTAAAACCAATTCCATTTAAACAGATAAGAGATTCAAATCACCATCTCTCCCCCGATCAAAAATTTCAAACCATTTGAGATTTGTGATCCCAATTGATTTAAATCATTTAGAAAAGTTTGGGGAAAGACGTGGCTTGATTTCATTTAGAAATAACTGATAAGGATCAATTATAGACATTAAAGATTGTTAGTGCCAGCCTGCCAGGTATGATAGTTTAAGAGATCTTTTAAGTAAAATAAAACAGTTTCACAATCAAACAAGAACAGAAAAAATTTCATTTTGAAAGATCTTTGGGTTTTAAAGAAAATCATACCATGACATAACATTAAATCTTTAGATTACCACTTATTTTGTACAAATGGACTTTAATGATGAAATATCGTTTGAAAATATTTAAGAATGAAATCACTCTCCCCCTCAATCAATGACCGTAGTCGTTGATTGAGTGACTTAAGATTTGACAAAATAAAGTCCGGTTGATTTCCAAAATTTGAGTCCAATTTATTTTCAAAAACAATATTTTTCCATATTCAAAAACAATATTTTCAAAATTGTTTTAATAAATATGGTATCATCCACTACTTGCCATGCACAAAGATACGTTAGGTGGATGAGCTGTTTTTGTTGCTGTTGCTGTAGGGCAGGAAGAAAACCGTCTGCAAATGCAGTGAGACCTATGACGTTGCATTTGTCATGCCAACTCTCCATAGAGGTCCAATTAAGCTTCGTTTCTTCATTTGTCGACCCAAGATATAGTTACTCTTTCCTTTCGGCATCCAATCATCTTCATTTGTGGGATCCGGATCAGGAACATTCTTATATACCATTTTATCTGCATACGTTAGTGGACACCAACATATATATGGTGGTCGACATCACCCAAACAACAATCGACTAATACAAGTCAATCCAACATATCAATCAGATCATGTAAAGCATGGGAATAATGTATTTATCAAACTATAATCATCTAATCCTAACAGTCACATCCTAGAATCCTAGTCCTTCAACGTAGGCAAACATGTTTTCTTTTAAGCACATAGGATGATTATATGAACCCGTTAGATGATATATATTTGAAAACATTCTCCCCCTCAATCAATGACTCATTTCTATGAAATGTTTTAAATAAGCTGAAGTCATTGATTGGGTTTTGCAAATTTATGAAAATTTGATTCTGATTGATTTTCAAGCAACTCATTTACCACCATTTTGTTAAAACAAATATTTTTCTGAAGAAGTTTAGAAGGAAAAATATTTGAGTAGGAACAGCAGTCCTTCGACATACTTTCCTCAATTTGTTTTAGAGCAGCACTTTCCTTCTTTTGAAGAGCGGGTTGCTATCTGAAATAATATCAAACCATGGTTTAAGCACGGGTTACAGTATGAAGTAACTGCAAGCCATATTTTGAGACATATTTTGAAAAAAAAACATTTACACCTTCTGCTCGAACTTCATCTAAAGTCCCGTGCCATTATTGAATGACATTTCTAATACCGTAGATGTTATCGATACCAGAAGACATGTCATGAGAAAAACAATGTTTTTTGAATTTTTCAAATTTTCTGATTTTTATGGATTTTTGTAGGTTTTATATTTTTCTATTTTCTTTTTGCGGGTTTTATATTTTTGTATTATGGTTTTTGAAAATTATTTACAAAGATAGAGAAATAGTGTAAGAAGATGATGATACGAGTACCGAGATAAGGAAATCGTTCAGCACTTCGTAGAAGATAGAAGTCATCATCTCTTAAACTTTCACCACCAAAGCATTCGAGGCTCTTGAATCATCGCAAGAACTTGAGCCTTCTAAAAGTGAATCTTTGGCAGCATCCCCCCAAACCGACAATCCTCGTAAAAAGACTATTTCCCCCAAGAAGAAGAAGTGAAGCAAACAGTCTAATTGTATGAAGCTCAAGAACCCGAAGAAGACGATAAAAACGAAGTAACAAGTTAACACGGATCATTTCTGCGGTTATCAAACCCGAAATAAATGATTAAGCCCGATCACATGATCCTGTTGTGCATCCTCGATGTACACATTACTCTTTGAGTTTGAGCAGTTGTCTATTCGGGAGAACAATATATCAACACCTTCATTTCACCAAATGCATTCCAGTTATCTAACATATAACCAATCAGCCCATAATGTACACATGTACCCAGCAAGAGTAGAGACGATGACGTCCAAGTAACATGTTGAGTCACTGATTATCTCTACGGATGTCAACTCCGGAATAACTGATTAAGCCCGATCAAGTGAACATGTTGTGCGTCCCTGATGTACACATATCTCTCCCCTGATGGTTGCGATCTCATCAAAATCATCATTACATTGTGTACATGAAGCAATAACCGGAAGCACTACCATAAATCATATAGAAGATGTCGATAAGCAATATCATATCACGCTCCACACATTCTTCTCATATTTCTTCCTACTGAAAGCTGAGTTAACACACACCAAAAGTATTCAGAGACCACTTCCCCCCAAATGGTTGGAATAATGCATCCTTCTCCCGAATAGTTGGAATAACACACCAAAGGCTACGAGTTAAACACTGAGTTTCTCTGCAGTTATGACATTTGTCTTTCCCGGGATTACTTCAATAGAGAAGAAGTATTAAGTTCATCGCGTGTACTCGTTGTGTGTTTAGATGCATATCTCCTTCCCCCTTGCTGGTTTTGATACCTCAGAATCATCAACCCATTATACATGCCAAATACTTTTGAAATAGAGAAGAACAAACAATTAGCTCAACAGAATCCTATGAGAATCAACTGCTACAGAAACTCTCTCTGACTATCTTTATCAACCCATATGTAGACGATTTGAAGTGATCACTAATGAAGAAAACTTGATATACCAAAATTGAAACTCAAGTCGAATTCCCTACATTTGTATCTTAAGCTTGCACTTAATGATGGAAGAACGGTGTCTAGAATCTATGCTTCAAGAAAATCTCTAAGTACTTACAACTCAAACAAAGTATGAGACATTAACACCTCTTGAGATTATCCACATCGTCAGTCTTTAACCATCCACCCCGACTGCTGGTAACTAGATAAACAAAGTCTTCAACTCAAATTCTTAAGCCCGAGCAAGTTATCAAATAAGAATACGCCATTGTGAAGTCAACTTCAATATCAAATAAGTGATAATTGATTAAGTCCGAAGTAATCAACTTGTGTCAAATGTCCAACACGTGAATAAACATACAATCGGATGTACATTGACCCACTGAATGAACCGGGACAAATGATTCCTCAACATCAATGCATTCTTCCTAAAGGTATACTTGTAGAGACTAATATGGAAGATTCACCAATAATGTCTTCGAGCGGATGAGATAGTCATTTTCCTTAATGTTCATGTGGTTGATTTATAGCGTGCACAATGATAGGAACAATAATCCGTGAAGATTTGACAAAGGAATACCAAAGAGCGGATCATTATTCAATAGTGCAACTATAATATCATGATAGTCATTATCAACGCCTTGTGAGTTAATTGGAGATAAGGTTTCTTGAGAATTCCGAGAAGTACTTCTTAGATGGTGAACCAGTTGAGTCAGTAGGAACCGGAGCATGAGCTTCAGTAGCTATATGATCAACATTCGTTGGAGGTTGGAAGTACTCATCAAACATATCTTGAAAAGCAATGAATCCCAAATAGTTAATCCCATTTATCCTTAGTGAGTGAAGACATTAGGCGTTGGAGAGTCGTATGACCATAACTCAAGCATCCATCAACATGTAGTATATTCACTCTTCTCGCCCTTAAAAATTAAAAATGAAGTTTGCCATTTTTGATTAAGCAAGTGAATAAGAATATATACCAATGAACGGAGATCCACTTGAGGATTGAATGAGCATGGAAAAACATGAAGCTTGTTGATGAAGAGTGTCGATGAGAATGGTCATAAAAATAAAGATTTCTCTTCTTCTGAAGATAAAGTGCACTGAGGTGTACACTTTTCTTTTCTTTGAGGAACGGGGCCTGAACTGTTATCTACAGACTCCATAGTGTTGAAGAACGAGGCCTGAACTGATGTGAACAGACGTCATTGTCGATTGAATATCAATGTTGAGTTACTTGAACCCGTGAGTTATGAGATATCAATCCTTTTGTTATCCATACTTTAAGACAGTCCATGTATTGAAGGATCGAAGTATCTGCAACTGAGTAAGGACTACATGCACTAACATTACAAGGTTGATTGCATATATATTAGTTAGTGACATTAGTATCCAAACCCTTTGGGGTTTCACGATCAACCTTGATTTTGCCATCGGTAAACAACTTTCCGGTAGGTATCCACCTAAGTCCAACATCCTTAAACATTCTACCAGAAGGTATCCACTTATGGCAAGGTCTAGGATTGTTGATATTCTTATGCACAGTGGAAGACTTATCTTTATTCCTGGACTCCAAAGATTTAGCAGTTGGGATCCATCTATGCGAAGTTTTAGGTTTTTTTTACTTCATAACATGTTGAACCTTAGCCATGCTAGTAGCCTTAGTGGATTGTACCTTAGCATGTGAATTAGGAAAATGTTTCTTATTCGAAAAAGACTCAGAATTTCTAGTTTCATTTTCTATATGCTTAGCATTCTTCTTCATATAACTACTCTTAGATGCAAGCCAACCCCTAGTCTTTTGAGTGTTCCTAGGTAATGGTTTACTACTACTAGCAGTGCCTTGAAATCTCGTGGAATGCATCACCCTAGGTCTTTGTTGGGAATTAAGGTAAACTACTGATTCTGCCGAAGCATCTGCCGAATGGATTCTGCCGAAGAAGAATGGATTCTGCCGAAGTTATACTTCAGCAGAAGTGTTAAAGCAGATATCGTGTTGCTGCTGAAAGTGTGAATCCACGTAGGAGAGATAAGCTCAGTATAGATTAAAAGTCAGCGCCGTATTGAAGATAGGTTGGCGCCGTATTATGTAGAGCTTACTCAGAATAAACAATATGATTAACAAAACAATATGATTAGTTGCATGCTTGTCTAGATGCATGCTTGGTCTATGTTAGTATTAGGAGCGTAAATTGTCAACGCTCATTAGGGTTTCTTGCATATATAAGAAACCATGATAGTTTGTAATAGATAAGTTTTTCTAAAATCTTTCAAGTCTTGTAAACTATTCGAAACATAGAGTTTCTATAATCAAAAGATCCATAGAGGATCAAAGAGTTCTTAGTTATTGTAACTTGTATTTAATTTCCGCTACAAAATACGAGTTGTAGAGATCTTCTATTAGTTTGCTTGTGATTACATAGGCAACACTAACGATCTCCGAGTGCTTAAGATCTATCAAGGTCTTTCTGTTTTCAACAAGTGGTATCAGAGCCTCGGGAAAGTCTCTACGATACTAAGAACCATTCTCACCCCCATACAATCAAACATTCATTCACCATGCCTGGATCCGATAATGAAACTGAAGTCACCAACACAAACAACACCAACACCACTTCCATGCAACAGCTCAGTCTCTCAAACAGCAATGGTAAATTTCCTTATTTAAAGAGGGAAGAGTATGAACTTTGGACTATGAAGATGGAAAACTGGATTTCCAATATTGATTGGAATCTGTGGGAGGTAGTGAAGAAAGGAAACAGTCTAAAGAAAATGATTCCTGACAGGGATGGGAAGTTCATCATGGCTCCACCAAAAACTGCTGAAGAGGTGCTGGCTATGCAGAGAGAGCATAAAGTAAAAACTATTCTGCTTCAAGCCATACCTGAAGATCATCTGTGTGATTTTCACCATATGGATGATGCAAAGGATATATGGATGGCTCTCAAAGCAAGGTTCGGTGGAAATGAAGAATCAAAGAGAATGAGGAAGTCCATGCTGAGACAACAATTTCAGGACTTCAATATCTCCGAAGAAGAAGGTATCCACAAGGGATACGACAGGTTCCATAGAATTTTGAGTCAGCTGAACCAGCTGAATGCTAAACCTGATAATGATGACTGCAACTCAAAGTTCCTTCGATCTTTACCTCCATCATGGTTACATGTAAGTATTGCCCTCAAGGCTAAAGGAGGGTTGGACATGCATACCTTTGATGAGCTGTATAACAGACTCAGAACCCTTGAACCTGATGTCAGGACTCCCTACCGTACATCTTCTTCTGGCCATGCAGCTTTTGTTGGGACATCTCACTCCAACATGATGGTATCTGCTCCTAGTTCCAACTACTTTCCATCATCTTCCAGTTCCAACTACTTTCCATCAGACTGCACTCCCACTCCACCACACAATACTCGTCCCACTCCACCATGTTCTCAAACTAAGACTAGTAGTGTGATGGAAGATGTTCTTCATTTGTTTGTTGCTGATTATGATACTCAGCAGTATCTTGTATATGAAGACTTTGATCAGTTGGACCCTCTTGAAATGGAGGAGATGAAACTGAAAATGCAGGTGGCATTGCTGTCAGTGGACATCAAAAGGTTTGAAGAGAAGTCGGGGAGGAAGTTTGCTTTCAAAGGAAAGGAACCCGCTCGCTTTGATAGGAGAAAAGTCAAGTGTTTCACTTGCCACCAGATGGGGCATTTCTCAAGGGAATGCAAAGACAGGAAAAGTGGAGATGGAGCTAACTACCTTTCATATCAGCAGAAACAGCAGGAAACTGGAGCTTCAACAGCTCTCCTCACCATGGATGAACAGGTCAACTGGACTTCGCATGAACCTGTGAATGAGGAAGCTCATGATACTGATAAGCTTGGATTGTTGGCAAGGTGTACTTCAGATGAAAGGCATGATCAGTTTGCCTTGATGGGACTATCTCAGGTACACAACTGTATATTTGGTTGTAGTCTAAGATACAATGAACTTAAAGAAGAATATGATGCTATGAAACCTAAGTTTGATGAATGCTATATAGAAAATGAAGCTCATAAACTAGCATTAAAAACAGTAGAAAGACAAAAAGTATGGTTTCAAAAGAATCAAATAGCTTATGAAGAAAAGATAAAGGTCTTACAGTTTGATCTAGAAGTTGCTAATAATTACTTAAAACTGTCTGAGAAAGCAAAGGATGAAGCTGTGTCTGATAACCTAGAGCTTAAAGAAAAGGTAGCTGAGGAAATAGCTAGGAATAAACAATGGTTAATTTCAGGTGATAATCTAGCTAGAGAACTTTATAACAGTCAATCAGTAACCTCTGGCTTAGGATTAGGCTTTCAAAAATATGTAGGAGTAGAATCTAGGTATGATGGTCGTAAATCCACACCTGCAGGATTAGCTAACTTTGTAAAAGAAGGTAATATGCATGCTGTTCCTGGTCCTATTAGAGGTGAATTTATGCCCACAGACCTGTCCATCACTGTTGACTTTGATGGATCACATCATCTATATGGCAAAAAGTCAAAAGACTTGCCAGACCCTGATACCTCATCTAATGACTTTGTCTCTTGCTCTGACAGTGACAATTCATCGGATCAAGGGTCCACTTCCTATGAAAGCTGTGATTCAAATGAGAAGTATGACCTTCCCAAGCCTGAGCCTACACCCAAGCCTGCACCCCAGTCTACTTACAAGCCTTCTAAGGAAGCTGCTGAGGAATCAACTTCCAAGACAGTTTCTTCTGAAGACTTGTCTTTTAAATCTCTGAATAATCAGTCTGTTACAAACAATTCCTTGAATGTTTCTGTTTTAAGTACTTCTGCATGTAATCAAACATCTCCCTATTTGAATAAATCTTCCAAGAAGAAGACATGTTTTGTATGTGGAAGTAAATTTCATTTGATTAAGGATTGTGATTTTTATGAGCAAAGATTGGGTGCATGTGCTACTCACCAGAAACATAGAACTAAGTGGACCAATGTTGCTAATATTCCACCTTATGTCCCTCAAGCAGCTAATACTGACTCTCATTGGAGAGGTTCAGTTACCAGACCTTATGTGCAACCAACTAGCCCATACTTTAAACATGGTTATTGGCCTACATATGTTGACTCTATGTATGCTGGGATGGGATATGGGAGTACTGCTGTGAAGCCCTCAGCAGGTTGTTCTTGGACTAACAAGGGATCCAATTATCTATGGAGGACCAAGAACAATGGTGGATCCTCTAAATCTTCATGTCCTACACCTGTGATCCACAAGGCAGGTTCAAGTCAGTAATGACTTGAACCTCCATCGAATTCTAACCGTTTGTATATATTTTATTGTTGTTTGTAGGATCATCCCCTTAAGCATAAGTATATTGGTATTGTTGATAGTGGTTGTTCCAGAAGCATGTCTGGAAACAGAGATATGATGCACAATTTTGTTCCTATAGAAGGAGGAGGCAATGTGACTTTTGGAGGAAGTGATGGGAGTATCACAGGGAAAGGCACCATAAAGACACCTCATCTAGATTTTGAAAATGTGTACTATGTCAAGGAACTTCAGCATTTCAACTTGTTCTCTGTTTCACAAATCTGTGACACTAAGAACAAAGTTCTCTTCACAGAGAATGAATGTCTTGTGCTGTCTAAAGACTTCAAACTCCCAGAAGAAACTTCAATTCTGCTGAAGGTTCCTCGAACTCACAATTTATACACATTCAACCTGAATGAAGTGCAACCAGGAGGTGACCTCACTTGTTTGGTGGCTAAAGCATCTCTTGATGAATCCACTAAATGGCATAGGAGGATGGCTCATGTGAATTTCAAGACCATTAACAAACTCTCTAAAATGGGTCTTGTTGAAGGTCTTCCCACCAAAGTATTCTCAAATGATCATAATTGTGTCGCTTGCAACAAAGGAAAACAACACAGAGCTTCTTACAAAGCTATCAATGCTATGAGCATCATTACTGAACCTCTTCAGTTGCTTCACATGGATCTGTTTGGTCCAACTCAAGTCAGAAGCATTGATCATAAGTACTTCTGTTTGGTGATCACTGATGGCTATAGCAGATTTTGTTGGGTTTTCTTTCTCAGAACCAAAGATGAAACATCTCAAGTACTGACTGAATTCATCACTCTCGTTGAAAATCAGTTGAACAAAAAGGTCAAGGGTATTCGGTGTGATAATGGGACAGAGTTTAAAAATGCTATTCTTATAGAACTCTATGGGTCAAAAGGTATAAAAAGGGACTATAGTAATCCAAGAACCCCACAACAAAATGGGGTGGCTGAAAGAAAGAATAGGACCCTAATAGAGGCAGCAAGATCAATGCTTGCAGACTCTAAACTCCCCACTATGTTCTGGACTGAAGCCGTTGGAACTGCATGCTATGTGCTAAACAGGGTCTCCATTACAAGACCACAACTCAAAACACCATATGAACTTCTCTTTGGGAAGGTTCCTGTCATTCACTATCTAAAACCTTTTGGTTGTCAAGTGACCATTCTGAACACCAGTGATCCGTTGGGAAAGTTTGATGAGAAGGCTGACGATGGTTATATTGTGGGTTATTCAGCTCATAGTAAGGCCTACAGGGTGTACAATTTGCAAGCCAAGAAGATAGAGGAGACGTTGAAACTGAGATTTTTGGAAGATAAGCATAATGTTCAAGGACAAGGTCATACATGGTCCTTTGACCTTGACTACTTAACTGATTCCTTGGGTTACACTAGACACTTGGCTAACCAAAATGCAGGTTCTCAAGCTTCTCCCACTAACAATGCAGGTCCCTTAGATGATGACTCTGAAAATGAGTGTGAAGATGATGAGCAACCTATACTTGTGCCTTCTTTCTCCCCTAACAATATTGCAGGTACCACCTCCAAGGATATTGCTGACACGAGTGATGAAGATGACTCTCATTATGCTGAGGACCTTGCTAGGCTTCAGACTCAAGAATTTGCTGCCAAGCTTGAAGCAGAGAAACTGAATGGGGAGGTGGCTAATGAAGGAATCAGTAGAAACCACGTGTCTGCTGAAGTTGACTCTGTCACACCTACCATCCCCAAATCTGCTGAAGGCTATGCTGTTCCTTCTCAAGTGTCTTCAGACTTTGGAGAACCTCATACACGCTTTCCAAAACCCTCCGATCTTGGAAATCATCAACCCAAAGCTGGCATTTTCACCTCACCCTCTTATGATGCTGCATTTGAACCAACTATCACCAATCTTGATTCATCCATTGAAGTCAGCCCCACTGCCACTCAGAGGATCAACATTGCACATCCTCAATCCAACATCATAGGTGATCTTCTGGCACCTGTTAGAACTCGTAGGGCTATAACAAGTCCTCAATTTGGGCAGATTGCTTTTCTCTCTTATGTCTCCAACCAGCAAAGAGACAATCACACAGACTTCAAACACTGTCTGTTTGCCTGTTTTCTCTCTCAAGTGGAACCAACCAGTGTTTCTCAAGCTCTTAATGATTCAAGCTGGCTAGAAGCAATGCAAGAAGAGATGCAACAATTTCACAATCAGCAGGTTTGGATCTTGGTTCCACTACCTGATGGCAAATATGCCATTGGGACAAAGTGGATTTTGAAGAATAAGAGAGATGCTCGGGGTGTGGTGATCAAAAACAAAGCAAGATTAGTGGCTTAAGGTTTCAGACAAGAGGAAGGGATTGATTATGATGAAGTGTTTGCCCCTGTTGCCAGAGTAGAAGCAATTCGCATTTTCTTGGCTTATGCTTCTTACATGGGTTTCATGGTGTATCAAATGGATGTCAAAGGTGCTTTTCTGTATGGTGAAATTGAAGAGGAGGTCTATGTCACTCAACCCAAGGGCTTTGAAGACCCTGATCACCCAAATCATGTTTACAAGGTTGTTAAAGCTCTTTATGGCTTACATCAGGCACCAAGAGCTTGGTATGCTAGGCTTTCGTCATTCCTACTGAAGCATGGCTATAGGCGAGGTGCTATTGACAAAACTCTGTTCCTAAAGAAGAATTACTCAGATATCATTCTTGTGCAAGTTTATGTGGACGACATTATTTTTGGTTCCACAAACGAAGATTGGTGCAGGGAATTTGAGGAACTAATGAAGGGTGAATTTCAAATGAGTGCTATGGGAGAGCTTACTTTCTTTTTGGGTCTCCAAGTTCAGCAGAAACAGGATGGCATCTTTATCTGTCAAGATAAATATGTGAGGGACATTTTGAAGAAGTTTTGGTATGGAAGGTGTTAGGACTGCCACAACACCTTATGAAGCTCCAAAGACTAAAGCAAATAATGAACCAGATCTACCTGTGAATGTTCATCTGTACAGGTCCATGATTGGTTCATTAATGTATCTGACAGCTTCAAGACCTGATATTACATTTGCTGTGAGTGTTTGTTCTCGACATCAAGTCACTCCACTTACTTCCCATCTCAATGCTGTCAAGAAGATCTTTAAGTACCTCAAAGGCCAACCTCTTTTAGGCCTCTGGTACCCAAAAGAGTCTCCTTTCAAGTTGGAAGCATATAGTGACAGTGATTATGCTGGTGCAAATCTAGATAGAAGATCCACTACTGGAGGCTGCCAATTTCTTGGCAAAAGGTTGATTTCTTGGCAATGCAAGAAACAAACCATTGTGGCTGCCTCAACTACTGAAGCAGAGTATGTTGCTGCTGCAAATTGTTGTGGTCAGGTCCTCTGGATTCAAAACCAATTGCTGGACTATGGGTACAACTTCATGAACACTACTATTCATATAGATAATCAAAGTACCATCTGCATAGTCAAAAATCCAGTTTTTCACAGTCGAACTAAACACATTGAAATCAGGCACCACTTTATACGAGATGCATATGAAAAACATTTGATAAAAGTGGCAAAAATTCATACTGATGATAATGTGGCAGACCTGTTAACAAAAGCGTTTGATGGACCAAGGTTTCAACACCTCGTGGTCAATATTGGAATGTTAAACCCTTGACTGCATAGTTTAAGGGGAGGCATAGGCCTCAGGGGAGGCATATGCCTCAGGGGAGGATTTGTGCAAACTCTGCATATTTTGTTTGTGTCATATTTTGTTCAATAAACAGTTTTCCTTTTATCATTAGGTTTGTAAAAACATCATTGTGCCAATAGTGATAGCGTTTATTTAATAGATTTTATCTTCTTAATTTTCTCTAATTTGCATTTTTGCCTCTATTATTCATTATTCGTTACTAACACTAACTGTCTAATAACTCTTTAGTTGTTTGTCTTTGTGTTGTTCTTGTGTATTTTTGTATCTGTTTTGCAGGTGTCTGAATTGCAGTTATCTATCCCATGAACAAGTTCAAATTCATCAAAGTGTGACTCAATGGTACATGATCAAGTTAGCTAAAAGAGCGTTGCTGGTTTCTTCTGAAAGCAAAAGTACTGAAGCATACAATTTGATTCCACTGAAGTTAAAATACTGAAGAAAAGAAATTGAAGTCAAATTGTTCATTCATTCATTCAAGAAACAGTTTACAACTTACAGCTTACATAAAGTCAACCTACTACTATGCATCTTCAAGATACGAGCAGTACACTTAAGCTAAGCCTAATCTAGTGTATATCTTTCATTTCGAAATCTAAGTGAATGTTGGATATGCGTTAGATGCTGGCTTTGCTTTCGTAGGTCTTGCGTAACCACCCATTCCGTTTAACTGGCTGGTTGGATATGCATGACCAGTACGACGAAGATGCTAAGGACCAAAATGGGAGGATGTATTGATGCAAACGATCGATGATGACGATGACCCCACAGGATGATGGAGAAAAATAACGTGTCCTGTGTGCTTCATCTATTCATTTCGACCAAAATTCAATCGATCCACCCTCCTTAAGCCCTTCTACTATACGATGTGTGTTCATGCACCAAAAGATGGCGCAGTGAGACCAAGAACCACCTCTCTATCTTTGGGGAGTGGCGGATTCCTGGCATGAGGTCTTTGTTGAGACCGAGGTGCTGGAGGTTGGGAGTAAGATGTTCCCTCCTTATAGGAGTCATCAGAATCATCAGCAGATTCACTTGGATTCACTACACTGTCATCTTCTGAAGAAGGGAGAAAGGGCGATTTATTTGGTCGTGGATAGGGTTGAGGAAAGTAATGGTGCCATGGGTTTGATTCACCACTTGATGATGATGAAGATGAGGAAGTGAGATCTATGATCTCAGGTTTGGTATTCATGGTGCAATTTGGTTAATTGGGGTTATTTTACATCTAGGGTTTGTGGTAATTATTTGGGGATCTTGATGAAGAGATGAGTTACATTGGGATCATTTTATAGACGGGTTCGAGGTTCAATGAGTTTAATGCAAGTGGGTGGCACAGTAATTCTAGAAACCTACCGAAGATATTCTTATCTTTGAAGCATTCTGCTGAAGTTATAACTTCAGCAGATTGATCATGTGTTCCTGCTGAAGTAATGTTTTGGGTTGGGTCAAAGATGTAATACACGTCAGCAATGGTCAACCAAACGGTCAATTTTTCTTTGACTATAATTTGGGCAAAAACTATCAATCCACCATCACTCTCTTCAGTTCAAACAAATTCCCTCTCATTCCGCTCTCACAAACACTCACCATTTCAAGAATCATAACCCTAAACACTCATATCCATCATGGCTCTTGAATTTAAACATGATCACAACAAAGTTGCATTTCTGGGAAATGGCAAGGGATATGAATTGTACGAACCAATGGTGGAATTCTTGAAAAGGTCCAAGATTTGCTATGCTCTAACACATGCTCCAAATGAGATTTATGAATCACTGGTTACTCAGTTTTGGGAATCTGCTGAACAGAGGAATGAAACAGAGATTAGGGCTGTGATTGACGGAACATAGCGCATAGTGACAGAGGACCTAATTCGAAGGAAGCTTCACTTGGAAGATGCTGATGGAGCTTTTCATTCTAATCAGGAAAATGTGCTTACTGGGCTAAGGGCAATTGGCTATCGAGGAACAAGAACTGATATGTGGCTGAAGAAGGAACTCTGCCCGAAGTAGAGGTTCCTGGTTCACACGCTGCTTCAATGCATGAGCAACAAGACTGTAGGATGGGACCAGTTCTCTACACAACTGGGCTATGGTATTGTGTGTCTTTCTCAAGGGGTAACTTTCAATTTTTCTAGGTATATTTTCGAAAACATGGTTGAAAATATTCAAAAGAAAAAGGGTAAATTTTTAATGTACCCAAGGTTTCTGCAAATGATTTTAGACACCACTACCCAAGCCCAATCTTTCTATCCCATAAGTACTTTAACTGCTAAATTGTATGCTACAATGAGAACCCACTTTCAGGGGGAACATCATCCCTTGCTAGCAGCCATGTTGCCCCAAGGTAATGAGGCTGCTGATGAGGAGAATGTGGCTCATAATCCTCCTTCCTCACCTGTTGCTACTGATGTTAATCCAGTAGTTAACATTGATGAGGGCCCCTCATCAACTGTTGAACCAACTCATGTTGCTCATGACCAACCACCCTGTCCCAGTCCAACACCCACACTTGTTGCACATGATGAATCAGATATTAATAGACTACCCACACCAAGTCCTGTTAGGAATCCTCTCAATGAAGATCTTCCTCACATTGAGCATGACCATGATTCTTCTGAAAGGTCCAATGAAGCTCCCCTTACCACAGAGCAATCTGCTGGTGGAGCTGAGGACCCTATTACACTCTCATCTGTCTATGCTCTTGTCAACAGGTATGCTGCTGAAGTTAATAGTCTGAAAAAGGAGCTTGCAGAGACCAAATCTTCTCTTGGGAGTAAGATTGAAGAACTGCAAAATCAAGTCAAAGCATTAGAGGACAAACTAAAAGGGTCCTCCAAAAGGAAGCTTGTGGTTTCCTCTGATGAAGAACAAGAAGCACCTCATTTTGAGTCTCTGGACATGTTGGCTGATGTTTCTCTCAATGATCCTTCATCAGTAGCTGCTACTTCTTCAAGGAAGAAGGAACCAGTCCTTTACAAAAGAAGAAGGAGATCCTTTTCTCATAAGGTTTCTTCTGAAGCTTCAAAGGAACCTGGGATTTATGAGGATGCATCTGCTGATGTGCAAATGGAGGATGTATCTTCAGATCCTAATCAATCTGCATCAGTTCACGAACCAACAGACCTTTCACCTTCAGCAGATCTGTCTGACATTGCTGCTATGACCACTCCAGTTGATAATCTGCATCAACATGTGGACTTAGGTACAACTACAGAGGTTCCTGTCGTTGATTTAACCGAAGAAGAGTGTGCCAAGAGGCCTGATGATAAAGGGAAAGATATAATAACTGAAGATGAGCTTGGTCCAGACCTGGTAAGTGAGGAGGAAAGACTAGGTCAAGCAAGCAGATTGGCTGAGTTTGAGAAGTCAAAGGAAAGTGTAGCATTGGCTCATCAACTTCAAACAGAGGACTTTTTCATCTCTAACTCCTGAGAGAAGAAGAGAACTGGATGCACTGAGAGTTCAGATGCCTGCTGAACACTGGGATATTTTAACTCAGCAAGTCATTTCAAGACCTTCTCTTGCTCAAAGTATACTAGGTGGAGATTTCCTCAGTGACAATTATGTGGAGCGAATGATGGCTCAGGGAAGACAAAGGAAGCAAGAAGCCATCGCACAAAAGAGGGCCATCAAAGCTCAGAAGGCCAAAGACAAACCTCCTTCTAAAGCTGAAGTGAGAATGGTGGTGAAGAACCAATGCTCAATGTACAACTCTGGCTTAACAATGAAACAAGTCAAGGCTTTTCCTGATCATGTCCTATATCGCAAATATAATCAAATCATGAAGGACAAATCATCATCTTCAGCACATTCTACCCACTTGAGAAGGATTACAGAGAATGAAGCTTCTCCAGAAGCCAAAAGACTCAAGTCTGATGATGCTCCAACCAAGGAATCATCTCCAGTCATTCCTACTGAAGCATCTGCTGAAGTTGCTTCTTATACTGACAAGGGTCCATCTACTGAACCATCTTCCAATTCTCCTGAAGCACCGAATATATCAGCTCCCACTTCATCTGTGACAATCATTGACACACAAGAAGCTTCTAAAGCTAAGGAAGCTGATCTCGCAGAAACAAAAACAGAAAGGGCGATGAAAATGCTTCACAGGATGAATGCACTGCGTGAAGGTGTTTCAACTAACCTCCCTCTGCCTCTTCAAGTCTTTCCACACATGTTCACACTGAAAATGCTCCCTCTGAGAACATCCATAAGTCTGGTGGGAGGAAGAAGAGAATGGCCAAAAGATCTCCTTTGGATCTTGAAGCTGATGACTCAACTTTCATTATAGAAGGGTCTGCTGCTGATTTTCCTGATGGAAATTCAGATGAGGTGGTAGATTGGAAATTGAAGGATGATGAGATGAATGTCATTCATCGAAGGGACTCCACTTCAATGGAATTCACCTTTCTAAAAGAAATTATACACTTGGTAGACAGGGAAGACTTACTTTCTCTGTTCACTCGAGTTACCACCTATTACTGCAACAAGGAACCACAAGGTTCTGGGATGTTCTTACCAGGAGATCTTCAAGTCCTGTTAAACTCCCACATTCCCAATAGCAAAGCATCTTCCATTTGGGAAAACTCACATAGGTGGAAGCTTACATCCTGGAGATTCTATCCTCTACCTCGTGTGCATGTGCTTGAGACTAAGGGTGGAATCACTGTATGCATGTTTTCTGAAAGAAAGTATCCTTTGCCTAAAAGGCTTATGGAAAAGATGCTGAGTCAGAAACTGGAAATTCCTCCAGATCCTGTGGGAAATGAAAGACAGTCTGCTTTAACTCTGGTAGGATTGATCAAGACTCAACTTCAACAACTGCAATAGGCCTCATCCTCATCCATATCAGGACATATGGTACCCTCTGCATTACTTTGTTTTGTTGCTTTGAATTTGTGTTATGTATATACCTGTCCTTTCTTGTGTTAATTTTTCTATTTTTAGTTAAAAAAAAAAAAAAACTAACTTTTATGCAGGTTTGTTTGTTGTCCAATACTTTTGGTTTTTAACTCACCTCATGTACCTTGTGTATGTCAAAGAGTTGGCTAGTCCAAAGGGTACAACTTTGGTAAAGACACAACAAATCTGTTGATAGCTGTAATGGTTTGCTCAAAATCATAGGGTCTGCAACCACCCATGCTTAACTGCTGAGGGTTGTATGGTCATCAATTCACCATGGTCTATTCCTCTTTGGAATCCAAGAATTGGCTAGCCCACATGTATATGGCATGTGGTAAAGGCAACTGAATCCATATTTGGTTCTCAATTCACCAATTCTAAGAATTGACTAGTCCTGAGCAAACGGCTATAGGTAAAGACAAGCCAAATCCATTTATATGGTTGCTGGTTTGCCAATAAATCAGATGGTTATCAATGTACCATAGTTTTCGAACTCAAACATGTGACTACTCCAGTAGTAATGGCTATTGGTAAAGAGACATCAAACCCATTATTTTCAATGATTCACCTCTCACAGAAGTTAACACACCTGGAAGTGATGAGAATAGTATTGAACTTATATGTTTTGATGTACATGCTGTCATATGTTGCTGCAAAGATCTGGTGTTTCACAGTTCAGTCATCATAGAGATGTTCTTCTTCTGACTCTTTGTTGCTGATCTTTAAGATACTGGCCATTCATAGCTCACAAGTGTTTAACATATAGGGAAGATCTTGCTTGGAAATTTTTCGTAAAATGGTACAATCCTCACCAGCATTATCGATCTATCAAGGAAACTGGAACTTAACCTAGTCAAATTCCAGTTTAGGGGAGGATTGTTGGGAATTAAGGTAAACTACTGATTCTGCCGAAGCACCTGCCGAATGGATTCTGCCGAAGAAGAATGGATTCTGCCGAAGTTATACTTCAGCAGAAGTGTTAAAGCAGATATCGTGTTGCTGCTGAAAGTGTGAATCCACGTAGGAGAGATAAGCTCAGTATAGAGTAAAAGTCAGCGCCGTATTGAAGATAGGTTGGCGCCGTATTATGTAGAGCTTACTCAGAATAAACAATATGATTAACAAAACAATATGATTAGTTGCATGCTTGTCTAGATGCATGCTTGGTCTATGTTAGTATTAGGAGCGTAAATTGTCAACGCTCATTAGGGTTTCTTGCATATATAAGAAACCATGATAGTTTGTAATAGATAAGTTTTTCTAAAATCTTTCAAGTCTTGTAAACTATTCGAAACATAGAGTTTCTATAATCAAAAGATCCATAGAGGATCAAAGAGTTCTTAGTTATTGTAACTTGTATTTAATTTCCGCTACAAAATACGAGTTGTAGAGATCTTCTATTAGTTTGCTTGTGATTACATAGGCAACACTAACGATCTCCGAGTGCTTAAGATCTATCAAGGTCTTTCTGTTTTTAACAATCTTGCACCTAAAATTCCGTCTTTTTGAATCTGTACCTTTTTCCTAGCTTCTTTTAGATAATAGTTCTTCCACAAGTCATTCATATCATATGAATTATGGGTTTTAATGCTTGGTTTTGACACTATTTTCGAACTATTCCTAGAGGTGCTGGGAGTAGAAGTAGTTACTTGTTGAGGGTTAACGGAGCTAGAAGCATTATTCTTAGGTAACTTAGGTGAAGTGACTGGTTTTGACAAAACTTGTATCGCATCAACTTGGGAGGCAAGCCTTGTCTTTAAATATTTTGTTCTTTTAGATATAAATGCAGTAGGCTGCCTAACAATGGACCGGTCTCTAGTGGGATGAGAAACTGGCTTCCCCAAGGTTGATGATTTTGTAAACTTAGTGTTCACACTTTTCCCTACGGTTTTTCTAAGCTCATTCTTTAAGGCAACAATAGCGAAACTCTTTTCCTGAAGTTGAGCTTTGAGATCATCAACTTTTGCTATAAAGAGTTTGTTTGTTCCATTAACTTAGTTCTAGCTTCTTTGACAGAGTCACTTAGTTCTATGTGATGCTTTCTCAAAGTATCATTTTCCTTTAGTAATTTAGCCACATAAATTGACAGTTCATTATTTCGTGTTATAATAGTATCAATTTCTTGTGCAATCTTGACTGAACTACTTTTCACATGTATACCAGAAATATGTTTCTTCAAATTGTGGATAGTCGAGTTTTTGGCTTGAAGCTGAGCTTTTAAATCGTTTATTTCAAAAAGTTCACGAAATTCAGGAAATTCTGGATTTTTACATGGTTTCTTAGTTTGAAAACTTTCCTCCTTTCTTTGTATTGCAATTTCAAGAGAAATGCAATGTTTTTCAAATTTTGAGAATTTGTTTGAAAGTTCATCAAAAGCCTTTTTATCAACCATATCATTTGTTTTGAATTTATTAGACTCAGCCTCAAACAAGGAACATTTATCATAATCATGTTCAGTATTAAGATCAGTTTGTTTAGGTACATTAGTAGATGCACTATGTTGATCAGTTAAGGGTACCTCATCACATGACACCTGTTCATTTATAGGTCTGATATCTGCATCCACATCATGTGTAACAAGAGTCACTGAACTACTGACTGTTTCAAGCTTATCTGCCTCAGAGCCCCTGTATTCAGTGCCAACTGATCCATCATCTGGTGCTTTACGGATCTCAACACCACAATCTAATGATTGTACCCGACATTCATTCACCTTACTAATCACAGCATCCACTTCTTGTGTGACAGGAGTTACTGAGTAGCTGGTTACATCATTCTTTGTTGTCTCTGATATCCTGCATTCAGCAATACCCGAACTTTCAACTGATACATTACCCGACTCATCACAACTATCTCTCAACTGCACCTGACACTCATCCACTTTTTCATCTTTCTATGTAACTTCCTCAATGTACTTCTCCACATTATCCATGAGTTGGATAAATGTCTCAATGAACACGTTAATTTCCATTTCAGTGTGCCTTTTGAAAGACATTTCAGTCATGTGATGATCATAATCAAATGTGAATTCCCCACTAATGAATGACTGAAGTTGTTTGTGGATCACTTGAAGTGCAACACTAGAAGTATCCTTTTTAACCTTTTGTTTGTCAAGTTGTTGTTCCAATTGTTCTAAGTTTAATAGTAGTGTTCCCGTTAATGTGGATAAATCTTGACGGAAAAGGGCATTGCATGTTCGTTCCATTGTTATAGGTGTGAGTAACATGAGGTGTGAGTGAAGTTGTTGATAAGGTTCAATGTCACTTTCCTTTAGCATGGCATTCTGTAGCCTAAACAGGTGCAATTCTCTCTCTTCAGACTCAGAAAACGAAGATCTCGCATCCTCATTGATTGATTCAATCATCTTTAACCGTTTAGTGTAGCATACATTATCATTGTTGTCCACAACATCATACAATTTAAGTACTTCCGAAATCACTGAATCAGGAGTGTAAGACATGATGTTGTTGTGTACACGGGATTTTACAAGTCTGTGAGTTAAACCGAGAAATAGAATCTTTCGCGGGATTTTACTAAAATCAAGGCCAAACCGTAAGAGAGTGAGAAGTAGGATGTATTAAAGGAACTAGAAGATGATAAGAACTAGAAGATGTAAAGGAACTAGAAGATGATAAGGAAGTAAAGATGAATTTGGTGTTATGGTTTGTGATATTCCCTAATTCTTTATATATACCACCTGTTTCGAAAAATTAGGGTTTGAAAACAAGGGTTTTGTTTGTTAGGTTTAGAGACAAATCGCAGGAATTGACAAATCTCAGTCCTTGACAAATCGCATTGGAGACAAATTTCACAGGAGACAACTCGCACAGGAGACAACTCGCACCCAAGACAAGTCGTAGTATAAGACAACTCGCACCCTGATTATCAACTCGCTTAAACGAAAACTCACTTAACAGACAACTCGCATAAAACACAACTCGCATAGGCTGACAACTCGCATAGTACACAAGTACACCCATTACTTCCACTACTTTGTCATTTCTTGTCGTTTTGTCTCAATAGACAACTCGCATATAAGACAACTCGCTTCAATAAGCAAACTCAGACTAGACAACTCGCATTAAACATGGGACAACTCGCATCCAAGAAATGTATGTCATGACTCAACTCGCATCCAACAAACATTCAAAAACACCACTTTTCAATCCAAAAACAACTCAACCACGATGATTCAAGCCTTCCAAACTAAAACCTAAACACTTATAATGATTCTAAACAAAAAAGTACAATCAAAATCCAAATTTTAACACTAGAAATTATCCAAATGATGCAAACTACACTAAACTCATTCAAACCCAAAAACCTTATGAAAACCACTAGAAATCCAAGAACATGAAAGATGAGTGATCAAACCATGGCTCTGATACCAATTGTTAGATATTCGTTTTCAAAATCACACAAACAATCACATATAGGGTCGAATAATGCAAGAGTTTAGAGAGAGAAAGTAGAAGATGGGATCCTTTCTAGAGAGAGAAAGTAAACTAAAGAAAGAAGGTTAGATTGAGAGAAAGGTCAAACCCTCTACCTTGGGAGGTAGTGGGTATTTATAGTTACATACTACACGTCCTCCTTCGGACTGTGGATCAGGCATACAATGGGTAAAGACTCGTCCGTCCTCCACGGTGATGCTCTAAACTAAATAACTAACTAAATAACTAGTAAATAACGTAATGTCTATGAGCTAACATATGCTAGACTAGAGTTGGGGTGACCGACTCTTCACTATGGATTTTCTAAATCCTAACATTAACTATTAAAAAAAAGAGAAAAAAGAAAATATAGGTAAAAGGAAAGACCCGACACAAAAAAAAACCAATTCCTTAGACCAATTATGAAATGCATGACTAAAATCATAAAACGACTTGTTATACGATAAAACAATTCCGTTTCAAAAAGTTTGCTTCTTAAACGGTATGGTGTGCACGTCTGATGTATAATAAGGTAATACGTTGTATTTTGTCTTCATTTATACTTTTGTGTTGTGTATTACTACGTATCATATTTAAATCCAATAAATTTTATATTCTTAATTATCTATAGTCAGTAAAGTTATTGTTCGGACGGGACAATTGGAGATCTGTAACGGGCCAAACCAAAGTGACTAGATCCAAAACGAAAAAGGAAAATATAATTCATTCGTAATCCTCGATAAACCACACACGGATCATTTATGTATTTTACTCAAAAATATAATATGACATGCACGCAAATTTTGATATCATTCAAAATTATTAATTACGTCTTAATCCATGTGCTCAGTTCGTATTAAAATACCATTATATTCTTAGTTTCTAGGTGCATGACCGTTACTATTTTTTTTTAAATTACATGTTTCGTCTGTATAATTTACTCAAATCACACATTGTTTTCATTCGATTTTATTTATATAAAATTTTTTAATTTTTAAACTATTTGCATTGATAGTCTCTATTTTAAAAAAAATAAAATTACCTATATAATAAAAAAATTTAAATTATTACACAAATGATTTTTATTTTTCAAAATATGAACTATCGGTACAACTAGTTTAAAAATTATGTATCACTAATCTATACTACCTTATAATGCATTTAGGCCTTCTAAAATTAGAAGGCTTAAAATTCAGATTTTTAAAGTTACTTATTATGGAAAGATATATGTGTATTGCTAAATTAATATTACATAAAGTAGCTTACAACTTCAGCCAATAATGTAACTTCTAGCCTGCCATTGAAACGCCTGGACATTATTTGAGCAATTAATATTACACAAAGTAGCTTACAACTTCAACCAATGTAAAGCCCACTTTTATGGCCCATTCTTCAAACGCCTGGACACTATTTCATATACAAATTAAAAGGCTATAATATAGGGATTTTACATCTACAATCATGCCTTACATATTGCACAATCCTTGCATATGATTAACAAAATGACACTATAAAAAGAAGGCAAGATCATGGTTTAGGTACAATACATATCAAAAGTTCAAATCCAAAACTGGTATAACAATGTCATCAAGCAGTAATCCAAGCAATGATCTATCAAGCCTTTTTTCCTCTTTAACACTTTCTCCACCAACTAATCTCGAAATTCATCCAATTGCAGCCCCTCTTCCAGCCCATGCACCTCTGCCAATCCCTCTTCTAGTTCAGCTTCAAATAACTCAAGCTCGTGAAGTAACATACCTTTTGCCAACATTTAACATTAGCATACCTGTTCAATAGAACAAAATTACTAATTACTAATGTTTCTTTGTTTTATATTTCAGATTGAGAAGAAGCGTAAAAGGTTCATAAACTTGATGCACTGGAAATGGGACGAAGTCATTACCCTTGATGAGGAAGAAACCCCACCCGAGGAATCCTTAACAAGGAGTGTGAAACGCAGGAGAACAAATCCGGTTTCGATCTTTGGCAATAAGCGGGTTACTTTTTCTGGGCACGACAACAATGGAGAGGATGCATAAACCTTCCTATCTTTAAATTCTAAGAACATGATGCATTAGTGCATTACTTTGTTTTAGTTTTGTGTTTCAACTGTTATGCGCTTTTAAAAGTGATTAATATAACTTGATGGTTTCCTTATAAATTTCATATTTTACGTATTTGGTATATCATCATAAGAATTTACGTATTTGGACTATGAAACATACCTATTGAAGCTGAAAATCACGAGACCATACAAGGAATTTAACAGATGATGATGATGGATCTAATAACTCCAACACATCAATGTCAGAATCTGAAACCTGTATCAAGACCAACAAAATTATAACAAATTAAAATTTTTGAATGATGTAACTTCACGCAACAATGTAGATGTATATTAGGTACAACAAAGAAGGTACCACGTGGAGATGCATTCATCACAGTACCCTATCCTGTCACATTTAAGGCACCATACAATATTATGCTTGTCATCCCGTCGGCACTGATGACAAACTTGCCCACTTGTATCCTCACTTGATTCTGAATTCCCATAAGAAGTTTCCTGAAAATGAGCCAAATAAAGACATATGTGAACACAATAAAAACTACCTAACAAACTTAAGTTTTGGAACTCAATTCAGCTTGTCGTCTTTTTCTCCACATGGACCGTATAGATTTGAAAGTACAAGGCAACATTATGAAACAACTATAATTTTAGCACGACACTCAGATCATTTTTGCTAAATGCTAACTACTACTTTCTGAGCACCGGTAGAGAGAAGGTGTAAGTGAACAAAGGATAAAACAACACGGATTATTTTGCTGTAGAAAGATATGTTCAGACATTCTTTTAGGATCAGATTGTTTACATCTTATCTTTAAAACAATACGAATGTTTCAGTCAGGAAAGGCATTGTGGATGTTCCCACAATAATTGCTGCCAGAAGTTGATTAGTAAGATATACTGTATATTACTTTCAAGTTTCTATTCTATCTGTCTGAAAAGTGTATTTATTTGCATGTGACATGGCATGTAGTTTAACAATAGTGTTTGGCTAAAATTACCCTTTATATGATACTATTGACTAAAAGTGTGTACCAGATGAACCTAAACAATATCTTAAATTGGTTGTTACTGGGCATAGAGGTAATTATGGATACAGATGGTTCTACTTCCCTTGAGAAGAAAATCCTTTATTTTTCTGATACAGAACAAGTTGTTGTATCCTTTATGGGGTAATAGCAGTTGCAAATAAACCAGTAAGCCGTAAGCCTGTAACTAAAACAAAACATATGCTACTATAACGAACAAAAGAAACCTTATACAGGTTAGCTGATTACAACGTTTATTTGTCTGCTCTTTTACAGGACAGGCAAATGTATAGCAAAACCATAACGTTAATTAAATTATATAAATAAATTGTAATCACCAATAATCCTTTCAAGAACAAAGCCCATTCTTAAATTGTAATCACCAATAATCCTTGCAAGAACAAAGCCCATTATATGTGTTATTAATAACAAAATAACTGGATTTTCAGTTTATATGTGTTATTAATAACAAAATAATTGAATTTTCAGTTTATATGTGTTATTAATAACAAAATAATTGGATTTTCAGTTAACATTGTATTTGATTCTTAGAACAAAATCACAGCCATTATTTCAGCAATTATAATTAATGACATAATTGTTAGACTTTCTGTTTTTTTTAAAGATATGTAAATCACAAATTGAATATTTTTAGCCTTACTTTTATCCATTTACCATTTATATCATGATTTTTTAAATTCTAAAACTGATAAGACATTATATATATATGACATACTACATGGTACCAGTAATTAGGAAAAAAAATACACTACACAGCAGATGGACTATCAAAATGAAATTATTAGTGATTCTATGATGATTGTTGAAGTTGAGGATCAAATACCTGACCTTGATGTAACCAACCTTCTATCATCTTTAACTCTTTCTCCCGCCCCCGAACCTAATCCAGTCATCGTTCAAGATATCCCTAAAATTCACCCCGCTATTGTGGTAAAAAATCTTCTCCAATCTGTGAAAGTACCTAAAACATAAAAAATCAAAACAACAAGTCATCTTGCATTGAAATTTAATGGTGTTTATATTTGATTTTGCAGGAATATGACCCTTACGAAGCTATTGAAAGCTTCAAGTTACTCAACGAACCACGCTTGTGGTACAAATGCAAAGCAGTCCGCGTGGAGTTTGTTTGGATGGACGAAAAAGAAAACAAACTCTGGTTGTTTTTACTCGATAAATTTGTAAGTTAATTTAAGATGTATGTTTATAAAAAAATCTGTTTACATGCTTATTAATTTGTTTTGTTAACCTACTACTACTTTATATTTTAGAGACAAAAAGTTGCTGCAATTGTCCCCCGTCAGTTAATTCCATTTTATGTGGGACGAAACCTGGAAGGTCGTGTTTTTCTTTGAAACACTTCCAGATAGATTATACCGACCCATACGACTACCCAAGATTGGATAACTACAGCTTTGTTCGTAATGATTTGGCAATAATGATAAACAAAAAAACTGAGCTTAGACAGACAACAGATGGAGAAGATGATTGGTTTGCCAACTATCCGTTGGTTGCTTCTATTAGGTGCCTTGTGGAGGGAAGGACAACTCGTCAAATGTTGATTGGTATATCTAAACTACTTGCAGGAATTTGTTTATCAAATTTACTTTTTATGTAATAAATATCAAGTTTTGTACTTCTTAAAATCTATACTTCCTCGCAGATGTTGTTGGGAAATTGAAGGAAGTATCTTTGAAAACTTACCTGCATTTAATTAATGTTGGTAATCGAGGTCCTTGTGAAATTATTCTGCAGGATTGTATGTAAGTGTTTATATGTAGTACTTTTCAAATTCAAAAAAATAAAATAATAATAAAATATGAATATACTCAACACTAACATTGAATTGAATCATGACAGGGGCCAGGAAATAAAACTGATCTTGCATCACAATCCGGGTTCTCTTCCAGCAATGATTGCAAAAGCAAGTTACGAAAACGTAAGCATATATGCAGCTCGAGTTAGACTCACTCGTACACAAACAGGTAACAACCAAAGTATGATAATTTTTTTCAAATCCATATTTAAGTACTAATCTTTTATAAAAAATTTCTTCTAAGACTTACCCTGAACCTAATGGACCTAACTCTGGTTATAACTGAAAGATATTAAGCCTGATAAATGATTATCTGGTAGGAATTAGGATATGCTTATAAATAATAATTCAAATTGAAAGGACATTCATTAGGATTTTTGCAAGTAGATTGAGTCATAAAGCAATTGGAAGTTTTTAGAGTACATTTGAAATGCCATCAGCCATCCCTCAATGGGACAGCCATAAGAAGCATATGATAATTACTATCCTGTATGCAATATATATGAATGACCAACACATAGCACCATATGAAGTACCAATTATGAATCGTTGCTGGTTATCCTGTGTTGGTCATTCATACGCTTAAAAAGAATTCAAATCATAATTCCTACAAGATAATTTCAAAGATTAACATACGTTTAATATCTTTCAGGTAACATACTCGAATCTACGGATGTTACAAAGATTGAGTTCAACCCGATTATGCCAGAAGCACAAGAACTGAACGTCTGCAGAATTTATATTGAAAACTGTGTTTTTAATCTTGTCTTTATTTCCTTTTGTTCACAATGGTGAAATAATAAATTTCAATCTTGTATTGTCAACAGTTTGTGTGGCAATTTTGAATGAATGTAACAGAATGAAGTATTTAGGATTTTGAATCATTTGCCCTTATTATTATTTTCTTTCATACAATATCTTACACATTTTAAAATGACTAAGTTTCTCAATTTAATCACGTATAAAATAAGATAGTAACCACATATAAAGGACAAACAAACCTTGAGGTGATCCATGGCTCCCATTGTGGAACATTGATGTGTTTGAAAGAAACGTAACGTCCTTCACTGATGTCTCATCTCGACCTTAACTTGATATTCCTATGTTAACCATGCAACGATATACAAAACATCAAATAAAATTCAGAAAACAGTTATTATGACATCAAAAACAAAAACTAAGATAAAACGGATTGCAATATTAGAACTTACCTTACGTGTTAAAAACATCACCAGAATAACATCTTCAATAGCATCCTTGTGATTCACCACACTCCACAAGTTTGAGAGGCTCCATTCTCAGAAGGTTCTGGCTTAAACTTGCTTACCGTATATTAGCCTCTCTAACTGTTTAACACATGCATACGACCATCTCTATTTCTAAACTGATCCAAATATGCATGGGGAGGTGTTTTCTTTTAGGATATAGTAAGCAGGATCCTGTACACATTATAAACCAAAAGCGAAGTAAATGGTTAACCACCAAGCAACAAGCACAGCTGCACAACGTACTACTTTATCCAACTAACAGGTCAAGCATTCATATTACTGACTTCAATTTCATGACATCACATCTGACAATGTTACCGAGGATGTTTAAAGAAAAGCCAGTATTATTAACTAAGATAAGTTAAGCTGTTTAACATTTCAACTTAATTCTCTGCAAGTGTTTTGCAACTTTCATCCTTTAACATACTTGTATAGTTGTTCATAGATTAAAACTTAAGCTGAAGACCCATAATACCATTACATCTTATGCTCCCACATCTCACGACATAACACAGTAGCCACCAACACATATCAGTAACCAAAATGAGTTGACACATAGCAGGTTTAAAGAAAAATCCAGCATTATTAACTAAGATTCTAAGAAAATTTGGGCTAAAGTTGGATTACAATTTGGGCTGTCGAAGAAACTACAATCTTTATAGCACCATATGATTCTAACACCATAAAAACAAGCATAGAATCAGAACTGCTTGAGTTGTTTAAATGCTTTTATTGTCAATATATCTTTTTGATACATTTGCTAATTCTATGGCTTAAATTTGGCCTCTCAACTTTACTACTAGATACAAGTGCTACTCTTATATAATAGTAGTAAACAAAAATACACATATCACCAAACTATATTCAGCCTGTCATCTTCACTCTATACGAATCTAACCAGTACGGTGCGCTCTAACCATTATGCATTCTGGAAAGCGTAAAGACTACGATAACAACAATAATGCACGACGAAAGGATAACAAAGTACTTAAGAATGGTACTGGTGATGTCTCTCAAGCAGATCTAGACAAACAGAAGGGTATGTTTATTATCTATACTACATATCATAATGTTGTTAATTGTTAATGCATTTTTCCTTAAATATATTCTTGTAGAGTGTGTAGAAAAGAAAAGAGAATATAATAAACAACACTATGCACGTCAAAAGGCGAATAGACTTAAACAAATAGCTTCTGGCGAAGGCAGTAGTCAACACACCACAACTGCTACAAATGTAACTCCACGAGTAACATTTGTAGCGCCGTTAGGAATATTGGAAGACCGAAGAGTAAATTCTTCATCTTCACCAATGAATGACAGTGAAGTAATAGATATGATGGCAGGTGATAGTAACACACTAGCCACACCAGGTGATAGTGTACTAGCAAACAAAGAAAACATACCCCCATGCCAAAATCCGCTTCTTCACAGCTTGAATTCCAGAAAACCTCCAGAGACTTCACAAAATTCATGTCGAGATATAAAAACTAAGAATAGAAATTATTATCAGCGAAGGAAGGAAAAGAATGGGGAACTGATGCGCAACTATCAAAGCGGTCAAACATCAACAGATATGACAAATGGCATTCACTTGCCCGTTCATACAAATAGAGCAGGAGCTACACACATATACTCGAGGTTGACATTTGAAAGCAACAACGGTAACACAAAACCAAAACCTGGCGTTATTATTATTTTTTACCTTTTACCAAGTTGTTAAATAATAGTTTTCATGAATTAATTTTGCATTCTTACAACAGCAATTCGAGGTAAGCCTCGTAGACTACTACCTTCATTTAATGCTGTCATGACTCAAGAATCACCTATAACAGGTTAGTATTTAATTTGCGCGATCCACACTTATCCATTACAACTTATTCTTACATTTAAATGGCTTACATGCAGATGGTGGTACTGATGGCAATGTAAATCCATCGATCATAGGCGACAACCAAGACGTAGATCCATATGATATCATTTATGATGGTGTCCCTAAACAGCATCGTATTTTAAAGGAACAACCACCATGTGCGGTGTGTAGAGCAAAATGGATAAAGTTTGAATTCCCAACATTTTGTTGTATGAAAGGAAAGACAAAATTGGTATCCTCAAATATCCCAGATGAACTATTTAATCTCTATACTTCACAATGTGAAGTGGGTAAAGTTTTCAGGCATAACATACGTGCATACAACACAAATTTCATATTCACATCGATGGGTGTAAATTTGGATACTTCCATGACCAATATGACATCTGGAGTGTATACTTTTGTAACATATTGGATTTCACATACACATAAAAACATAATCACAAATAGGCGTATAACTTAAGGTTTTAGAGAGAGAAAGAGTTAGAGGTTTGGGAACTTAGTGAGAGAAAATGAAAGTATTATTATGAGCTCCAACTCTCTACCTTGGGAGGTAGAGAGTATTTATAGTCTTACACAAATCGCCACCTACGGGCTGTGGATCAGGCATACAGTGGGTAAAGACCCGTCCGTCCTCCACGGTGTTACTTAACTAAATACAACTTAACTAATAAACAACTACGACTACGAGCTTTCTAACGATTACTTATTCTTGAGGTGACCGACACTTTAATAACCGGATTTACTAAATCCTAACAATCTCCCCCTAAGGGAGGTCACCTCAAATTAAATTGAATACAAACAGATATTACATTAAGATTGTTCTAGGATTCTAGTTCCTGTTCTTTGCCAAGAAGCTCGTAGTCATTGATTCTTCATTATTGCATGTTTGGATAATCTAAATGGAGGTCTTTAACTGATCCACGTGATGATGAGTTTTGAGCCAGCATTGAGATCATCAGCTAACATAAATCTCTGACTCTTCCATTGCGGTGTTGGTATTATGTGATGTTGTGACATTTGGACCGACATGCTCACATTCTGGATCATGATTTCTTCTTATCAGAGTAGCGGAAGCTTTAGTTGATTCTTGATATTTGCAGCAACGTAGCAGAAGCATGTAGTGAAAATATCAGAGTCATTGATGCACTTATCATGATTTCGTTAGAAATGAATGTGTAGAGTGAGCATGCGACTATGGATTGACCGCTTCGTTCTGATCAGCTGCAAACGTCGGGCGTACCTGCATACAACAGTTAGCAATAAAGTGCACGAAAGTGTCTTTGATCACTTCGTTGAATTGAGGTACATGGACCACGGTTCCCCGTTGATCAGTACAAGTACTGCCTGTGATCAGGAATAATTTCGAAGAATTTCCTTGACAGGGTTTTGCAGCTGCTCTAGCTGTTCTCAAACCAGAACGTCTCAAAGAATACAATACGGAGTGAGTGAACCAGCGAATAGAGATTCACTGATTGATGAAAAGCTATTTGAAAAACAATCGTGTACCCCTCAATAGAAATTGTTTTTGCAATACAACGAAGGTTTTAATGAAAATCAATTATCAATCATAAACACCTTTTATTTTGAAGTATTAGTACACCGTCGATGTGCTAAAGAAAAGAGTTTTTAAGCACAATGACCGGTTTTTCAAAGGTATCCGTCAATCCATAACCTGAACCAGGATTGATACAAAAGATTGAATCGCCCCATTGTTTCTGTTCAGTTGTCACATGGTTGATCTATTGGATAGATCTCACATGCCACCCACCAGGAGCTTGTTTGATGTTGGCTCCAGAAGGCTTTCCATCTTTATTGTGAATATGTTTGCATATCACTCAGATGTTCTGGCAATACCACAAGGATAATCCGTAGGACTCATAAGATATAATCTCCTTTTCCACATTGTATGAAACAGAGAGTCTTCATTGACAGTGTCCTAATGAGATTTATTTGATGATCTCGTGGCTCTAGACTCAATAGTGCATATTTGGTTCCTATGCCGGAGACTAGGGAGAGGGTCTCCTTCTTCAATATCAACAAACTCAAAGAGAAAGTCGATAGATAATGTCGATTCCCCGTGAGAATGAAACAAGTCCTTTGAAAAGGAACTTGAGTAGCTTGGGAAGTTGTAGTGCAGTGCGTCACTGGGTCCATGACGTCTTGTCTTCAATACCAGTGTTACCTTAGTAACCACCAGTAGCATATGAATTGAACCCGGTTTCTGCCCTAAGGTTGAATTATTGGAGGGCTATTTCTTTTTACCCTTTTCACATTTAATTCTTTTTCATTCTTCAACCTCTTCAGTCCTTACCGAGATTTCATAACTAGAACCTTGTTGGGTTTATTCTAGTACTAGCTCTATCTCAGTCCACACTCTTCCCATATTCTCATTTTTCTCCCTTTTTTTTCAACATTCCTAAGGACTCTACACTATCTAGTGGATTATCCCTGGGAAGATCCCTCCGGTTCTGGCGGATCATGGGAACAAATACCTAACCTTATCATCTTTATATCACCATACATAAAGTAAATTTGGTCGGTCTATTTGGTATTGTGCATCTGCCATTGGAACCAATTGAAAACCATTTGAAAATCAATCCAAATACTTGTGATATATTATCAAAGCATTTTGTACCTAAATTTTTTTTGATATTTTTAGAAAAAAGAGCTCCCCCTTAACAAGTGCATCATGTATTTGAAATCGTTTTGGCACACGGAGGCAAGAGGAAGAATTAACTTCTTTGATTACCATTTTCTAAAAGATATCAACATCACTTCCCTGATCAAATCAAGTAGATAAAGCATATTTGGGGAAGGATGAGGTTTTCATAAGTTTGCTCCCCCTCAATATGTGCCTCGAGGTTTGAAAGAATTTTGCACATATTAGAAGGAATCTGCACTTAGATACAAATCAATCACGTTTCAATTCTTTGTGGTTTGAAATAGATGCTCCCCCTCAACATGTGCATGGAAAATTTGAAATCGTTTGGCACATGTGGGGAGGAAGGCTTGCAAAACACTTGTGAAACCATTTATCGAATCATCAGTTTAAATCCAATTTAAATCACAAATTCTCCCCCGATCACAATTTTCAAATCATTTGAGATTTGTGATCTCTATAGATTTAAATTGGTTTTGAAAGCTTTTAAGGAGAATTATGACTTGCTTATGAAAACATTTAACCGATAAGGATCACTTATGAGACTTTAAACTCCAATAACATGCATGAATATCTTTTGAAAACATGACAAATAATCTTTTAATTTAATTGAAATTATTCTCCCCCTCAATCAATGACATAAGTTGTTGATTGAGAGATCAAGATTTTGACCGATGTCAAGTCCAAGTGAATTTCAAAAATTTAGTCCGAGTTATTTTGTTCAACATTGTTTTCATTAGATAGCAAATATTTTTCAGAAGAATTTATAGAAGGAAAAATATTTGTGAAAGAAACATTTGTCCTTTTGGTGACAAACATTTGTTTTTAGAATCAGAGCATGAGATTTGAAATATACGTTAAAGCATGGCTCTGTTCTTTCATTAAAAAACGGGTTATAGACTGAAATGACTATAAACCTTTGTTTCACTTTCTCCCAATTTTTTTTTTTAAACATTCGAACAACATCTAAAGACCCGTGTCATTCTTTGAATGACAACACAGAATCCGTAGATGATATCGAACAAAGGAAAGAAAAAAAACATGACAAACTAACAATATTTTTGGGAGTTTACAAAATTTTCTAACTTTTATGCATTTTTTTTTTTGAAAGTTTTATATTTTTCTATTTGCTTTTTGTAGATTTTGAAATTTTGTATTTTGCTTTTTGAATAAATATTTACAAGAGACGGATGAAGAAAGACCTTTACTCCTCGTCTTCCTCTTGAATACGTTTGAGTGTTTCCGGTTGAAGACTCTTTAGACCAAGTCGTGGGAGGATAAACTCAAAACGTTCTTTAGGAAGAGCTTTGGTGAAGATGTCTGCTAATTGGTATTCAGTTCTCACAAAATAGAGTTCCACCACACCGTTTTCTACTTGCTCCCTGATGAAATGATGTCGAATGTCGAATGTCGATGTGCTTTGCTCTTGAGTGTTGAACTTTGTTGCATGAGAGAGCAATAGCACTTTTATTATCACAGTACAGAGGAATTTTGTTGAATTCAAAGCCATAGTCAGATAATTGGTATCTCATCCATAGGATTTGAGCACAACAAGATGACATGGCTATGTATTCAGCCTCTGTAGAGGAAATAGAAGTCCTCATTTGTTTCTTTGAAGACCACCTCACAAGCTTATCACCTAAAAACTGAGCACCTCCAGACGTACTTCGACGTGTATCTTGACATCCTGCATGATCAGCATCTGCATAGGCTGTTAGTGACATACCGGTGTCCTTCGGGTACCAAAGTCCCATATTGATGGTTCCTTGGAGATACCGAAAGACCCATTTAACCGCTTCAAGGTGCTTTTTGGTAGGCTTAGCCTGATATCTAGCACACATGCAAATAGCGAACAGAATGTCTGGTCTACTGGCTGTGAGGTACATCAGGGATCCAATCATACTACGATATTTCATTTGGTCTACCATGATCCCTGAGTGGTCCTCATCCAGTTTAGTACGCTCTATCATGGGAGTTTCAACAGGGTCACAAGAATCAAATCCAAATTTCTTTAAAATCTCATTTGCATATTTAGATTGATTAATAAAAATGCCTCCGAGACTTTGTGAAATTTGTAATCCCAAGAAAAATGACATTTGTCCCATCATTGACATTTGAAATTTGGAACCCATTTCATTTGAAAAACGGTCACATTCATTGGGGTCAGTCGAGGTAAAAATAATATCATCAACATATATTTGAACGTGAATTAAATGTTTGCCTGACGTTCTGGTGAACAATGTCGGATCAACTGCTCCTTTGCTGAATCATGTAGATAGAAGAAACTTTGATACTGTATCATACCAAGCCCTTGGAGCTTGCTTCAAACCGTAAAGAGCCTTCTTCAAACGATAGACGTGAGTAGGATGCTCTGGATTCACAAAGCCATCAGGTTGGCTGACGTATACGACTTCTTTAAAATCTGTTAGGATTTAGTAAATCCAGTTATTAAAGAGTCGGTCACCTCAAGTATATGTAATTATTAGAAAGCTCGTAGTCGTAGATTATTACAAGTTAAGTAGTATTTAGTTAAGTAACACCGTGGAGGACGGACGGGTCTTTACCCACTGTATGCCCGATCCACAGCCCGTTAGGTGGCGTTTTGTATTAAGACTATAAATACTCTCTACCTCCTAAGGTAGAGAGTTGGAGCTCATAATAAGATTTTTATTTCTCTCACTAAATTTCCCAAACCTCTAACTTTCTCTCTCTAAAACAATAGTATACGCCTACTTATGTTTGTGTTATGATGTGTATGTGAAATCCAATATGTTACAAATGGTATCAAGAGCCATGGTTAGATCATCTCTTACATATCCTTGGATTTCTAGTGGTTTTTAGATGGTTTTTGAGTTTAAAAAAGTTTAGTAGTTTTTGCATCATTTGGATCATCTCTAGTGTTAAAGTTTGAATTTTGGGTGTACTTTTGTGTTTAGGATCATTGTATGTGCTTGGGTTTTGATTTGGTAAGCTTGAATCACTGTGGTTGAGCTTGTTTTGGATTGAAAAGTGTGTTTTTGAAGTTTTTCTTGGTAGCGACTTGGTTCTCTTTGTGATATTCATCGTAGCGACTTGCTTCAGTAAAAGGTAGCGAGTTATAGTGGTTTTTGGTAGCGACTTGGTCCTAGCGACTTGTCTATTGAGACAAGCCGACAAACAGTACACTTAGTGGATTCTCCACTACGGGTAGCGACTTGGTGAAGGTAGCGATTTGCTTTCAATTTTGTTAGAGACTTGTACTTAAGTTTTCTTAGCGACTTGGTGCTAGCGACTTGAACCTTAGCGAGTTGCTATTTAGTGACTTGACGACTTAGCGACTTGGTGCTTAGCGACTTGCTGTCAAAATTTGTAGCGACTTGGTGCTTAGCGACTTGGCATTATAACGACTTGATTTCAGAATACTTAGCAACTTGGTGCTTAGCGACTTGGTTCAAGGTTTCTTAGCGACTTGGTTGAACTTTTGGTTGTCATACGGTTTTCTCTTGATTTAGTAAAATCCCGTGAAAGAATCTATTTCCCGGTTTAATCATAGAGTTTTAAAATCCCATACAATCATCTCCACTGTTGCTGAGGATGTTCAAGCAGCTGGCTCAGATACTCGTCCACCTATGCTTGACAGAACTGACTACGACTCTTGGGCATAACGAATCAGATTGTACTGTCTTGGAAAGGAAAACGAAGTCAACATTCTCAAGTATATTGATGAAGGACCTTATCAGATTGAGACTACAAGAGACTTAATTGATACAGCTGTAGATGGAACAATGATCTATGGAATAGATAGACCAAAGACGTATGATGAGCTCAATGATAAGGAGAAAAAGAGGTTCAATGCTGATATCAGGGCCTCAAACATCATACTACATGGTCTTCCAAAAGACATCTACAAGCTGATCAATCACAACATTGAAGCCAAGGCTGTTTGGGATAATGTCAAGATGCGTCTCTCAGGTTCTGAATTAACTATTGAAGACAGAGAATCACAACTGTATGATGAATTTGAACACTTCAAGATGAAACCTGATGAGAGTGTCTATGAGTACTACGTGAGATTCCATAAGCTTGTGAATGACATGAGGAACATCAAAATGACCATGCCAAACATTCAGCTGAACTCAAAATTTGTGAACAACATGAATCCTGAATGGCACAAGTTTGTCACCTCTGTGAAGCTAACCAAAGGATTGAAGAATACAAACTATGAGCAACTCTATGCATTTCTTCTTCAGAATGAGAGACATGCTATGTTTGAAAAAAGGATTCTTGATCAGTTCAAAACCAACCAGGGAGAGACAAGCTCATCAAATGAGTCAACTGCTTTTTATACAAATTTTGGAATTACCACCAAAGCTTCTCAAGTTATACCCATGGGTAATGGTAATCACAAACTCATTCCCGATCCAATGTTCAAACAAGCTGATGCTGATGCACGGGTGGGACACTTCATTAATCAACTGGCTCTCATGATTAGTCAAAACATGAACTCTTTCCCACACACCAACAACAACCTCAGAACAACATCCAATACACACAATCAAGCCACTGTCAGAGATGGGAAGGTTATGGTGCAGCCAGTTCAAGAAAGGCAGTACGAACAAGGAAGAGGTGGTGTTGGTAGAGGATATGTGGCAAATCTGAATAGGGGAAGGAATGGAAATCAAGGACAAGCAAAGCCAATTAAGTGCTACAATTGTGGTGGTGATGGACACATAGCAAGGAACTGCACTTCTCCAAAACGCCCTCAAAATACAGAGTACTTCAAAGACAAGATGTTACTTGTGCAAGCTCAGGATAATGGAGCTGTGTTGGATGAAGAGGAGCTGTTGTTTATTCCTGAGGGCAATGCCAAGACATATGATGCAGATGTGGATGAGCAGCCAATTCAGGAGATAGGTCATAATCATCAGAATGCCTTTCAAGTTGCAGACTGTGATGCATACGACTCTGACGTCGATGATGAACCTACTGCACAAACAATTTTCATGGCTAGCATTTCTCCAATGGTCTCTCCAAAGGTCCCCTCACCACAGCAAGCTAGTCCATCCAAAGAATCAATCATCTTAGAGGTATTAAAACTATACGATGATGTTGATGAGCAAAAGATACATGACAAAGTACAATCTACTGAAACTTTTGAGTCAGATATTAAGAATATGGGTAATATCAATGTTGTCCCATATGATCAATATGTGAAACAAAGTGAAAGTGAGACCGTACCAAGTGATGCATCTTATGCAGTCAATGATGACTATATTTTTTATGAATACACTGCATGTGCTCATGATGATTATGTTGTTTCTGAACTGAATGCCTATAAAGAACAAGTTGCTATTTATGAACAGCGTGCTAAGTTTGAGTTAACCACCCGTGAGCAGGAAATGGATGACCAAATGCTTACAACTATTAGAAAAAGTAAGTTTAGAAAAGATGTATTAAAACAAGAGTTAAACTCCTTACAAGAAAAGCTTTCTAAAACTGCTAAGCAAAAACAAGAACTTCAAGAAAATGTTAAAATGCTTAAGCAAGAATTCAGTGCTAAGGAATCAAAACTTTTGAATGATTTTTCTAATCTAAAAACCTTAAAAAACAAGCTTGAAAATAAGTTGTACGTACAAGGGAATAACATTCAGACTGCTCACATGATCACGAAGCATAGAGTTCTCAGCGATAAGCATAGTATCCCCATTATAAAGGAATCCAACCCTGAGTATGGAAAGATAGCAAAAGATGCTCAAAATGTTATCTATGATGGCAATGAAATCCTTAAACCTAGGCAAAAACCTAGTTGCGCTGAGTGCTCTGAGGAAGATAAGAAATCAGATGAGGTCACTAGGGAGAAAATGGATAAGAAACTCAACAATCCTACATGTAAAGAGAAAAACATAATTATCATACCCAATGACTACAAAAAGGAAAATTGGATTTCCTTGAACATGTTTAAGCCTTAAACGTTGCTAACACCCGAACAAGTGTTCTGGAAAAAGGACTTAGATAAGCAAAAGGCAGAGAATCTTGTTGTAACAAAACCCCCCTTTAGGAAAATGCCTTCAGCAACTGTGTATCCTCAAAATACACCAATGCATTTAGTTCCTAGAACTATTGCCACTAAAAGAAAGACCTTAATCAGTCAATATGTTATCTTTCAGTTATTTGTTGATTTTGAGAAAACTTGTAAGAAAAGGATCACACCCACTGGGATAACTGAAGGGGAAAGGGGTTTTGAGCAAACTAAAGAATGCTATTTAACTGAGATCATGCCTTTCTTTAAACAATTAAAAGGTCAATTTGAGAGTCTTAAAAAGGGGATGGACTTAGATATTAAAGAAATGGAAAAGGAATTTGATGCGATGATTGTTGAGGTTAGTGACTATGAGCGAGAATTAAAATATAATGAGATTGAGAGGAAGAACTTGCATACCTTGAATGAGAATCTTATTTCTGAATGTATTGCTCAAGATGTGTTTTACACTGCTACAAATTGTTCCATTAATGCTTCTCAATTTCATGAATTATCTGTTGCTCTGAAAGTCTCCCATGATCGTGTCATTGAGCTTGAAAAAACTAACTCTAAACTGCATGATAAAGTTGAACAGGATGACCATGATAACCTGGTAAAACAGTTTTCTAAATTAGAAGTTGAGCATCTTGCTTTGCAATTAAAATATCAACATTTGAAAGAAAATGTTAAAACCTCATATATCAAGACATCCTTGGATGTTCCTGAATTTGATGCAGTTTTTGGAATTAGCAAACGTGATGAACAGATTCGAGCTCATTGTAACACGATCAGAAAGTTGAAAGCCCAAATCTCTCAATTAAAGGGTGTAAAGAACAATGTGACTGGCACCCAAATGCCTCCTCCTTTAGATTCTCAGTATTCTCAAACTTTTCATCTTCAAAACTTAGTAAATGTTTTACAAAAGGAAAACGAGAGCTTTCTAGAAGAAAATGAAACGGTTAAACGTCACTTTAAAGAGTTATATGATTCAATAAAAGTCACTCGTGACAAAAACAACGAAAAAATAACCTCTTTACAAAACGAAATTGAGAATCTGAGGAGTTAGGAAAAAGGGAAACTGCCACTTGTTTTTAATGAGAATGTTGCATCAAAGTCATCCTCAGACTGCAAATTATGACTGTTAAATACATTCCTCCTCATCTTAGGAATAATGAACTTGTGTTTCATAACTATTGTGCCCACCTTAAGGATAGTCTAGAATGTCTTCGTGAGATCGTGGAAGAGGATTTCATAAATAAGCCTCTTGATAGAGAAATTAGGTTTGCTTGCATTCAGGCCAAACGATCTCAGGAGCTGCTAGAATGTCTAATTGCAACATGTCCTAAATCCTTAGGTGCGAAAGGTAAAGCTGTGATGCCCTGTTCTATGCCTAGTGCCAAGCATACTAACCATTCCATGCCCAGCTTTAAGAAAGTGAACACTAATGTGCCGTCTAGTAGTTCAGATCCTTGCACATCTAGTTCAGGAATGCAAAAAGTAGATCAACCAACTAATGTTCCCACAATTCCCTCTACAGGAGTAATCAGTGACATTAAAGCAAGCGGGTCAAAGCCTCCAGGCAATACCAAGCAAGATAGGACCTCACAAGCTAAGAATGTGCATTGGAAGAGAGTAGAAGACCAACCTAGGAACTTTAAGTTTGTGTTGAATAAAACGAATCGTGTTGATTCTAGTATTAGCCATAGGCGTACTGTAATTAATTCAAATTCTGATACTTTCTACAAACCATGTAACGATGTCTGCTTGAATTCTGTTGCTAATCATGAATGTGGTGTGAATGTTTTGTCTAATGCTGTCAAATGCCCAGTTAAAATTGTTAATGCTAAAAATCATGCTAAGAAGGCTAAAAGGCAAAGACGAAAGAAAGTTAGAAAACAGTGGAAACCCACAGGAAGAACATTTAGTAAGATAGGTTATCAATGGATACCTTTTAGCCATAAAGATAATCAGTTCTACCCTCAATCTGCTAAGACAATGCCCACTAGAAAATGGATGCCTACAGGTAGAACTATTCCTTTAAGAAGTGAACATACTTTGAATAGGTCAAATATGGACACCAGCACTGCATCTATTCCTAATGATTCCATTGCTTCTATTTCTGATATGGGTGTTTCTATTTCTGATGTGGGTGTTCCAATCACTGTTACTAACCAAATGGAACCCATTCTTGCATGGGGATCCCAATTATCCAGTTATCCATTCTTGTCTGTGTTCAACTGCAGATCGTTCAAATCGTTATGTGGTACCTGGACTCAGGCTGTTCCAAGCATATGACTGGAGACCGGTCGCGGCTCATGAACTTCGTGAGCAAATTCATTGGGACAGTTAGATTCGGGAACGATCATTTCGGTGCAATTATGGGTTATGGAGATTATGTGGTTGGTAAAAGTGTAATTTACAGGGTATATTATGTGGAAGGTCTTGGTCATAACTTGTACTCTATTGGTCAATTCTATGATTCTGATCTAGAAGTGGCTTTTAGAAAGCATACTTGTTTCGTTAGAGAACTTGATGGTGTGGAATTATTAAGAGGTACTCGTGGTTCTAACCTATACACCATATCTATCGAAGACATGATGAAGTCTTCTCAAATCTGCTTGCTGTCAAAGGCTTCAAAAACAAAGTCATGGTTATGGCATCGTCGTCTCAATCACTTTAACTTCGGGACCATTAATAACCTTTCCAGAAAGGATCTTGTCAGAGGCTTACCCAGATTGAAATATGAAAAAGATCATCTTTGTTCAGCTTGCCAGTTGGGAAAAAGCACGAAATATGCCCACAAACCAAAACCCACAAACTTAGTAATGGAAGTTCTTCATACCCTTCATATGGATCTGTGCGGACCAATGAGAGTGCAAATGATAAACGGGAAGAAATACATTCTAGTAGTTGTTGATGACTACTCTCGATTTACTTGGGTAAAGTTTTTGAGGACAAAGGATGAAACTCCAGATGTCATCATCAAACTTATCAAACAGCTTCAGGTTCGACTCAACAATACTGTTAGAATTGTTCGAACAGATAATGGCACAGAGTTTGTTAACAAATACTTAATTCAGTTTTATGAAAGTGTTGGAATCAGTCATCAAAGAAGTGTTCCACGAACTCCTCAAGAGAACGGTGTAGTTGAAAGACGAAATCGAACTCTTATGGAAGCCGAAAGAACAATGCTAATTTATTCAATGGTTCCGATGTTTCTATGGGCTGAAGCCATTGCCACTGCTTGCTACACCCAAAATCGTTCCCTTATTCACACCTCTCATGGAAAAACTCCAAATGAACTTGTCCATAAACGAAAACCTGATCTTTCCTACCTTCGTGTGTTTGGTGCGTTGTGCTATCCAACAAATGACGGTCAAGATTTAGGAAAATTAAGAGCTAAAGCGGACATTGGAGTTTTTGTTGGTTATGCATCAAACAAGAAGGGTTACCGAATCTACAACAAGAGAACCAGAAATATCATGGAAATAATTCACATTACGTTCGATGAGTTGACCGGTCAAATGGCTCCTGGACAATCCAGTTCTGGACCCGCAGTTCAAAACAGTCCCATCGGTTCATCCCTTGTACCTAATTCCTCTCCAGCCACTCCATATGTACCTCCATCTGAAGATGATTTGAAGAAATTGTTTGATCCAATGTTCGATGAACATTATGAGCCAAATGCCAATGATCTGTCAATTCCTACAACAGAGGTTGCTTCTAGCCCTGTCAATGAAATTAACCCTTCAGTTTCGATGTCATTAAGTCAAGAAGTGCCTGCTGTTGATTACTCCGTCTCATCAACAAACCTTCAATCATCAAGTGTACATCATGGAATTGTGTCTGGCACCCTGGATGAAGTTAATCCCTTTGCTACTCCCGAAGATGATCCATTCGAAAACATATTTTCTCCTGAATCATCATCAGAACCATCCTCATCAGGAGATATCGACTCTGCTACTTCAGTTCCACAACAACAACCACATGAACACCTCAGAAAATGGACACATGATCATCCATTAGACAACATCATTGGAAACCCCTTTCGTCCAGTATCCACACGGAAACAACTTGCAACCGATACTCTATGGTGCTTCTTCAATTCCGTACTCTCTAAGATCGAACCAAAAGATGTGAAAACTGCCATGAATGAAGACAGCTGGTTCAATGCCATGCAAGAAGAAATTCATGAGTTTGATCGACTAGATGTATGGGAATTAGTACCTGCTCCAGATTGTGCAATGATCATTGATCTAAAGTGGATCTTCAAAGTAAAACTTGATGAGCATGGTGATGTTTTAAAGAACAAGGCTCGATTGGTTGCAAAAGGATACCGTCAAGAGGAGGGTATTGACTTTGAAGAATCATTTGCTCCAGTTGCTCGTATCGAGGCAATCAGAATCTTCTTGGCTAATGCTGCAAGTAAGAACATGGTTGTATATCTGATGGATGTAAAGACGACTTTTCTTAACGAAGATCTTAAAGAAGTCGTATACGTCAGCCAACCTGAAGGCTTTGTGAATCCAGAGCATCCTACTCACGTATATCGTTTGAAGAAGGCTCTTTACGGTTTGAAGCAAGCTCCAAGGGCTTGGTATGATACACTATCAAAGTTTCTTCTATCTACTGGATTCAGCAAAGGAGTAGTTGATCCGACATTGTTCACCAGAAAGTCAGGCAAAAATTTAATTCACGTTCAAATATATGTTGATGATATCATTTTTGCCTCGACTGACCCCAATGAATGTGACTGTTTTTCAAGTGAAATGGGTTCTAAATTTCAAATGTCAATGATGGGACAAATGTCATTTTTCTTGGGATTACAAATTTCACAAAGTCCCGGAGGCATTTTCATAAATCAATCTAAATATGCAAATGAGATCTTAAAGAAAATTGGATTTGATTCTAGTGACCCTGTTGACACTCCCATGATAGAGCGTACTAAACTAGATGAGGACCACTCAAGGATCATGGTAGACCAAACGAAATATCGTAGTATGATTGGATCCCTGATGTACCTCACAGCTAGTAGACCAGACATTTTGTTCGCTGTGTGCATGTGTGCTAGATACCAGGCTAAGCCTACCAAAAAGCACCTTGAAGCGGTTAAACGGGTCTTTTGGTATCTCCAAGGAACCATCAATATGGGACTTTGGTACCCGAAGGACACCGGTATGTCACTAACAGCCTATGCAGATGCTGTTCATGCAGGATGTCAAGATACTCGTCGAAGTACGTCTGGAGGTGCTCAGTTTTTGGGTGATAAGCTTGTGAGCTGGACTTCAAAGAAGCAAATGAGTACTTCTATTACCTCTACAGAGGCTGAATACATAGCCATGTCATCTTGCTGTGCTCAAAACCTATGGATGAGATCCCAATTATCTGACTATGGCTTTGTATTCAACAAAATCCCTTTGTACTGTGATAATAAAAGTGCTATTGCTTTCTCATGCAACAACGTACAACACTCAAGAGCAAAGCACATCGATATTCGACATCATTTCATCAGGGAGCAAGTTGAAAACAGTGTGGTGGAACTATACTTTGTGAGGACTGAATACCAGTTAGCAGACATCTTCACCAAAGCTCTTCCTAGAGAACGTTTTGAGTTTATTCTCCCACGACTTGGTCTAAAGAGTCTACAACCGGAAACACTCAAACGTCTTCAAGAGGAAAAACGAGGAGTAAAGGTCTTTCTTCATCTATCTCTTGTAAATAGTTATTCGAAAAACAAAAATACAAATTTTCAAAACCTTCAAAAAGCAAATAGAAAAATATAAAACTTTTAAAAATCCATAAGAATTGAAAAATCTTGAAAAATTTTAAAAAAAATTGTCTTTTTGTCTTGTTTTCCTCGATTCGATAATGTCTACGGTCTTTGTGTTGTCATTCAAAGAATGACACGGGTCTTTAGATGTTGTTCGAATGTTTAAAAAAAAAATTGGGAGAAAGTGAAAAAAATGGTTTATTGTCATTTCAGGCAATAACCCGCTTTTCAAAGAAAGAACAGAACCATACTTTATCTTGTTTTTAAATCTCATGCTCTGATTCTATAAACAATTACTTACTATCTAATGAAAACTAATTGCTTTGAAAAATAACTCGGACTCTATTTTTGAAAATCGTTGGACTTAATGTTTGTCAAAAATATCTATCTCTCAATCAACAACTCATGTCATTGATTGAGGGGGAGAATGATTTCAATTAAATCAAAAGGTTATTTGTCATACAATTGTTTTTCTAAAGATAATCATGCATGCTTAATCAATGGAGTTTAAAGTCTCAAAATCTGATCATTAGCAGTTAAAACGCTTTCATAATCAAGTCACAACTCTCCGTAAAAGCTTTCAAAATTAATTTAAATCTACAGAGATCACAAATCTCAAATGATTTGATAATTGTGATCGGGGGAGAATTTGTGATTTAAATTGGATTTGAACTGATAATTCGGTAAATGGATTTATAAGGATGTACAAGCTCTCCTTCCCACATGTGCTAAACGATTTCAAATTTTCCATGCACATGTTGAGGGGCAGCATCTATCTTAAACCACTAAGATTTGAAACGTGATCAATTTATTTCAAATGTGCAGTCTTTTCCTAATATGTGCAAAACATATTCAAATTTCCATGCACATATTGAGGGGGAGCAACTATTTTGAAAAACCACATTCTTCATATAACTACTCTTAGATGCAAGCCAATCCCTCAAAGATAAAAATTATTTCCATTACAAAATGATGCGTGATGCACATGTTGAGGGGGAGCTCTTGTTCTAAAAATATCAAAAACAATTCAGGTGCAAAATGCTTTGATAATATATCACAAGTATCTGGATTGATTTTCAAATGGTTTTCAATTGGTTCCAATGGCAGATGAACAATACCAAATAGACCGACCAATTTTACTTAATGTATGGTGATATAAGGATGGTTAGGTTAGGTATTTGTTCCCATGATCCGCCAGAACCGGAGGGATCTACCCAGGGACAATCCACTAGATAGTGTAGAAGTCTTTAGGTATGATGAAAAAAAGGAGAAAAGTGAGATATGGGAAGAGTGCGGACTGAGATAGAGCTAGAACTGGAATAAACCCAACAAGGTTCTAGTTATGAAGTCTCGGTAAGCACTGAAGGGGTTGAAGAATGAAAAAGAAATGAATATGAAAAGGGTGAAAAGAAATAACCCTCCAATAATTTAACCTTAGGGCAGTAACCGGGTTCAATACATATGCTACTGGTAGTTACCAAGGTAATGCCGATATTGAAGACAAGACGTCATGGACCCAGTGATGCACTGCACTACAACTTCCCAAACCACTCAAGTTCCTCTTAAAAGGACTTGTTTCATTCTCACGGGGAACCGACATAATCTATCGACTTTCTCTTAGAGATAGTTGGTATTGAAGAAGGAGACCCTCTCCCTAGTCTCCAGCATAGGAACCAAATATGCACAATTGAGTCTAGAGCCACGAGATCATCAATAAATCTCATTAGAAAACTTTCAATGAAGACTCTCTGTTTCACACAATGTGGAAAGAGAGATTATATCTTGAGTCCTACGCATTATCCGTGTGGTATTGCCAGAACATCTGAGTGATATGCAAACATATGCACAATGAAGATGGAAAGCCTTCTGGAGCCAACATCAAACAAGCTCCTGGTGGGTGGCATGCGAGATCTATTTAATAGATCAACCATGTGACAACTGAATAGAAATAATGGGGAGATTCAATCTTTTGAATCAATCCTGGTTCAGGTTATGGATTGACGGAAACCTTTGAAAAAGAAGTCGTTGTGCTTAAAAACTCTTTTCTTTAGCAGATCGACTGTGTACAAATATTTAAAAATAAAAGGTGTTTATGATTGATAATTGATTTTCATTAAAACCTTCGTTGTATTGCAAAAACAATTTTTATTGAGCGATACACGATTGTTTTTCAAATATCTTTTTATCAATCAGTGAATCTCAATTCGCTGGTTCACTCACTCCGTGTTGTCTTCTTTGAGACGTTCCGGTTTGAGAACAGCTGCGAAACCCTGTCAAGGAGATTCTTCGGAATTATACCTGATCACAGGCAGTACTTGTACTAATCAACGGGGAACCGTGGGCCGTGTACCTCAATTCAACAAAAGTGATCAAAGACACTCTTGTGTGCTTTATTGCTAATTGTTTTATGCAGGAACACCCGACGTTTGCAGCTGATCAGAATGGAGCGGTCAATTCATAGCCGCATGCTCACACAACACATTCATATCTAAAGAAATCATGATTAGTGCATCAATGACTCTGATATTTTCACTCCATGCTTCTGCTACGCTGCTGCCAATATCATGAATCAATGAATGCTTCTGTTACTATGATAAGAAGAAATCATGATCCAAAATGTGAGCATGTCGGTCCAAAAGTCACAAAATCACATAATACCAACACCACAATGGATGAGTCAGAGATTTATGATTGCTGATGATCTCAAAGCTGGCTCAAAATTCAGTATCACGTGGATCAGTTAAAGACCTCCACTTGGATTAACCAAACATGCAATAATGATGAATCGATGAATACAAGCTTCAGAGCAAATTCCTACATCAAGAATGCAAGAACAATTTATAATGTAACAACTGTTTGTATTCAATGTAATTTTTTAATGTGTATTTGAGGTGACCTCCCTTAGGGGGAGATTGTTAGGATTTAGTAAATCCAGTTATTAAAGAGTCGGTCACCTCAAGTATATGTAATTATTAGAAAGCTCGTAGTCATAGATTATTACAAGTTAAGTAGTATTTATTTAAGTAACACCGTGGAGGACGGACGGGTCTTTACCCACTGTATGCCCAATCCACAGCCCGTTAGGTGGCGTTTTGTATTAAGACTATAAATACTCTCTACCTCCCAAGGTAGAGAGTTGGAGCTCATAATAAGATTTTTCTTTCACTCACTAAAGTTCCCAAACCTCTAACTTTCTCTCTCTAAAACCATAGTATACGCCTACTTATGTTTGTGTTATGATGTGTATGTGAAATTTAATATGTTACAAGATCTCCGTTGAGAAAAGCCGTCTTTACATCCATCTGATAGACTACCATGTTCTTACTTGCATCATTAGCCAAGAAGATTCTGATTGCCTCGATACGAGCAACTGGAGCAAATGATTCTTCAAAGTCAATACCCTCCTCTTGACGGTATCCTTTTGCAACCAATCGAGCCTTGTTCTTTAAAACATCACCATGCTCATCAAGTTTTACTTTGAAGATCCACTTTAGAGCAATGATCATTGCACAATCTGGAGCAGGTACTAATTCCCATACATCTAGTCAATCAAACTCATGAATTTCTTCTTGCATGTCATTGAACCAGCTGTCTTCATTCATGGCAGTTTTCACGTCTTTTGGTTCGATCTTAGAGAGTACGGAGTTGAAGAAGCACCATAAGGCATCGGTTGCAAGTTGTTTCCGTGTGGATACTGGACGAGAAAGGTTTCCAATGATGTTGTCCAATGGATGATCATGTGTCCATTTTCTAAGGTATTCATGTGGTTGTTGTTGAGGAACTGAAGTAGCAGAATCGATATCTCTTGATGAAGATGGTTCTGATGATGATTCAGGAGCAAATATGTTTTCAAAGGGTTCATCTTCTGGAGGAGCAAAAGGGTTTTCATCATCTGTAACAGCAGCAACATTTCCATTGTGTACACTCGATGATTGATGATTTGTTGATGAGACAGAGTGATCAGCAGCAGGCGCTTCTTGACTTAATGACATTGAAACGTAAGGGTTAACTTCATTGACAGGGATAGAGGCAGCCTCTGTTGATGGAACTGACATATCATTAGCACTTGGCTCATAGTGTTCATCAAACATTGGATCAAATAATTTCTGCAAATCATCTTTTGAAGGAGGTACATAAGGAGTTGCTGGTGAGGGATTAGAAATAAGGGTAGAACCGATAGGACTACTTGATGATGGTAGAAATGCGGGTCTAGAACTGGATTGTCCTAGAGCCATTTGATCGGTCAGCTCATCGAACGTAACTTGAATTGTTTCCATGATATTTCGGGTTCTCTTGTTGTAGATTCGGTATCCTTTTCTGTTTGGTGCATAACCTACAAATACTCCAATGTCCGCTTTAGCTTTTAGTTTACCTAAATCTTGACCGTCATTAGTTGGGTAACATAAAGCACCAAACACACAAAGGTAGGATATATCAGGTTTTCGTTTATGGACAAGTTCATATGGAGTTTTTCTATGAGAGGTGTGAATAAGGGAACGATTTTGGGTGTAGTAAGCAGTGGCAATGGCTTCAGCCCATAGAAACATTGGAACCTTTGAATAAATTAGCATTGTTCTTGCGGCTTCCACAAGAGTTCGATTTCGTCTTTCAACTACACCGTTCTGTTGAGGAGTTCGTGGAACACTTCTTTGATGACTGATTCCAACACTTTCATAAAACTGAATTAAGTCTTTGTTAACAAACTCTGTGTCATTGTCTGTTCGAACAATTCTAACAGTATTGTTGAGTCGAACCTGAAGCTGTTTGATAAGTTTGATGATGACGTCTGGAGTTTCATCCTTTGTCCTAAAAAACTTTACCCAAGTAAATCGAGAGTAGTCATCAACAACTACTAGAATGTATTTCTTCCCATTTATCGTTTGCACTCTCATTGGTCCGCACAGATCCATATGAAGGGTATGAAGAACTTTCATTACTGAGTTTGTGGGTTTTGGTTTGTGGGCGTATTTCATGCTTTTTCCCAATTGGCAAGCTGAACAAAGATGATCTTTTTCATACTTTAATCAGGGTAATCCTCTTACTAAGTCCTTTCTGGAAAGATTGTTTATGGTACCAAAGTTCAAGTGATTGAGACGACGGTGCCATAGCCATGACTTAGTTTTGGAAGCCTTTGACAGCAAGCAGATGGGTAAAGATTTCATCATATCCTCGATAGAAATGGTGTATAGGTTTGAACCACGAGTTACTCTGAGAAGTTCCACACCATCAAGTTCTCTAACAAAGCAAGTATGTTTTCTGAAGGCCACTTCTAAATCTGAGTCACAAAATTGTCCGACAGAAAATAGATTATGTCCAAGACCTTCAACATAATATACCATGGAAATCACACTATCTCCAACCACGTAATCTCCATAACCCATAATAGCACCAAAATGATCGTTTCCGAATCTCACAGTTCCAATGAATTTACTCACGAAGTTCATGAGCCGTGACCGGTCTCCAGTCATATGCTTGGAACAGCCTGAGTCCAAGTACCACAGAACGATTTGAACGATCTGCAGTTGAACACAGACAAGAATGGATAACTGGATAATTGGGATCCCCATGCAAGAATGGGTTCCATTTGGTTAGTAACAGTGATTGGAACACCCACATCAGAAGGAGAAACAATGGAATCATCAGAAATAGATGCAGTGCTAGTGTCCGTTTTTTACCTATTCAAAGTATGTTCACTTCTTAAGGGAATAGTTCTACCAGTAGGCATCCATTTTCTAGTGGGCATTGACTTAGCAAATTTAGGGCACAACTTATTACTCTTACGGCCAGTAGGTATCCATTGATAACCTATGTTATGAAATTTCCTTCATGTGGGTTTCCATTGTTTTCTAACTTTCTTTCGCCTTTGTCTTTTAGCCTTCTTAGCTTGATTTTTAACATTAATAGTTTTAACTGGGCATTTGACAGCATTAGACAAATCATTCACACCACATTCATGATTAGTAACAGAAATCAAGCAGTCATCATTACATGGTTTGCGGATAGTAGCAGAATTCGAATTAATTACAGTACACTTATAGCTAATACTATAATCAACACGATTCGTTTTATTCAACTCAAACTTAATATTCCTAGGGTGATCTTCTACTCTCTTCCAATGCCCACTCTTAGCTTGCGAGGTCCTATCTTGCTTGGTATTGCCTGGAGGCTTTGACCCGCTTGCTTTTATGTCACGGATTACTCCTGTAGAGGGAATTATGGGAACATTAGTTGGTTGATCTACTTTTTGCATTCCTGAACTAGACGTGCAGGGATCTGAACTACTTGAAGGCACATTAGTGTTCACTTTCTTAAAACTGGGCATAGAATGGTTTGTATGCATGGCACTAGGCATAGAGCAAGGCATCACAGCTTTACCTTTCGCACCTAAGGATTTAGGACATGTTGCTATTAAACATTCTAGCAGCTCCTGAGATCGTTTGGCCTGAATGCAAGCAGACCTAATTTCTCTATCAAGAGGATTATTTATTAAATCCTCTTCCACAATCTCACGGAGACATTCTAGACTATCCTTAAAGTGAGCAAAATAGTTATGAAACACAAGTTCATTATTCCTAAGATGAGGAGGAATGTATTTAACAGTCACTGTATATTTGCAGTCTGAGGATGACTTTGATGCAACATTCTCATTAAAGACAAGTGGTTGTTTCCCTTTTTCCTGACTCCTTAGATTCTCAATTTCCTTTTGTAAAGACGTTATTTTTTCATTGTTTTTGTCACGAGTGACTTTCATTGAATCATATAACTCTTTAAAGTGTAGTTTAAGTTTTTCATTTTCTTCTAGAAAACTCTCGTTTTCTTTTTGTAAAACATTAACCAAGTTTTGAAGATGAAAAGTTTGTGAATACTGAGAATCTAAAGGAGGAGGCATTTGGGAGCCAGTCACATTGTTCTTTTCACCCTTTTATTGTGAAATTTGGGCTTTCAACTTTCTGATCGTGTTACAATGAGCTTGAATCTGTTCGTCACGTTTGTTTATCTGAAAAAACTGCATCAAACTCTGGAACATCTGAGGATGTCTTGATATTTGAGGTTTTGACATTTTCTTTAAGATGTTGATATTTTAGTTGTAAATCAAAATGTTCGACTTCTAGTTTAGAAAGATGTTTTACCAAATTATCATGATCATCCTGATCAATTTTCTCATGCAATTTAGAATTAGTTTTTTCAAGCTCAATGACACGATCATGGGAGACTTTCAGAGCAACAGATAATTCATGAAATTGAGAAGCATTAATGGAACACTTCGTAGCAGTGTAAAACACATCTTGAGTAATACATTCAGAAATAAGATTCTCATTCAAGGTATGCAAGTTCTTCCTTTCAATCTCATTATATTTTAATTCACGCTCATAGTCACTAACTTCAACTATCATTGCATCAAATTCCTTTTCCATTTCTTTAATATCTGAATCCATCCCCCTTTTAAGACTCTCAAATTGACCTTTTAGTTGTTTAAAGAAAGGCATGACCTTAGTTAAATAGCATTCTTTAGTTTGCTCAAAACCCCTTTCCCCTTCAGTTATCCCAGTGGGTGTGATCCTTTTCTTACAAGTTTTATCAAAATCAACAAATAATTGAAAAATAACATATTGACTGATTAAGGTCTTGCTCTTAGTGGTAATAGTTCTAGGAACTAAATGCATTGGTGTATTCGGAGGATACACAGTCGCTGCAGGCACTTTCCTAAGGGGAGGGTTTGTTTCAACAAGATTTTCTGCTTTTTGCTTATCTAAGTCCTTTTTCCAGAACACTTGTTCGGGTGTTAACAACGTTTGAGGCTTAAACTTGTTCAAGGAAATCCAGTTTTCCTTTTTGTAATCATGGGGTTTGATCGTTATGTTATTCTCTTTAAACGCAGGATCGTTATGCTTCATATCCATTTTCTCCCTAGATGCATCATCTAATTTTCTATCTTCCTCAGTGCACTCAATGCAACTAGGTTTCTGTCTAGGTTTAAGAATCTCATTGCCATCATAGATTACATTTTGAGCAGCTTTTGCTTTCTTACCATACTCAGGGTTGGATTCCTTTATAATGGGGATACTATGCTTATCGCTTAAGACTCTATGCTTAGTGATCATGTGAGCAGTCTGAATGGTGTTCCCTTGTACGTACAACTTATTTTCAAGCTTGTTTTTCAAAGTTTTTAGATTTGAAAAGTCATTCAAAAGTTTTGATTCCTTAGCATTAAATTCTTGCTTAAGCACTTTAACATTATCTTGAAGCTCTTGCTTTTGCTTAACAGTTTTAGAAAGCTTTACTTGTAAGGAGTTTATTTCTTGTTTTAACACTTCTTCTCTAAAATTACTTTTTCTGATAATTGTACGCATTTGGTTATCCAACTCCTGCTCACGAGTAGTTAACTCAAACTTAGCACGTTGTTCATAAATGGCAACTTGTTCTTTATAGGCATTTAGTTCAGAAATAACAGAATCATCAGGGGCACATGCAGTGTATTCATCAAAAATATAGTCATCATTGACTGCAGAAGATGCATCACTTGGTACAATCTCACTTTCACTTTGCTTCACATATTGATCATATGGGACAATATTGCTATTACCCTTATCATCAATATCTGATTCATAATTTTCAAGAGATTGTACTTTATTATGCATCTTTTTCTCACCAACTTCATCATATAGTTTTAATACCTCTGAAATGATTGAGTCTTTGGATGGAGCAGCTTGCTGTGGTGAGGGGACCTTTGGAGAGACCATTGGAGAAATGCTAGCCATGAAAATTGTCTGTGCAGTAGGTTCATCATCGACGTCAGAGTCGTATGCATCACAGTCGGCAACTTGAAAGGCATTCTGATGATTATGACCTATCTTCTGAATTGGCTGCTCATCCACATCTGCATCATATGTCTTGGCATTGCCCTCAGCAAGAAACAACAGCTCCTCTTCATCCAACACGGCTCCATTATCCTGAGCTTGCAAAAGTAACATCTTGTCTCTGAAGTAATCTGCATTTTGTGGGCGTTTTGGAGATGTGCAGTTTCTAGCTATATGTCCATCACCACCACAGTTGTAGCACTTGACTGGCTTTGCTTGTCCTTGATTTGGATTCCTTCCACGATTCTGATTTGCCATATATCCTCTACCAACTCCACCTCTTCCCTATTCATTCTGCCTTTCTTGAACTGGTTGCACCATAACCTTCCCATCTCTGACAGTAGCTTGATTGTGTGGATTGGATGCTGTTCTGAGGTTATTGTTGGTGTGTGGTAGAGACTTCATGTTTTGACTAACCATGAGAGACAGTTGACTGATGAAGTTTTCCATGAATGTGTTTGGGTCTGGAGGCTTATATGTTGGATCAGGGATAAGCTTGTAATTACCATTACCCATGGGTATGACTTGAGAAGCTTTGGTGGTAATTCCAACATTGGTGTAAAAATCTGTAGAGTCATTTGAAGAACTAGTTTCACCCTGCTTAGATTTGAACTGTTCAAGGATCCTTCGTTCAAACATAGCATGTCTCTCATTCTGAAGAAGGAATGCATAAAGTTGCTCATAGTTGGTGTTCTTCAATCCTTTGGTTAGCTTCACAGAGGTGACAAACTTATGCCATTCGGGATTCATGTTGTTCACAAACTTTGAATTCAGCTGAATATTTGGCATGGTCATTTTGATATTCCTCATATCATTCACAATCTTGTGGAATCTCACGTAATACTCATAGACACTTTCTTCAGGCTTCATCTTAAAGTGCTCAAATTCATCATATAGTTGAGATTCTCTGTCTTCCTTGGTTAGTTCAGAACCCGAGAGTAGCATCTTGACATTGTCCCAAACTGCCTTAGCTTCAGTGTTGTGATTGATAAGCTTGTAAATGTCCTTAGGTAAACCCTGAAGTACGATGTTAGAAGCCCTGATGTCTGCATCGTATCTCTTCTTCTCCTTATCAGTCAGTTCATCATACATTTTAGGTCTGTCCAGTCCTAATATTACTGAGCCATCTGCAGCAGTGTCAAGTATGTCCCTGGTTGTCTAAACCGGATACGGTCCTTCATCAATTGACTTGAGAATGTTGACTCCGTTTTCCTTTCCAAGACAATACAACCTGATTCGTTGAGCCCATGAATCATAGTCAGTTCTGTCAAGCATGGGTGGACGAGTGTCTGAACCAGCTGCTTGAACGTCCTCAGCTACAGTAGAGATGATTGTAGGCACGTTGGTAGACATGTTTACAGATTTCACGGGATTTTATAACTCTATGATTAAACCGGGAAATAGATTCTTTCACGGGATTTTACTAAATCAAGAGAAAACCGTATTAGAAACAAGTATTAACCAAGTCGCTAAGAATCCTTGAACTAAGTCGCTAAGCACCAAGTTGCTAAGTAGCCTTGAACCAAGTCGCTAAGAATCCTTGAACCAAGTCGCTAAGCACCAAGTCGCTAAGTAGCAACTCGCTAGACTTCAAGTTGCAATGAATCAAGGCGCTAAGCCCAAGTCGCTAAGACCCAAGTCGCTGGACACAAGTCGCTATAATACCAAATCGCTAAACAGTCAAGTTGCTAAAGAACAACTCGCTAAGATCCAAGTCGCTAATATCAAGTCGCTGAGAATACAAAGTACAAGTCGCTAACAAAATTGAAAGCAAGACGCTAACCTAACCAAGTCGCTTGCCGTAGTGGAGAATCCACCAACTTGTACTGTTTTTCGGCTTGTCTCAATAGACAAGTCGCTAGGCTCAATTCGCTAACAATTAACACTACAACTCGCTAACAATTACTGAAGCAAGTCGCTACGAAGAAAAACACTACGAGAGTCAAGTCGCTAGCAAGAAAAACTTCAAAAACACACTTTTCAATCCAAAACAAGCCCAACCACAGTGATTCAAGCTTTCCAAATCAAAACCCAAGCACTTACAATGATTCTAAACACAAAAGTACACCCAAAATTCAAACTTTAACACAAGAAATGATCCAAATGATGCAAAAACAACTAAACTTTTTCAAACTCAAAAACCATCTAAAACTACTAGAAATCCAAGGATATGTGAGGGAGATGATCAAACCATGGCTCTTGATACCATTTGTAACATATTGGATTTCACATACACATCAAAACATAATCACAAATAGGCGTATATTTAGAGGTTTGGAAACTTAGTGAGAGAAAATGAAAGTATTATTATGAGCTCCAACTCTCTACCGTGGGAGGTAGAGAGTATTTATAGTCTTACACAAATCGCCACCTACGGGCTGTGGATCAGGCATACAGTGGGTAAAGACCCGTCCGTCCTCCACGGTGTTACTTAACTAAATACAACTTAACTAATAAATAACTACGACTACGAGCTTTCTAACGATTACTTATACTTGAGGTGACCGACACTTTAATAACCGGATTTACTAAATCCTAACAACTTTTCGTGCGCACGGAGGTATGTACCATAGAATTGATCAGTTGGTTCCTAGGGATGGACAACCTAGGTACTTACAGTTGTATTTTTATGATCCTGAAACCGAGTTGTCGCATAGACTTGTATGGACAAATCTTGATAGACAAATTGTTGAAATTTTGACACGTGTTCTTGCAACAAACCCATACGTGACAACGTTTCGAAGCCTTGCTGACTTAGGACCGCTCGACGACTACAGAGTGACATTAAATGCATCTGTGGAACTCGACCAAAGGAATTACAACCTTCCAACCACATCTGAGGTTTGAATAAATTTGTTTAACTTGTGCAAAATTTTAAATATAATCTGGTTTTATTTTATAATAAAACATGTTAGTTTGTAAAGTTATGCAAGTTGCTGGCATTTGGGTTAAAGGTAACAACAACATTACTTCATATAAGAGAAGCATTGTTGTGTATGGGAGGTCTGATTACCCAACCCAGATTCAACCTCACTTTGCTTCTTACGATCCGTTGTCCAATGTTTTGTTCTTTCCCAATGGAGAGCCTGGATGGCATTCAAAAATACCAAGGGATGGCGAATCCAACGACGAAATCATTGGGGATGAAGAAAATATCGAGGAAGATTCTGAAGGTATGAGCAATATCACTCAGAATTTTTTTTCGCATGAAGATAATTATAATTAATAAATATTACTGAGTTTATAAATATCTTATTTAGTATTATAAATCACCTCATTCTTTGTAGAGCCTAATGAATCCGGGGGTAGGAAGACCGTAACCATGCGGGAGTACTACTGTTACAAGTTCCAGATTCGGTCTACTCCAAACGTGCTTTTATTAGGTGGCCGATTGTTACAACAGTTTGTCATTGACACCTACATAAAGATTGAGACTTCACGTTTGCTATTTTGTGAGCGAAACCAATGAAGATTAGAGCAGATTTGTACCAAGGTATTGTGGATTGTGTCAATGCCGGTGAAGTTCAACCAAATATACTCGGGCAACGAGTTGTGTTGCCTGCGTCGTTCATTGGAGGACCCCGTGACATGCGCCGTCGGTTTTTGGATGCCATGACCTTAGTTCAAGATGACGGGAAGCCTGATATATTCCTTACTATGACATGCAATCCAAATTGGCCAGAAATCCAGACTGAGCTATTGCCTGGTCAGGCTGCACCAGATCGACCAGTCCTTGTTTCAAGAGTGTTCCGGACCAAATTAGAGGATCTAAAGGAGCAACTCTTCAAAAGGGATGTACTCGGTATTGTCGGTTCATATGTTTACGTCATTGAGTTTCAAAAGTGTGGCCTACCTCATGCTCATTTCCTCCTGATTATGAGAGCATATCACAAAAAATGTCGAATCCAGATCAGTATGATAAAATCGTGTGTAGTGAAATTCCAGACCCGACAAGGCATCCGGTAATGCACGAGCTGGTCAAAAAATACATGATGCACGGTCCATGCGGAAGCTTACGAACCAACAACCCTTGTATGTAGGGTGAGCCGAAACAATGTCGTTTCAAATATCCCAGGCAATTTAATGAGCAAACAACACAAGGAAAGGACTCGTATCCGTTATATCGAAGGAGTGACAATGGGATGGAAGTGGACGTGCGTGGAAATACCCTAGACAACAGATGGGTGGTTCCTTACAATCCAAAGTTGCTAATGATGTTCAACTGTCACATAAACGTCGAGGTATGTTCGAGTATTGTTTCAGTGAAGTACGTGTTTAAATATGTATACAAGGGTCACGATAAACAGGTTGTCCATGTCGATCCAGATAGTGAAAATACAGTTATTAACGAGATAAAGAGATTTCAAGATGCCCGTTATGTGTCTCCCCCGAGGCAATTTGGAGGATTTTTAGCTTCTCTCTTTCACAGATCCAACCATATGTGATGGCACTGCAAATTCATCTCCCAAATAAATAAATGGTCAGGTTCAGAGAAGATGATATATTGACCGACATTGTTGATAGGGAGAGAGACAAGAGATCAATGCTGACTGCTTTTTTTAGACGAATAAATTCAATGTTGGTGCGAGACAATACTTGTACAAGGACTTTCCCAAGCACTTCACATGGAATAAGGCAACGCGACGTTGAAGTCCTCGAAAAAAAGGATCAATGAGGGGAAGAATGGTTTCTGCTAATCCCGCTGAAGGAGAACGATTCTACCTACGCTTACTCCTGTCACATGTTTGCGGGCCTACGGACTGGAAAGATCTGTACACAATCAACCACGTGTTGTACCAGACTTTTCGAAGAGCTGCTCTCGAGAGAGGATTAATTGAGAATGATGATGCTTTATCGACATGTCTTGGCGAGGGTTCTCTTTTTCAGTTTCCACCCGCTCTTAGGAGGTTATTTGCAACTATTTTGATCTTTTGTGAACCGGGAGATGTTCGGAAGTTATGGGATGACCACTACGAATCCTTTTTGAAAGATTACAGACGACTATATGAAAATGTGGAGGTAGCCGAAATATGGTCCTAAAAGACATCAAAGTTTTTCTGCATTCTATGGGTAAAGATCTTGATGATTTTGATCTTCCTAAACTAAACATCAATGTCAGTTTAGAATCCGGGGTTATTCGGGAATTACAAGAGGAGTACTCCATAGTTGTAGAAGAGGAACACTTGTTTGCTTCTGACTCTCTTAATTCTGACCAGAGATACGCGTAAGATGAAATCTTGAGGCATGTGGATAACCAAATCCCGGGCGTGTTCTTTATAGATGGCCCAGGAGGAACGGGAAAAACGTTTTTATATAAAGCTTTGCTTGCAAAGTTCCGGTCTCGTGGTCTCATTGCACTCGCAACCGCTTCATCGGGTGCTGCAGCCAATAACATGGCGGATGGTAGAACAGCACACTCCCGATTCAAGATTCCAATTAACCTTGAAAATAACTCACTTTGTAACATTAAAAAACAAAGTGGGACTGCAAAACTGCTTAGAGCTGCCACACTAATCATATGGGACGAGGCTTCGATGGCTAAGAGGCAAGCTGTGGAGGCACTGGATCGATCAATGCAAGACATCACAGGAACGAGACTCCCTTTTGGTGGAAAAATAATGGTCTTAGGAAGTGATTTTAGACAAGTTTTGCAGGTCGTAAGACGTGGAAAGCGAGCACAAATCGTAGACTCCAGCCTACGTATGTCACCGCTATGGTCTGTGATTAAAAGAATTAGGTTGACTTTGAATATGAGAGCACGAACAGATCCATGGTTTTCTGATTTTCTTTTACGAGTCGGCAATGGAGATGAAGAAGTGATTGACGAAAATTACATTCGCATCCCTGATGACATGACCATTCCATACAATGATATGGCCCGATCTAAGGAAGAGTTGATCAATGCAATCTTTCCTTCTTTGCAAGTCAACGGAAATTCATCAGATTATATCATTTCTAGAGCGATTTTATCAACCAAAAATAAGCATGTGGACGAGCTTAACGAGAAGTTGATCGATAGATTTTGTGGAGACGAGAAAATCTATTACAGTTTCGATGAAGCACAAGACGACAGAACTACTTATATCCCATGGATTTTTTAAACTCGCTTAATGTTAGTGGTTTGCCCCTCATGTTCTCCAGCTCAAAATTGGGTGCCCAATAATACTTTTACGGAACCTCGATCCCTCAGATGGATTATGTAATGACACAAGACTTATATGCAGAAATTTTGAGCCAAACCTAATTGATTCGGAAATAGCTGTTGGACAACATGCTGGCAAACGGGTATTCTTGCCAAGAATCCCTCTATCTCCATATGAAGCCGACATGTTTCCTTTCAACTTGAAAAGAAAACAGTTTCCGGTTCGGCTAAGCTTTGCTATGACAATTAACAAAGCTCAAGGACAGACTATTCCGAACGTTGGCGTTTATCTTCCTGAACCTGTTTTCTCACATGGCCAACTTTACGTTGCCCTTTCAAGAGGAATTTCACATAACACGACAAAAGTATTAGTAAATCCTATGAAGAAGTTTAATGTCGACGGAGTTTACACATCAAACGTGGTGTATCGAGAGGTTTTACATGATGACTACCACACTTTAACAGTCATTTTATTTTGTTTAAAAGCACTTCTTTAAAAAATTATGTTTCTTTTTTAATAACGATTACTGTTGAAAATTCATGATTTACTCTTTTATATAATTCATGTATGACTTCTTCTTCCTTTGAGTTCTATACATTTGGTGAACAAACGTTGTCCTGGTGTTAATGAAAAATATACTTCCTTTATATACACAACACTTCAAACATTAACCAATATTGTGACATGAAACTAGAGTATTTGCACATTAATTAGTCATGACAATATACATTTTACACCGATTATGGATGTACTCATAAATTGGTCATTGATAGAGTATTTTACATCTAAACACAAATCATCCTTCTTCCTTATCATCGCATGAACCAAGAGCACGCCTAATTGACTTTTACATAAAAAAAAATACACATATTCTTACTACTTGTGATAACCTAGTTCAAACATTCGGCTAATCTTATAAAACATAATCATAGCAGCCACATAGCTAATACAAAAACTGCTAAAAACAATTTGCTCATACTTCTAATTGACCAATAAGCAATCAATTATTATTATATGCATATCAACAGACATAAGCCCTACCAAATTGAAAACTTAATTTATAACTAAAGACAAGCCCTAACAAGTTGAAAACGTAAATTAAACATAAAGAAAAATACAAAAATAAGTATGATGTCCTTACCTCATCGTATCAAATATAACAATTGAATCAAGAAGAACTGAAAATCAGAAAGCTTGTGTGTTGAATTTGTTGTTCTTCATCTTGAATCGTCGGTGTAATTTATGGTTTGTGTAGATCAATATTCTTCATCTTGAATCCTCGATTCATATTTCTGTAGATCAATAACGTTTGGATGAGCTAAATATGAATTTTGAGATACCTAGAAAATATTCAGAGTTAAAAACTTAAAACGTTTGGATGAGGTCGGTTGAAAATGAATATGAATTTGTTGTTGGATTTAATTATGACACGTATGAGTATTTAGCCAAATAGTAGTATTTTTAAAAAGTATTTTTCAAGATGTAGATGTATTAAAAGTAATCTCCAATTCATGATAGTTCTTTTGTCAAACCTTAACATTTATTATCTGTACCTTTAAACCAAATTGCTATCTCGTTAAATTTTCATTTGTTTTTCAAGAATTCATATTTTATGACAAAAAAAAAATTTAAGGTGTGTTTGTTTAAGCTTATATTTGGATTATGAGTTTATATATTTGTTTTTCGGCTTTTATTTTATAAGCCTCAAATTTTCGGTATATACCGGTATCTCTACTACTTTAAATATAAAAAAGTTAATTTGTGAATTCTGTATATACATGATTGACATTGATAATTCATATTAATAGTTGACATTTTTTGTTTACGTACATTACATTTTACTTTGTATTGATGTCTATTTTAAATTTGTGTCTTAAAGATGTTACTTATGCTACTCTCTTTAATTTGAACCTTTTGTTTAGTTGAATGTGAAATAGTTTGCATTATTATAGTTTATAGATATTTTAATAAAAATTTGTCGGTATTTCACAAAGTTATAGTTAGAAAAACATATAAATGAAAAATATTTGCTCGCCACAACATTTAGTTACCGGGTACCCGTCGCCGCATTGTGCGGGTACCCTGCTAGTATCATTAAAAATGAAAAGAGATGATGAGTGTGCTTTTGGGTAAGAGAATTAATTTGCATACTCAGGTTTTTATTGGGACACTTTATTTTATGCGTAACATAGTTGCACAGTATTTACAGTGTGTTTTGTATGCTTGTACAATGCATGTCCCAATCAAATTATAAAATGTACAAATCACCTCCTTTAGCAAAAGTGTGATTTTTTATAAACCAATTTGACTATGTAAGATGATTGAAAACCCGTAACAGACTAAACATGTGCTAGCAATTTTTTTCTCTTCTTATATATACGTACATATTTCATATTTTACCAACAGCACAAACATCTCTATCAATCCTCAAAAGACAAACATGTCTCACTCAACAAGCAAAACTCACTTGATAGTATACCCTTACCCTTCCTCCACTGGCCATATCATTCCCTTACTCGACTTAACCAACTTGCTCCTTCAACGCGGCCTCACCATCACCGTGATTCTCGACACCGAGTTCCTCCCGCTTCTCGACCCTCTTATATCAACATACCCTTTTACACTACACAAACTTGTCTTCCAAGAACCCGAAATTACTCCATCCTCTCATCCCGTTATTGCCAAACTAGCTTCATCATAAAAACTTTTTGATCCCATTGCTAAATGGTTTAAAGCTCATCCTTTGCCACTAGTTGCTATTGTTGCTGACTTTGTTATTGGGTGGATTAGTGAACTTGCTTCCCACTTAGGCATTCGACACATCGTGTTTTCACCTAATGGTGCTCTTGGTTTTTCCATTTAGTAGATGGGCTAGTGGCACGTGTGGGAAGTGGGGTGGTAATATGAGGCGCAGTTGGGGAAGGTGGACCATGTGTAGGAGAATTACGCTCATCAGTGTGGATAGTAGGAGCAGGCGGGTTAGGTTGAGGTTGAGGTGAAGCAGTAGTAGATGTAGGTGACTGTTTGATTATATTGGAGATTAAATTTGAGGTGTCGTCCAAAAAATCATACAAAGGACTAACATTGGGACTAACATTGGGTATCGTGGAACCAAACGGAAAAACTGTTTCATCAAACGTAACATGTCGGGAAATGATTATTTTATTGGTGTTGAGATCCAGACAACGGTAGCCACGATGATTAGTAGCATGGCCCAAAAAGATGGAAGGTGTAGCACGGGCTCCAAGTTTGTGGTCAGCATCAAGATGAGGGTAACAAAGACAACCAAAAACACGTAAAAGACTATAAGCTGGTGTAGTGCCAGTAAGGCGGGTGTATGGGACTTCATTGTCAATGGCACGTGATGGTAATATATTCAACAGGTAAACGGCCATGTTGAGTGCTTCAACCCAATAGTTAGGAGGGAGATGAGCTTGAAACAGTAAAGTCCGAATTAGATTATTAATGGTGCGAATCATCCTTTCGGATTTTCCATTTTGTTGGGAAGTGCGTGGACAAGAAAATCTAAATTCAATCCCATTGTCGGCAAATAATTTATGAAATGAGTGGTTATCAAATTCACCACCATGATCACACTGAAACGACTTAATTTCACTCTGAAATTGAGTTTTAACAAAATTACGAAACAACAAAAATTTGGAAAAAACATCAGATTTATGAACTAAAGGATAAACCCAAACAAACTGTGAATAATGATCTAAAAATAAAACATAGTACCGAAAACCAGACAAACTCGGAATTGGGGAAGTCCACAAATCCGAGTGAATAATGTCAAAAGAAGACTGAACTAAAGTAGAAGAACTAACAAATGAAAGTTTCACGTGTTTGCCAAGCTGACACGCATGACAAAGCACGGGAGACTTCTCCTTATTACACGAAATAGAATTATTGGAAATAACACGATGTAGCACTTCACTTCCTGAATGTCCAAGTTGTTGATGACACGTATACTGACTAGTGAGATAGGCTTGAGGAATAGGAGAGGGCTGCGTGACAGGGTATAGATCTCCAGTGCTATCACACCGGAGCAACACCCGGCGAGTATGAAAGTCTTTAACAGAAAAACCAAAGGGATCAAATTCAACAGTACAATAAATATCACAAACAAATTGACGAACGGAAATCAAATTTTTGACGATATTAGGAGTATTTAAAACATTATTTAAATGAAGAGGGCGAAAAGGCGTAGGCAAAATACTATGTCCAGAGTTAGTAACAGGAATAGAATGCCCGTCACCAACAGCAACAGATGAATAAATACACGAATTAAAAACATCACTAAGATTATTGACATTATCGTTAAGATGTGAGGACGCACCTGTGTCCATATTCCGATTACCGGAAGTAGTATCCGGTAGAGTCCCGACAGTAAAAGCATATGGTGAAATAGTTTCTTGACCCGCGGGACCCGGTTGACCAGTTTGACGAATTGAACCCCCCCTTACCTCCTTGATGAACCTGCGTACCTAACTGAACCGGGTAAATGAAAGACTCCCCTTGTTGACCTTGCGTAGCAATATGATTCCCTTGAACTCCCTGGTGCACCACATGTGCATTCTGAACCCCCTGACCCCCGAAGTGACCCTGCATACTAAACTGGACCCCTTGTGGAACTGCGTGGACTAGTTGTGCAGCCTGGTGCATAAGCTGAGGTGCAAAAGAATCTGGTGCATAACCTGAGACTTGTGTTGGATTAATAAAACCCGAAGGGCCTAACATAGAAGCATGATAAGGACTCGAATAAAAAGCCATAGGAGTAGTATTATGTTGCACACGACGGCAATAAAATACTGGTCTCCAAAGAAAAAAACTTGTAGTGATTGGTTATGGTGGAGTCCCACTCGTTTAATATTGTGATTCACAATATTAATGGACCTACGATTAAATCAATTCTGATTGGACCTAAGATTGTTAGACCAACGATTAAACAATATATGGTAAGTAGTGATTCTTATTGGCTATATTAATTCTTAGTATCAAACAGTTACGATTTGACAAAAGTTTGTGGTTAACGATTAGGGATTGGTAAACGTGTAGGGTGGGAAACAAAGGTCGATAACTCAATGATCGACAAACAAAACACACCGTCGAAAACTCTATGATCGACAAACAGAAACTTAGGTCGACAACACTTTGGTCGACAAACGAGAAAAAAAAAATCGGTTTAGTTGGATCGAGTTTAAGGCTGTGATACCACGTAAGTTTGTGTATCTTGAATTGATATAATGTTTGGTACATGATAAATATATATAGGATACAATATGGGCCTAAACACATAACAGGCCTAAGCCTTATACTAATCGACTAACAGCAATATATGGAAAAGTTTCTTGGTGAGAATCATGACGGAGATGAGAACTTTGTAATTTCTTTCCCTGAAATGCCAAACTAGACCGAATTTACTTGATGGCAGTTAGCACAAGT
>BPTQ01000008.1:287838028-288152685 GCA_019973895.1 Chrysanthemum seticuspe | reverse complement strand
TGGGCTTTTGGCAATACTAAACACACTTTGATACCTAACGATGCAGACTGAAGTTGAGCATGCAGATACACATGGATACGCTGAAGTTAAAAGCTCCTGCTTTTAAAAAGAAATCTCCCCTTCTCAACATTTTGGGATTTTTAGATTTTACGCAATTTTCTGATGAAACGGGAGTTTAATTTGTAAATACTTTATGCATTCTATGCAGTTCACGCAATTTCGCTAAGATTGGATTCAGCACTCACTGATTGACCATGCTTTATTACTTTGGCTCAGTGAGAATACAAATTTTAAGTATCGTGTGTAAACTATCCGGCTTTATATGTTTGTTAATGTAAAATTGAATTTAGTTTTCCGTATTTTGAATTTTTGTTTTTGGGTAGATATGTATATAATACCTTTCAAATTTAAGACAACAACTAACAACAGAATTTAAACTTTCCATAATATATGTATAGATGGGTTTTTGTTTTTAAGTTTTATGCCTTTTGATTTAAGTTAAAATGTAATTGTTTGTATATTTCGGCGTATCAAATGTGTGCTATGAATTTTAAACATAAGAGTGACTCGGTTTCATTATTTCGTACCAGTTAGTCACTCACGACTTAGGTTAGAATCGCTTTAATGCACTTGACGTATCTTACGTATTTCATAAATGTTTAATTTGAGGGCAAAGTAGTCTTTTAACGCGTTTTAGATTTTTAGGGTTTTACAACTCTTCCCCTCTAAAGAAAAATTTTCGTCCTCGAAAATTGAAGTCGCATAGGTACACATAGACGTACGAGTTGAAGTCAGACGTAGCAATCCATAGTTTCACACAAATCATAACGGTTTTCGGGTCCAAAGCTTACAAAACTTATACGTAACAGTTGTCAGTGAGAATCTCGCAAAGAGGTACAGAATTCCAAACGAACATGAGGATTGACAATTAACGGATATAAGTCATAGTCCATTCACGTACCAACCCAGGCATTTCCCAAAACGTCGTATGATTCCAATAAGTTCAAATTATATGATCTCGGTATTATCACGCTGATCAGGCGTCATAATACTTGCATCACATAACAAGCCCTTATTGTCACCATATTCTGTCCCGGGTCATGACAAACCACATAGCCAAAAACACACAAAACATAACACATACAGATATCAAGTAACATACCAAAGCAGACCAGATCACATACATACAACATATACTACATCAACAACTTACCATATCACCAAAGAAGAAGGTCACCAACTTGCTCGAAATGGTTCCTCACGACTCATTACTGACGATCCAAAAGAAAAACTGAGATATTACCAAAATGCCAAAAGATGACGCTTCACGATTCAAACCGAGTTCTGAACAAATCAAAGAAGAGCAATGTCGATCGAAATCACATAGCAAAATATCAAACCGCCACAAACGCACGACAAACAAATCGGAGTAACACAAGTCTCGCCCAAATCATATGAAGTAGATGAACCTTCTCAGCCACCGGTTGAATCTTGTCTTTGTCGTTGCGTCTTTGGTTGATTCTTCCAGCTTCCTCCAGCAGCATCCTGATGTTTCCAACAGCACGGCAGTCGGGTGTGGCTTCTGCTTCACGAACCTCTCCAGCATAGGGACTGTTGCAGCAATGCAGGTTCGGCACCATCGTCTTCGGCTCCACGGGTAGTCTCCATCTAACGATCGACAAACGGATATGCGAATACTCAATAATAAAATCAAATGTGAAGAGAAGACCCAAAACAGTGAAGACAAAAGATTATCGAAGTCAAAACTGAACGACAATCAAAAGGAATCAGAGAAGATCAGAACAGACGGAAGCCTAGTGTCTACCCAAGTCCTCACAGGTCAATCCTAAGGTCAACAAGACGAAACCTTTGCTCTGATACCATAATTGTAACACCCCAACCCGACGAGGGTAGAAGTGTCACATTTTGGTGTCATATCAGAACATACAATTAAAATCTTTACAAACGAAAACCTTAAAAATGAAGTATCAAATCATATAAACAATTGGCTGACTAGGAAAATACAATTTCTAAAATGGAATGGAAAATCAAAACAAAAACTCTTCAAAGTAAGTCCAAATGATAAGGTAACTAGGTTTGGTCCACTCAAATAATCCAACTCTCAGCCCATCAAAGCCCATCTTCAAATCTAAAACCTGCCGCAGGAAAAGAAATGCGGCTGAGCTTAAAAAGCCCAGTGAACAGATATAACAAAACGAAAGCTAAACAGAATCTAAAATGCAAAATGAAATGAAGGAAACGGATAATAAAGTCACAGCGAAATGAGGACAATGAGTCAATGAGGATCTTGCAGAAAACAATTATACAGATATCCAAAGCACATATAACAAGGAGAACGAAGCAGAGTATCGATGACATGTATACATGCACATACAAACCAGGCATACAAGTACTGAAACATAAGCATGCATAGCAGACGTCGTATCCACACAACATATACATCATACAATCAATTCAGGAAAACATAAGCCATACAAGTCAAAGAGAAATCTAAGGCAAGCGGAAGCAATTAATTAGTAGGTGAGCATGGCAATCACACAGGTCAAAAACCCTTAGTTGAAAACATAATCAGTATCATGACAGCGGAAGTACTAACAACAGTCAACACATGGCAGTCACACGTAATAAATAGGAATACAGTATAAAGATATAATTAAATGAATTAAAGACATAGCAGGCAATTAAACAAATTAACAAGCCAGACGTCACAAGCTGAACCAATTACCCAATCAAACCGTAGCATAACCGAAATGCAAACATGGCAAGTCAACAACAAGCAGATAAGGATACAACGGATAGTCATAGTCCACGAGATCAACTGAACGTAGTACACATAATAAACAGACAAAACTATCGATTACGCAAAAGTATGATCACCAGACAATACAGAGGGTCACCTAACAGTGAGATCACATATCATCAGATAGAAACAGGTAACTCAGATAACCGCATGTTAATCACATCATAGCAGGATAATCAGTAGTCACATAAAACATAAATAGCATAAACAAATCGAATAAACACATAATAACCCGGTACGTGAATGGAACGATAGTCTGAAATAACGGAATGAGAGTGTGACAGATCAAAGGAATGGAATATATATATCTTGGTAGTAGAGTGAGTCATATAAGGGTACACAGAATATGGTGCGTTGGGGAAATGTAGAAGGTACAATATAGGTATATCAAAGGTGTAAGGGTTGTCAGAAATCTATCCCGAGCCAACAAAACAAACCATATCAATAGTGGCAATAGCAGCCAAGTAACCAATAGTAGCCATTGTATTCGGAGGGGTGACCTCGGAATACCAAACCAATAGGAGGGGAGACCTCAGTAACAAATGGAGTAGCTAGCTCCCAAAATGTGAGGAGGTGTATTGCACACACGTACCGCATCACCAAAACAAATCATATCATATCAAATTCAAATCAAAACAAATCTAGGATGCATCCATACGCCCCCTGCAAAACAAATAGTGGCCATACAATATATCCAAAGCGCGCATAATCAATACAAATATGGGGACGGTGTGCAACATCACTCGTGCACACTGGAGTCATGCCATTGGTGCATCAATGACACGGACATGGAACCCCCATGCCTAGTTAATGGCTCGGGTATCAATCTGAAGGGTCAAACAAAGGTTCAAAGTGTAGCAATATATAGGTCTTCACAATCAAAGGTTCACAATTCAGAGGTTCATAGCAATAATTCAATATCAAGGTCCAATATCAATGTTTCAATAGCACACATATAATAGCACAGGTCAATAGCAAAAGTTCAATAGCAAAGGGTTCAATAACGAAAGGATCAATAGCAATGGTTCAATATCAAGGGGTCAGCAGTAAGCAAAGGTTCAATATCAGAGGATCAATAGCAATGAAAGCATAGCAATGAATATCATAAGCGAAACAAAGTCGAAGGACCAGAAAGTCATGAGAAATCCCTACTGAAAAGGGATATAATATCTGTACCTTATTCGAAGCAATCAACAATGAAAGTAAAGTCAAGAAAGGAGATCAATCGCGTCGCCCGAAACCTATATGAATTAGATAACGTTCTATAAGAATCAGAATCACCCGTTTAAGACGGCTTTCCATTTTAGCAAGTTTCCCGTTTTAGTAATCTTTCCATTTAAGTACTTTCTATTTTAGGAAACTTTCTATTTTAGGCAGGTTTCCATAATTAGCAACTTTCCAAAAGTAACTCTTCGTATTTTAATAAGTTTAGGTTACAAATGCTAATTAAATAAAATTAAGTCTAATAATAATTATTATCATGGTTTAGGGTTTAAAATATAAATAATCAAAGATTAGGGTTTAAAGTGTAAAAATATCAAAGTCTAAAGTTCCAAGTGACAAGTAACTAAACTTCAAAATTCAATATTATCTTAATGATAGTGTAAGGTTTATTTCGTCAATTTATACAAGTTGAGGATTTGCATGCAACACTTACCAAAGCTTAGGGGTTAAAAATGTAAATTTAGTTTTAAATAAAATTCATTCTTCGTGATACATATACTACCATATCTGCATGCTATATCGACTCGACACGGACCGACGGCAAGGCCGTGTTGTATTCGAAACACGACCTCGGTACGACTACGATACCGAGACTCGACCCGAGCATTCACACACGAACACACCCCTTGGAACTCGAACCAAACGCGACCTTCGCAACTAAACACCACCGAAATTTAATCCAAACCTGAATCAAAGGACACCACATCGGACTACCCCTAGCTAGATTAACGAGACCCTCTATCCATGTTCTAGTCGACACCAATAATACCAAACATGTAACTATGTTTTAACCCATTTTAGTTTGGCATAAATAAAAGGAATGTATGTCGTGTGGTTGTAGTTAAAGAGCAGATTCAAACAGCCTTTTTATATATGTCGACCATGGTTCCAAATGAAGATTATACATGGGTTGATTACTTAGCCATTCCATTCTTTATTATATGTATCCCATACTCATGATATCATCTTCTTACCTTTATCAATACGTGACAATTTTTTTAGCATGCACGTGAAAGAAAACCTCACAATACACAATCAAAGGAACAAAAGACAAAGAGAAGAGGTGCGTTATAATACCCTTGTGAGATGAGACAAGAAGCGAACACATTAAGAGTCTTAAAACCCACGATGGCAGCAGCTGCTATGGCCAAGAAAACCCCACACCAATCAGCCAAAACCCACGACAGAAACCACCAAAACAGCCTCCATCTTCATGCTATGACTCACGACCAGTAGCAAGCAATACCCATGACAGAACCTCCTTTGAACCAACCTTAATCACAGTAGCCTTACTGTACCATGAATCTTCCTTGCATTCTTTTGTGTCGACAGAAAAAAATGGCCAAGAAGTAATTGCCGTTTCTTTTTGATCTAGGGTTTTCAAGCGTGATTTTTAGATGTGAATGTGAGGAGTAAATAAAAACGTGATCCTGGGATTGGAGGGATTCACGGCTAAAAATAAGGGAGGTCAACAACAGAATTTAAACTTTCCATAATATATGTATAGATGGGTTTTTGTTTTTAAGTTTTATGCCTTTTGATTTAAGTTAAAATGTAATTGTTTGTATATTTTGGCCTATCAAATGTGTGCTATGAATTTTAAACATAAGAGTGACTCGGTTTCATTATTTCGTACCAGTTAGTCACTCACGACTTAGGTTAGAATCGCTTTAATGCACTTGACGTATCTTACGTATTTCATAAATGTTTAATTTGAGGGCAAAATAGTCTTTTAACGCGTTTTAGATTTTTAGGGTTTTACACTGAGAACCTTATATTTTGAGCTGAATAAGGTGTAAACAAGATCACATAAGGCCTGCAAGTACTTCCAGGTCTAGTCTAATATCCAAAGTACAAGAATCCCTCCCCTTTGACTTTCGTTGACCAGAATTCAAAATTGCTTGGGATTGATTGACAAGCTTACTAAAAGCTATGGAGAGCTTAAATAAACTTGTTTAAGCTTAAAATAAGCCACTAACAACTTGGACAATAGAATTTTGAAACTGAAATTTGAAACAGTTAACAATAAACATGAACTTATATAAAACCTTGATATTGAAGCTTAAAAGTAAATTACAATGATAAAATGACTTGAGTTTAATACATTAAAGCTTAAAATTACATTTTGAAACACTAATTAAGATAACTTAAAAAAAACGACATACAAAGAAAAAATAAAAACTAACTAATGCCCTCTTTCTTGCTTCTCCTGCTTCCTTTTATACACCATCTGATTTCTCTCTCATCACTGAGCATTTCCCACCTTTGTTTTAGGCCATTGGATGTGTTGAGTGGTTTTTGGCCATAGGATCAAAATTTGGCGGGAAAAGGTTTATTTGCCAGTGGGTGTGTTTGAGTGCAAAGAGGGGGGAGGCATTTAATGCCTTTTGGAGTGTGGTGGAGGTGGAGTGATAAGGGGGTGAAAGGTGAGCTGGGGGGATGGTTGTCTGGGTTTTGCAAAAGAAGCAGGGGTGTAGGGGATGATGATGGAGGGAACCCGTGAGTGGTTTGACTGGATTTTGACCAAGGTTTAATATTAAAAGGGGGGGTCAAATGAAGGGGTCCAATTGGTTTGGCAGGGGGTCACTTGGGGATTTGACAAGGGTCCAATGGGTATTAAGGGTTTAAAACACAAGGACCTCTTTTGTAATTTTTGAAAATACAAGGACCTAGGCTGCCATTTTCACAAAGTTGTTCCAAGGGACAAAAAGTGACAAGTTTCAATAGTACAAGGACCAAACTTGACATTTTCAATTTTCCAAGGGCCATTTTTGCCAATTTTGAAACTTGGAGGACCAAACTTGTAATTTCTCAAAACTTTTGACATTTTTCACCAAAGGACTAATTTTGACAACTTATGATTTTAAAAGGACCTTTGGTGATTTTACTTTTGAAATAAGGGCTCAAGGACTATTTCTGACAACTTTTGAAACTTGGGGGACTGAAACTGCCAATTATGCAAAATTAGCTCATTTTTTATTTGATTTTAAACATTTTGCATCTGAAACATATAAAATGCAATTTTGAGATATTTTCAGTATTTTGATGCATTTCTGAGCATTTTTAAACGTTTTGCAGTTCAGATTTAACCAAAAATGATGAGTATTTACACACTCATCAATCCCCCACACTAAACTATTGCTAGTCCCTAGCAATCTTTTGAGAAAAACTTAATGGATTTGAATCTCTTTACCAAAAGCCATTACTTCTGGAGTAGCCAAATGTTTCAGTTCAAGTAAGAACCATGGTACACCGATAACCATGTGATTTTGAGCAAACCACCAGCTTCCAACGGATTTGATTTGTCTTTACCAGAAGCCGTTTGCTCTGGACTAGCCAACTCTTAGATAAATTATCAATATTATCTTTGGTGAGCTGATTACCAATTATGGTTTTTCCACTGCCTTTACCACAAGCCATAAACTTGCGGGCTAGTCAACTCTTCACTTTTTAGGATATGGTGAGCTGAATACCATACAATTTTGGGCAAATTGCAAGCCGTCAACGGATTTGAGATATCTTTACCAAGAGCCGTTTGCTCCTGGATTAGCCAATCCTTTAGTTTATTAGACAAGGCGGACTGATAACCAAATGAGTAAGTGCAAAACACTTACTCCAAAAAAAAAATTTGGCCAAAAACGGGGGAATTAGGCGGTATAATTACATGATAAAATTCGTGAGAATTCCCCCCAACACTTAGAAATGAATATTGCCCTCAATATTCAAAGTACCGGCGGTTATGCCGAAACAAAGAACGTAAAAGGAAAATACTACGGCCATTATCTTTTTTTTTTTTTTTTTTTTTTTTTTTTTTTTTTTTGAAAACTTATATATATATAACATGTGGGGCAACTCCCCCACACTAGGGTGGAACACATGGGTGAAAACCCATGTTTAGCTACTGTTTTTGATTACCGAGTCGCTAGCTTGACTCGACCCCGAATTAATTGGTTCATGGGGAAGTAAGTGGAAGAGACAATCTCCATCGGACTTTCATTCAAGATGTTTGGACAAACATTTTGAAGCACGTGAAAGTTCCACACCGATGAGATATACATAGAACCGGCTCAAAAATGATAAATGAAAATGCTGGGGTCAAAGATAGTGTCTTCATTCCCGAAGGAGTGAAGATGAAGAGAAATCAAAAGATATTTGAGGAAAGGAAGAAAGATTTTGATAACAATCAAGATCCATTCTTCATCCTCAAATGTAGACATATCGGGAGGAAGGGTGAGGGTAGTATCATTAATAAGCAAACTCGTATGATAGAGTACACCTTCCTCCGAGCCAATATCATCCTCAAGATCAAAATAGAAATGATCATGTTCCGGAGGAGATATGTCATGAGAGAGTTCACCGGAGAACTCTTCATGAAGAGAATCATTCATATGAAGTGAAATTGTGAACTCTTGTTCCATTGTGGGCTCATCACTATCCTCGGTCTGAGTATCAAAGAGTGGATTCTCAGAAATTAAAGTGAATTCAGAGTCGAATTCAAATAGAGGATTAATGAGAGTTGTTTTGAATGCTTCAGGAACAAAGTGATCAATATTTTCTATTGGACTGTTGGGATAAGATGTGAGTGAACGATCATTATCAAGGAGACTTTCAGTCTCTCCCAGATCGACTTCGAAATCAAAGAGAACATCGTTACTTTATGATGAAAGTGGATTGATGTGAGTGAGTTCATCGGTGAACTCCTCGAGAAGAGGATCAGACTGTGGGAGTGATGCCTCAACATACTCGATGTTTCCATAAGAAGCACAATCGTCGCTAACATCGGAGAAAGTTTCAAAATGATCTTTTGAACACTCAAGAGGGGAAAGAGAATCACACATATGATCAGAAGTTCCCTGTGACTCTCTCGGGATTGGGACAAGGTTCTCAACACTAGACTTTATGAATTCGTCCGATTCCTTTTCAGGAACAGTGTCAAGATGCTCGTCCCCCATGTTCAGAGAGTGAGTGGGAGCTTCGGGTGTGATAGCAGTTGTTTGAGATGGAATCTCAACTGCTGGGATATCAACTGACTGAGGGAGTTGAGAAATATTATCTTTAAAAGGATAAAAACTCTCCTCATCATCATCATATAGAGCTGCCTTAAGAAATTGGGAACGCTTTAGAGCTGCTTGCTCTAGGACTAATAATTCTTCCCTAGATTTGCGGGCCTCTCGCTCTTCGGCTAGCAATTCTCCCATGGTCTTTTCACCACTCACTTGATTCTTAAAGTTTTGAATCATATCATCAAGTGTTTTCATTGTGGTTTCAAAATTTTGGGAATTTTCATGAGACAACGGCTCAGGTGGAGTTTGAACCGTATGGTGCTGTGGAGGTTGGAAATTGTCAAACCTGTAAGAGTCATGATTGTTACAAGGAAATGGATTCCCTATTTGACAATCAGAGCTGAAGTGGGGACCTCCACAGTACTCACAACAGTAAAACTGTTGAGTCTGGACTGGTGAATTATATGGATATTGGTCATAACCAAAGTTCTGAGCATCACCGGAAAAATGTTCATAGACAAACGTGTTTCCGGATTGACACTCAAATCTTTGGTGAGGACCTCCACAAAATTCACAGTAGTTATGTTGATTATCTGAAGATAAGTCGGGCTGTGGTGGGTAATTGGAAAAGTTTGAAGGGTCGTTAAATGAGTTCGGATTAGGATCATAATCAAATGAATTCCTCGAACCACAAAACAAACAACTCCCGTTATGAATATCATTACCACATTGTACACACGTACACCAACGACAGGGTGAACCAAAAAGAGGCGCACCACAACCGACACAAGGAATAAACGATTTCATTTGAGAGTTATGAGAAGGAATCAGTTTATTCAAAGAATCAACAAAACCAACATGGTGATCCGAATGACTATCAAGTCTCGAAGAACATTTTGAAAAATCCGGAGGTGGGACAAGTGGTGTGCTCTGAGAGCTAGCAATTTCCACCACTTCCGTTATGGTCTCTGGTTCTGGTTCTTGAGAAACGTGAAGATTAGGCAAGTCATTCTTGCTAGTCACCGGTCTAAATTCTGCATGTTTGCTTTTAACCGTAAATCGTGAAAGTTTAGGATCAATTCTAGACGGCTTAGGAGCAATTGAGGGTTTAGATTTTTGGATAACCGTAGGTTGGACGTATTTAGCACCTCCATTATCAGAGGGAAGTACTTGGTCCTTTGTCACCCCGGTTTCTCGTTCCATTTCCCTACGCAGAATTAATGGATCATCACGAACAACACGAATTCTTGACATTTGTGATAAAGTCTGAAGTTTTTCAACTTTGTCCCAGAATTCGTCGTAGTCGAGAGATTCCATGAGAAGAGAAGAAGTTAGAATCAAATGGATAGAGGGTAAAGGGATAAAGAATCAAAAAGGGAAAGAGGGTAAAGATGAATATTTTTGGAATTTTTGAAAAACATTTTGCAAAAACAAAGAATGAAAATCTTTTTTGATTTTTATAAGAAAATATAAATACATACAGATGGTATAAACAAAGAGTGAATATCCAAATCACTAATCTGCTAAACGGAAGATAATCAGCACAGCTCCCCGGCAGCGGCGCCAAAAATTTGATTCGCTCCCAGACAGTCAAGTTTTATCACTCAAGCCGACCACTTGTGAATGGCCGACCGTAACAAACTTAAAACAGTCCGGAAACGAATGCAATGAAGATCAGGAGAGTATAGTGTTTCCCCGGGTCGTTATGTCCCAGCGAGCTATGCGAAGAATCACCAAACGTATAGTGATCGAGAGATTTGAACGGAAAAGAGGATTTGAATTATTATAACTACAGAAATAACCTATAATTACAGAGGCTTAAATGCAAATTAAAGAGAATTAAAAAGATAAAAAATATTAAATAAACGCTATCACTATTTGCAAAATGATGTTTTTGATTTTTACTTTTTTATAAAACTTGAATTTAAAACTACGTGACGTACTAAAGAAAATGTGAAACTTAAACAATATTAATCCTAAAAATATGAAAATGATATTTTTACAAACCTAATGATAAAAGAAAATTTTTAGAAAAAGAAAATTATTTTTATAACTATTTAATTAATTATTATTAATTAAAAACTAATTTTAACTATTTAATAATAGCCTAAAATACAAGAAAATAGGAAATAAAGCTAGAAAAATAAAATTTTGACTTTGAAAAATATAAAATAACAAAAGAGAATTTTCAAAACTATTTTTGTATTTTTCTGATAATTTTTGTATTTTCTATGAATTAAAAACTATTAAAAACTAATTAAATGCTTAAAAATACAAATTTAACTAAGAAAAATCTGAAAAAAATATTTTTTTGACTTTTTATATTTATCTAAACCTAAGAAAAATGAAAAATTATTTTTTTTGAAACTTTTCTGAATTATTTATATTAAATGCTAATTAAAAAGTGCTAAAAATTGATTTAAATAAAGAAAAATAGCAAACTGACTTAGAAAAATCTGAAAAATTCAAGAAAAGCCTAAAATAATATTATGAATCTAGGAAAAATAGAAAAACATGGGGTTGTGTGCAAGAAAATGAAACTGCAATACCAAGTGCTTATAAATAAGCATTTATTTAAAGCAAATGGTACCAAATAAGCACCACACTGTCACAGAAGCTCTAATTTGCTAAAATTATCCAAATGCAACTAAAAACAACAAGCCTTAACCTCTGGATTGCAACTTTAACAGATTTGACTTATTTGAGCTTAAGGCTAAAAATCAGTTGAAGCAACCACTTTTAAGCTAGAGCACAAGCCACCCAATAAGCAGAAAATGAAAAACAGAAATTGGAACTTAAACAAGACCTGGCTGGGAACTTATAATCCAAAGAACAGACCTAGACAAGCAGTTTTAAAGCTTGTGACAAGCCTGCAAGACCCTGTGCAGACTCAGTGTATGCTGAGTCAGTTGCACAGGGCATATTAAGCCCATTTGACAAGCCTTTGTCAAGCTTATAAAAAATTTGCAAAAATCTACTAAAATGGTAACAAGAAAATAGACCAGTTGAGCTTTTTAAAACCAAAATTTCACTTGATTTGATTCAAGAATGAATCAATGAAAATTCATCCCAGATGGGCTCAAACCAACTTTTCCAAGTTTTGACTTTTGAAGTAAAAATGAAATGTTGACTTTTGTGAGATTTGAATCCAATTTGTGGACAGATTATGATGTTAATAGATGAAATGAAGCTACTACAAGCTACCTCTATGATTTTGAAACACAAAACTAGCTTTTGAATTTTTAAAAATCCAACAGTGAAGCAGTTAAGACAGTTTACCTATGATTTTGACTTTTACTGATTAGAAGTGCAAATGAGTGACTGAACCAAGCCTCATGATCCTAAGGGATACTACTGTGACATATCTTAACCACCAACTAAACCTCTAACTTACTAAAACCAGTTGATCCAAACACACCTGTAAGTGACATAAATGGAATTTTACAAAGCATATGTCTGATTCAGAGCATGCAGTCTATAAAGAAACTCAAACTAACTTAAGTTAAACTGAAACTATCATAAATAAGCAATCTTAAACAGTAAATAACAAAGAAACTAATTTTACCAATTTTATACTAAAAACTTGAAAATGAAAAGAGCAAACTGAGAACCTTATATTTTGAGCTGAATAAGGTGTAAACAAGATCACATAAGGCCTGCAAGTACTTCCAGGTCTAGTCTAATATCCAAAGTACAAGAATCCCTCCCCTTTGACTTTCGTTGACCAGAATTCAAAATTGCTTGGGATTGATTGACAAGCTTACTAAAAGCTATGGAGAGCTTAAATAAACTTGTTTAAGCTTAAAATAAGCCACTAACAACTTGGACAATAGAATTTTGAAACTGAAATTTGAAACAGTTAACAATAAACATGAACTTATATAAAACCTTGATACTGAAGCTTAAAAGTAAATTACAATGATAAAATGACTTGAGTTTAATACATTAAAGCTTAAAATTACATTTTGAAACACTAATTAAGATAACTTAAAAAAAACGACATACAAAGAAAAAATAAAAACTAACTAATGCCCTCTTTCTTGCTTCTCCTGCTTCCTTTTATACACCATCTGATTTCTCTCTCATCACTGAGCATTTCCCACCTTTGTTTTAGGCCATTGGATGTGTTGAGTGGTTTTTGGCCATAGGATCAAAATTTGGCGGGAAAAGGTTTATTTGCCAGTGGGTGTGTTTGAGTGCAAAGAGGGGGGAGGCATTTAATGCCTTTTGGAGTGTGGTGGAGGTGGAGTGATAAGGGGGTGAAAGGTGAGCTGGGGGGATGGTTGTCTGGGTTTTGCAGAAGAAGCAGGGGTGTAGGGGATGATGATGGAGGGAACCCGTGAGTGGTTTGACTGGATTTTGACCAAGGTTTAATATTAAAAGGGGGGGGGGGTCAAATGAAGGGGTCCAATTGGTTTGGCAGGGGGTCACTTGGGGATTTGACAAGGGTCCAATGGGTATTAAGGGTTTAAAACACAAGGACCTCTTTTGTAATTTCTGAAAATACAAGGACCTAGGCTGCCATTTTCACAAAGTTGTTCCAAGGGACAAAAAGTGACAAGTTTCAATAGTACAAGGACCAAACTTGACATTTTCAATTTTCCAAGGGCCATTTTTGCCAATTTTGAAACTTGGAGGACCAAACTTGTAATTTCTCAAAACTTTTGACATTTTTCACCAAAGGACTAATTTTGACAACTTATGATTTTAAAAGGACCTTTGGTGATTTTACTTTTGAAATAAGGGCTCAGGGACTATTTCTGACAACTTTTGAAACTTGGGGGACTGAAACTGCCAATTATGCAAAATTAGCTCATTTTTTATCTGATTTTAAACATTTTGCATCTGAAACATATAAAATGCAATTTTGAGATATTTTCAGTATTTTGATGCATTTCTGAGCATTTTTAAACGTTTTGCAGTTCAGATTTAACTAAAAATGATGAGTATTTACACACTCATCATGTACCCATAGATCTATCCGCATGTAATAGTTAATTTTAAATTTATGATGTGTATTTTATCATTTGAACCATCTGAATGTATTAACTTATACATGTTTATGACTCTGCAGGGATTACTTAAACATATTAGGCTAAGAATCAGTAAACTGCTCAAGTAATATACCTACAATGTACTTTGGGGATTGCGATCAAGTACTTTAAATATAATGATTTACAATGTCTCATACATGTGATCTTACAAATATTCTGGGTGCAAGAGTAACGAATGACATTTGTGACTTTGCAGGGCCAAAAGCTAAAGGTAAGTCATGAAGCTCGGGTTGATTCTGTAGCTGGTATATCAACAGACAAGAACAACTGGAACTATGTTGTTGCGGCTGTTATTTTCACTGGTCTTGGATCTCTTTGATGGTACCTTAAGTCAAAGAATAAGAGTAGTGGTCTTCGACATATTTTGACACTCCCCAACGCTATTGCAATGGTGAGCAAACAATGTTTAGGTAACCAAAACTGTAAAAATAATCATGGATGATATCAACTATATAATAACAATCCAATACCCATTTTTCCTTCAAATAGCCACCCTTGATCGCTAATTAAAACCCTTAATTTACATCAAACGAATGGAATTAATAAAAAATGGGTGTACAGCAATTGAAAGATGAGTTTTTGTATCAACAAGTCAATTCTCTTACATATCAGTACATTCATGTTTCATCTCATAGCAGCAATAATCTAATCGCCCATTCGGCTCATTACACATAAGCTTTAAAGTAGAATGGTATATTTTACTTATGTTCTTTTGCACTTTTCATTCTAAGATTTCATACAGTTGAGCTGCTAATCGTTACACTACTATTAACTTTTTTCTTCATACTTTGGCCGATGGAACCCACAATCATAGTGAGTTAATGGCTTTTTGTTGCGAAAATGTATTTTGCTAAAATGTAAAAATTAAAATGACTGACACAAAGAGCTACTGTAGCTTGAAAGAATATGCAATTTATGACGTAACATGTATTTCCTTAAGGTTTCAGTGGCCATGGCTATTCTTACATATTTGATTATTTTACATGCGAAGTAACATTAGCCATCATCGACACAACAAAAGAACAAAGATTATTTGATGCTTGGTGTATTGTTTATTTGTGTTAACACACGAAGCTCTGCAAGTGAGGCTAAAGTTCCAGTAAGATGGTTGTGAGAAACATTCAACTACTCTAACATTTCCAGCTTACTGAAACCCGAGGGAATTTCACCTGTCAGACCATTGTTGCTAATATTCAATATGCGAAGTATCTTGAGCTCTATTATTGATGAAGCTATGGTTTCACCTAATGAATTTCCACCAAGCCGAATTTTTATCAGACCCCATAACTCAGTTATAAAGCTTGAGATGCTCCCTACCAAATGATTTTCACTTAGATCCAGAGTCAATAAGCCAGATATGGTCTGTAAAGCTGTTGGAATAGATCCGTTGAACATGTTATGACTGGCATCAACAACTTAGTGCAGTTAGCAAGCTAAGATGGCAAAGGACCTTCCAATTCATAGTAAGAAAGATTGAGTTCCTAAAGCTGAAGGAGCTTCCTAGGCTCCTGTGATAATACACGATAATACACCAGAAAACAAATTCATCGAGAGGTCAATTTCTGTAATGTTAGTAAACAGGTCGCGAGTGTCAAGACATCTACTTCAGAAATTGGTAACCAGCAAGATGTAAAAGTTGAATGATCTAAAGGAAACCAAAGAGGAACGAGACAGGCCTTAAGAAGTGGCGCGGCAACCAGAGGTGATAGCTCGAACTGTCAATAGATGAAAGCATCACACAGAATATCTCAGATATATTTTTATCCATTACAGATTGAACTTAAGCAGCATCCACTAATATGTAATTACGTTTCCTCTTTTCAGGTTAATTTGGTAATCAATTATGATCTTCCGGTAATTCATAAATCTCCTTCAGAGCCAGATAACGAGGTATATTTGGATCAGATTGGTAGAGCTGGGCGTTTTGGCTGCAAGGGTAAGGTTCATTAACTTTGTTGTCTATCTCTTTATATACAACAAAGTTCTTTGTCAAGAGTTGTAGTTTATGGATCGTATAAAGATGTATTAGTTTTAGCAACATTTGAGAATATCTCAATTCTATTAATTTGTATATTTCATTGCAATTAAATCATAAGATGGTCTCAGCTAATGATACATGCAAACACTTTATTTATGTAACACGAGTTGTATTGAACTTGATGTGTGGTGATACAGCTGATAGGATTATGGTAAAAATAGAACGTCACTTCTATCATTTTGTTGCTGATGTAAATCCTCAAACTATACACTTCCTAAATCTTTTTTTAGATGGCAATCAAGCTTTCATTCAAATTTCATGTAAAAGGCATAGTGACATAGATTGTGCTTTATTAATATTCTATCTTTACGAGTAAAAGTTGTGAATGGTACGTGGCTATAATTTCAATTTAGGTTTTTAATTTTGAAAGATTTATGGTTTTAGATTAACTAACAATGCATTTTTTTGTTGAGCTAAAGTTTACGGATTTGAAGGCAAAGAGGGTCACTTTCCTTTACTCATGAGTCGTTTAATGTTTATCTAATCCATTTTCATTTTGGAAGTTCAGTAATTTTGTAATTGCAGGCATACATTTTTTTTAAAAATGTTTTACATATTCATTGCAGGTACCTCTAGAAAGGATCAAGCGCAATATTGGGCAGACAGAAACAAACCATACATATATATCCCTGTCAATGAATTTGTTCAGCGGTTCAAGCGTTTTTATGTAAGAGAGAGGCTATATAATGAGATTTCAATCCCTTACGACAAGAGACAAAACCACCCAGTTTCGTTTTAATTGGAGATAAGGAATGGCTAATGATAAAGAGAAACAGTTTCGTTTACATTTTCAAGACGGTACAGTTCATTATCTTGGCTTCTACCGCGACGACTATCTTTATAAAGACTAAAATGCACATGATTCATTGTTTTGTCTTCATTTAATTGGAGATCATTCTTTTGTATTTCTATGTTGCCCAATGCTAGATATAATTTGAAAGCAAATGCGACAACATGTACTTCTTCACATACCTGCGTAATGCCTGAACAGTTATGTGGTGCCTATGTCGATAAGTGACCAGCCTTTAGGTTTCACATATGGATATAGCCGCCACCGACATCCTATAAGTGAAGGCAAGTAAAGCTAAAAGTTTTTATGTACAACCCTTTCTTTCAACATGTACACTTTTCAACCATTTTTTACCACCCTTCTTTCGCTATAGTAAAATATGCCAATGACAATTATAAGACATGCCCGCCCATTATAATAATACCAGTAGACCAGCCTAAAGTTTTATATGGACCTTTATTTGTTAGCTTGGCTATGCTTTGAATCTGTCCTTAGTCTTTTTGTCCAAGTTAGCCTATCTAATTCTTAAGTCTCTCAATGTACTAATTTTCTTTACCGTCAAATACTATGAATGGTCATAACGGGTGAACCTTGGTACGAGTCGATCTATCGTGAGTGGCCTTAATAATTTTATTATGTTGTGGATGTTAATTATCAAGGCCAGACAAGCGAGCCACAAAAATGTGTGTTTGAAAATGGGTATCTTTCCAATACCAATTTATTGGATGATAACACTATTAGCAATATAATTGTGATTTCTCTTCCTACTTTTCTATCGTATATGCGTTTAATATAAAAATTAGTACGTTATTATTTAATATGTTTATAGCTTATTTCCATTAATTAATTTTTTTAACAATATTCGTAAACAAATTGTAATTGTAAATTGTTTTTTTATAAAATAGTTTAATAATTAATAACGGATAACTAATTTTCATTATTAAAAAATTTACTTTTCCAAAAAATTTACTTTTCCAAAAAAACTTCAAACAAAAACTAATACAATAACAAAATAAAATGAAATAAAAAATTTTCAACCGTAAACTAATACAATAAAAAAATATACAATGAAATATCCGTCATTACAAATAATTTACCGTTAAGTGAAACTTGAACTAATACAATAAAAAAAATACACCATCAAACCATAATTACAATTCATGACCACATCCTTAAAAGTAATTTTCCGTTAAATAACACCATCAAAATAAAAATTACAAGTCATGCCCGACCATCGGGCGGGCTTCGATATATATATATATATATATATATATATATATATATATATATATATATATATATATATATATATAGAGTTAGGATCAAATAAGAAGATTACTTAAAATAAGAAGGAATAAGAAGAACTATAACCGCAAATCCGAGATGCACCGACCTAAATTAGATGCATCCCTATAATATTAGATGCATTATAACGCACAATAGTGTGTTTTATAGCTTTTAATCAGATGCATATACGTATATTAGATGCATTTCATGATTTCTCTTGTTTTGTGTTCCTCTACACATGTTAAAATCATGAAAATCAATTTGCACTATCTATACATCAAATTAACTTTCGAAACTCAAGATGTTGCATCTATATGAATAGAAATGCATCTAATGCAAGTCGTTGTATCTCAAATGCGTGATTTTGGTCACTTCTCACCACTTCTTATTTTAATTTACTTCGCACTGGATCCCTACTATATATATATATATATATATATATATATATATATATATATATATATATATATATATATATATATATATATTGGCGATAGCAAGGTTTTTCCAATGCATTACTTTTAAAGAAGAAAAAAAAGAATGTCCAACAGAGGTTATTAATTGTAACTTATAGGATTTCACAAACACATTAAACCACAATCATATTGGGGCGTATACAAGTTTTTAGAGAGAGAAAGTTAGAGAGAGAAAGGGAAGAGAGTTGGGAACTATGTGAAACAAAGAAAAATAGTATTGAAGCTCCAACCCTCTACCTTGGGAGGTAGATGGTATTTATAGTTTTCTTACAAGACTCGCCACCTACGGGCTGTGGATCAGGCATACAGTGGGTAAAGACCCGTCCGTCCTCCACGGTGTTACTTATCTAAATACTAACTAATATTAAATGACTACGACTACGAGATTTCTAACGATTACATATACTTGAGGTGACCGACACTTTAATGACTGAATTTTCTAAATCCTAACAATCTCCCCCTAAGGGAGGTCACCTCAAATTACACAGAATACAAAAAGATATTACATTCAGATTGTTCTTGGATTCTTGTTTAAATTCATTGCTCTGTAGCCCGTAGTCTTTGATTCTTCATGTTTTGCATGTTTGGATAATTCAAGTGGAGGTCTTTAACTGATCCACGTGATGATGAATTTTGAGCCAGCTTTGAGATCATCAGCTACCATAAATCTCTGACTCTTCCTTTGTATTGTTGACATTATGTGATGTTGTGACATTGGACCGACATGCTCACATTCTGGATCATGATTTCTTTTCATCAGAGTAGCGGAAGCTTTAGTTGATTCATGATATTTGCAGCAGCGTAGCAGAAGCATGGAGTGAGAATATCAGAGTCATTGATGCACTAATCATGATTTCTTTGGAAATGAATGTGTTGTGTGAGCATGCGGCTATGGATTGACCTCTCCATTCTGATCAGCGGCAAACGTTGGGTGTACCTGCATACAACAGTTAGCAATAAAGCGCACGAAAGTGTCTTTGATCACTTTTGTTGAATTGAGGTACACGGCCCACGGTTCCCCGCTGATCAGTACAAGTACTGCCTGTGATCAGGTATAATTCCGAAGAACCTCCTTGACAGGGTTTCGCAGCTGCTCTAGATGTTCTCAAACCGGAACGTCTCAAAGAAGACAACACGGAGTGAGTGAACCAGCGAATTTGAGATTCACTGATTGATGAAAAGTGGTTTGAAAAACAATCGTGTACTGCTCAATATAAATTGTTTTTGCAATACAGCGAAGGTTTTAAGAGAAATCACTTATCAATCATAAACACCTTTTATTTTGAAATATTAATACACAGCCGATGTGCTAGAGAAAAGAGTTTTATGCACAAGGACCGGTTTTTTCAAAGGTATCCGTCAATCCATAACCTGAACCAGGATTGATTCAAAATTTTGAATCACCCCATTGTTTCTGTTCAGTTGTCACATGGTTGATCTATTAGATAGATCTCACATGCCACCTACCAAGAGCTTGTTTGATGTTGGCTCTAGAAGGCTTTCCATCTTCATTGTGAGTATGTTAGCATATCACTCAGATGTTCTGGCAATACCACAAGGATAATGCGTAGGACTCATAAAATATATTCTCTCTTTCCACATTGTGTGAAACAGAGAGTATTCATTGATTGTGTCCTTAATGAGATTTAATGATGATCTCGTGGCTCTAGACTCAATTGTGTACATTTGGTTCCTATGCCAGAGACTAGGGAGAGGGTCTCCTTCTTCAATATCAACCATCTCTAAGAGAAAGTTGATAGATAATGTATGTTCCCCTGTGAGAATGAAACAAGTCCTTTTAAGAGGAACTTGAGTAGCTTGGGAAGATGTAGTGCAGTGCGTCACTGGGTCCATGAATCTCTTTGACAGGGTTTTGCAGCTGCTCTAGTTGTTCTCATACCGGAACGTCTCAAAGAAGACAACACGGAGTGAGTGAACCAGCAAATTGAGGTTTGCTGATTGAAGAAAATAATTTGAAAACAATCGTGTATTGCTTATCAGAAAGCATTTTTGCAATACAACGAAGGTTTTATATTGGAAATCAATTTTCAATCACAAACACCTTTTGATTTTGAAAACATACTACACAGTCGACGTGCTAAAGAAAAGAATTTTTGTGCACATCGACTGGTTTTTCAAAGGTATCCGTCAATCCATTTCCTGAACCAGGGTTGATTCAACGTGTGAATCGCCCCATCGTTTCTGTCCAGTTGTCACATGTTTGATCTATTGGATAGATCTCACATGCCACCTACCAAGAGTTTGTTTGATGTTGGCTCTAGAAGGTTTTCCATCTTCATTGTGAATATGTGAACATATCACTCAGATGTTCTGGCAATACCACAAGGATAATGTGTAGGACTCTTAAGATATATTCTCACTTTCCACATTATGTGAAACAGTGAGTCTTCATTGATTGTGTCCTAGTGAGATTTATTGATGATCTCTCTTGGCTCTAGACTCAATAGTGCACATTTGGTTCCTATGCCGGAGACTAGGGAGAGGGTCTCCTTCTTCAATATCAACAATCTCTAAGAGAAAGTCGATAGATTATGTAGGTTCCCCGTGAGAATGAAACAAGTCCTTTTAAGAGGAACTTGAGTAGCTTGGGAAGTTGTAGTGCAGTGCGTCACTGGGTCCATGACGTCTTGTCTTCAATACCGGTGTTACCTTAGTAAACACCAGTAGCATATGTATTGAACCCAATTTCTGCCCTAAGGTTGAATTAATGGAGGGCTATTTCTTTTCACCCTTCTCACATTTATTTCTTTTTCATTCTTCAACCCCTTCAGTGCTTACCGAGACTTCATTACTAGAGCCTTGTTGGGTTTATTCTAGTTCTAGCTCTATCTCAGTCCGCACTCTTCCCATATCTCACTTTTCTCCTTTTTTTTCATCATACCTAAGGACTCTACACTATCTAGTGGATTGTCCCTGGGTAGATCCCTCCGGCTCTGGCGGGATCGTGGGAACGACTACCTAACCTAACCATCCTTATATCACCATGCATAAAGTAAATTTGGTCGGTCTTTTTGGTATTGTTCATCAGCCATTGGAACCATTTGAAAATCAGTCCAGGTACTTGTGATATATTATCAAAGCATTTTGTACCTGAATCGTTTTTGATATTTTAGAAAACGGCTCCCCCTCAACATGTGCATCATATGTTTGAAATCATTTTGGCACATGGAGGCAAGAGGAAGAATTCACTTCTTAGATACATATTTTCTAAAAATATCGACATCACTTTCCCGATCAAAATTAGTGTTTCACATACAGTTAAAGATATTTTCGGGAAAGAATGTGGTTTTCAAAAATTTGCACCCCCTCAATATGTGCGTCTGATTTTGAAATAGTTTAGCACATATTAGGGAAAAACTGCACCTAGAGATAAATCAATCACGATTCAATCCTTTTTGGTTTGATATAAATGCTCCCCCTTAACATGTGCATGAAAAATTTGAAATCGTATGGCACATGTAGGGAGGAGAGCTTGTTAATCACGTATAAAACCATTTATCGAATTATCAGTTTAAATCCAATTTAAATCACAAATTCTCCCCCGATCACAATTTTCAAATCCTTTGAGATTTGTGATCTCTATTGATTTAAATTAAATTTTGAGAGCTTTTGAGGAGAATAGTGATTTACTTTTGAAAGACGTTTTAACTGATAAGGATTAGATTTTAAGACTTTAAACTCCATTGATCAATCATGCATAAATATCTTTTGAAAACATAACATTAGCCAAGGTCTTGAATCAATTGTATAAAACATTGTTCTTTTTGATTTTCCAAAAGTAGACCTTGCTCTTTTACGTGCCAATTGTTTCAAAAATAACTTTTTTGATTGAATTGAAATCATTCTCCCCCTCAATCAATGACATGAGATGTTGATTGAGTGTTAGAGATTTTGACAAAGATAAGCCCAGATGATTTTCAAAAAATAGAGTCCGAGGTATTTTCAAAGCAATTTTGTTTTCATTAGATGACAAATATTTTTCAGAAGAATCATTAGAAGGAAAAATATTTGGAAAGAAAACAGTTGTCTTTTTGGTGACAAACATTTGTTATAAGAATCAGAGCATGAGATTTGAAAAATAAGATTAAGTATGGCTCTGTTCTTTCTTTTTAAAACGGGTTACTGTCTGAAATGACAATAAACCACTATTTTTCTCCGTCTCATTTTTTTTAAAGGCAATTTATGTACATTCGAAGAACATCTAAAAACCCGTGACATTCTTTGAATGTCAACACAAAGTCCGTAGATGTTATCGAATTAAGAAAAACATGACAAAAATGACAATATTTTTGGAATTTTTTTAGTCTTTCAAATTTTTATTGGTTTTGAAAATTTTATATTTTTCTATTTTCTTTTTGTTGGTTTTATAATTTTGTATTTTGCTTTTTGAAAAAAAAATATGTACACAGGATAGATGAAGAAAAACATTTACTCCTCGTCTTCCTCTTGAAGACGTTTGAGTGTTTCCGGTTATAGACTCTTTAGACCAAGTCGTGGAAGGATAAACTCAAAACGTTCTCTAGGAAGAGCTTTGGTGAAGATGTCTGCTAACTGGTATTCAGTCCTCACAAAATAGAGTTCTACCACACCTTTTTCCACTTGATCCCAAATGAAATGATGTCAAATGTCGATGTGCTTTGCTCTTGAATGTTGAACGTTGTTGCAAGAGAGAGCAATGGCACTTTTGTTATCACAATACATAGGGATTTTGTTGAATTCAAAGCCATAGTCAGATAATTGGGATCTCATCCATATTCAGCCTCTGTAGAGGATATAGAAGTACTCATTTGTTTCTTTGAAGACCGGCTCACAAGCTTATCACCCAAAAACTGAGCACCTCCAGACGTACTTCGACGTGTATCTTGACATCCTGCATGGTCAGCATCTGCATAGGCTGTTAGTGACATACCGGTGTCCTTCGGGTACCAAAGTCCCATGTTGATGGTTCCTTGGAGATATCGAAAGACCCATTTAACCGCTTCAAGGTGCTTTTTGGTAGGCTTAGCCTGGTATCTAGCACACATGCATACAACGAACAGAATATCAGGTCTACTGGCAGTGAGATACATCAGGGATCCAATCATACTTCGATATTTCGTTTGATCTACCATGATCCCTGAGTGGTCCTCATCCAGTTTGGTACGCTCCACCATGGGAGTGTCAACGGTGTCACAAGTGTCAAATCCAAATTTCTTTAAAATTTCATTTGCATATTTAGATTGATTGATAAAAATGTCTCCGGGACTTTGTAAAATTTGTAATCCCAAGAAAAATGACATTTGTCCCATCATTGACATTTGAAATTTGGAGCCCATCTCCTTAGAAAAACGGTCACATTCATTGGGGTCAGACGAGGCAAAAATAATATCATCAACATAGATTTGAACGTGAATTAAATGTTTGCATGACTTTCTTGTGAACAATGTCGGATCAACTGCTCCTTTGCTGAATCCAGTAGATAGAAGAAACTTTGATAGCGTATCATACCATGCCCTTGGAGCTTGCTTCAAACCGTAAAGAGCCTTCTTCAAGCGATATACATGAGTAGGATGCTCTAGATTCGCAAAAACTTCAGGTTGGCTGACGTATACGACTTCTTTAAGATCTCCGTTAAGAAAAGCCGTATTTACATCCATCTGATAGACTACCATGTTCTTACTTGCAGCATTAGCCAGGAAGATTCTGATTGCCTCGATACGTGCAACTGGAGCAAATGATTCTTCAAAGTCAATACCCTCCTCTTGACGGTATCCTTTTGCAACAAATCGAGCCTTGTTCTTTAATACATCACCATGCTCTTCAAGTTTTACTTTGAAGATCCACTTTAGAGCAACGATCATAGCACAGTCAGGAGCAGGTACTAATTCCCATACATCTAGTCGATCGAACTCATGAATTTCTTCTTGCACGGCATTGAACCAACTGTCTTCATTCATTGCAGTTTTAACGTCTTTTGGTTCGACCTTGGATAGTACAGAGTTGAAGAAGCACCATAAGGCGTCAGTTGCAAGTTGTTTACGAGTGGATACTGGACGAGAGGGATTTCCAATGATGTTGTCCAATGGATGATCATGTGTCCATTTTCTAAGGCGTTCGTGTGGTTGTAGTTGAGGAACTGAAGTAGCAGAGTCATTTTCTCCTGATGACGATGGTTCTGATGATGGTTCAGGAGCAAATATGTTCTCAAAGGGAGCATCTTCGGGAGTAGCAAAGAGGTTATCTCCATCATAGGTGCCAGAATCAATTCCATGATGTACACTTGATGATTGATGAATTGAAGATGATACAGAGTGATCAGCAGCAGGCGCTTCTTGACTCAACGACATAGAAACGGAAGGGTTATCTACGTTGACAGGGATAGGTGCAGCTTCTGTTGATGAATTTGACAGATCATTAGCAATTGGCTCATAGTGTTCATCAAACATTGGATCAAACAATTTCTTCAAATCATCTTTTAAAGGTGGTACATATGGAGTTGCTGGTGAGGGATTTTGTACAAGAGTAGAACTGATGGGACTACTTGATGAAGGTTGTGATGCGGGTCCAGAACTGGATTGTCCTGGAGCCATTTGACCGGTCAGCTCATCAAACGTAACGTGAATTGTTCCATGATATTTCGGGTTCTTTTGTTGTAGATTCGGTATCTTTTTCTGTTTGGCGCATATCCTACAAATACTCCAATGTCCGCTTTAGCTTTCAGTTTACCTAAATCTTGAACCTCATTAGTTGGATAACACAACGCACCAAACACACGAAGGAATGATAGATCATGTTTTCGATTGTGGACAAGTTCATATGGAGTTTTTCCATGAGTTGTGTGAATTAGGGATCGATTTTGAGTGTAGCATGCAGTGGCAATGGCTTCAGCCCAGAGAGACATTGGAACCTTTGAGTAAATCAGCATTGTTCTTGCGGCTTCCACAAGAGTTCGATTTCGTCTTTCAACTACACCGTTCTGTTGAGGAGTTCTTGGAACACTTCTTTGATGACTGATTCCAACACTTTCATAAAACTCGCTAAGTTCTTTATTGACAAACTCAGTTCCATTGTCTGTTCGGATGATTCTGACAGTTTTGTTAAGTCGAACCTGCAACTGTTTGATAAGTTTAATGATGATATCTGGAGTTTCATCCTTTGTCCTTAAGAACTTAACCCAAGTAAATCGAGAGTAATCATCAACCACCACTAACACATATTTGTTCCCGTTAATAGTCTGCACTCTCATGGGTCCACATAAATCCATGTGAATGGTATGAAGAACTTCCATAAATGAGTTTGTAGGTTTGGGTTTGTGGGCATACTTCTTGCTTTTTCCCAATTGGCATGCTGAACAAAGATGATCCTTTTCATACTTTAGTCTAGGTAAGCCTCTTACTAAGTCCTTTCTGGAAAGATCATTTATGGTGCCGAAGTTCAAGTGATTGAGACGACGATGCCATAACCATGACTTTGTTTTCGAGGCCTTTGACAACAAGCAAATTGGAGAAGACTTCATCATATCTTCGATAGAGATGGTGTATAGGTTTGAACCACGTGTTCCTCTTAAAAGTTCTGCACCATCAAGTTCTCTAACGAAACAAGTATGTTTTCTGAAGGCCACTTCTAGATCAGAATCACAGAATTGACCGACAGAAAATAAGTTATGACCAAGACCTTCAACGTAATATACCCTGGAGATTACACTATCACCAACAACATAGTCTCCATAACCCATAATTGCACCAAAATGATCGTTCCCGAATCTAACAGTCCCGATAAATTTACTCACGAAGTTCATGAGCCGCGACCGGTCTCCAGTCATATGCTTGGAACAGCCTGAGTCCAGGTACCACAGAACGATTTGAACGATCTGCAGTTGAACACAGACAAGAATGGATAACTGGATAATTGGGATCCCCATGCAAGAATGGGTTCCATTTGGTTAGTAACAATGATTGGAACACCCACATCGTAAGTAGAAACAATGGAATCATCAGGGATTGATGCAGTGCTAGTGTATGCATTAGACCTATTCAAAGTATGTTCACTTCTTAAAGGAATAGTTCTACCAGTAGGCATCCATTTCCTAATGGACATTGATCTGGATAATTTAGGGCACAATACATTAAGACTAAATTTGTGTCCAGTAGGTATCCACTGATAACCTACATTACTAAATTTTCTTCCTGTGGGTTTCCAATGTTTTCTAATCTTCTTCCGCCTTTGCTTTCTAGCCTTCTTAGCTCGATTTTTGGCATTAACAGTTTTAACTGGGTATTTAACAGCATTGATCAAATCATTCACACCACATACATGATTAGTAACAGAAACCAAGCAATCAACATTACATGTTTTGCCAAAAGTAGCAGAATTCGAATAAATTACAGTACGCTTATAGCTAATACTAGAATCAACACGATTCGTTTTATTCAACTCAAACTTAATGTTCCTAGGGTGGTATTCTACTCTCTTCCATTGCACATTATTAGCTTGCGAGGTCCTATCTTGCTTTGTATTGCCTGGAGGCTTTGACCCGCTTGCTTTTGTGTCACTGATTACTCCTGTAGAGGGAATTATGGGAACATTAGTTGGTTGGGCTACCTTTTGTATTCCTGAACTAGAAGTGCAGGGATCTGAACTACTTGAAGGAACTTTAGAGTTCACTTTCTTAACACTGGGCATGGAATGGGTTGCATACTTAGCACTAGGCATAGAACAAGGCATCACAGCTTTATCTTTCTCACATAAGGATTTAGGGCATGTTTCTCTTAAACATTCTAACAGCTCCTGAGATCGTTTGGCCTGAATGCAAGCAAACCTAATTTCACTATCAAGTGGCTTATTTATGAAATCCTCTTCTACAATCTCACGGAGACATTCTAGACTATCCTTAAGGTGAGCGAAATAGTTATGAAACACAAGTTCGTTATTCCTAAGATGAGGAGGAATGTATTTAACAGTCACAGTATATTTAGAGTCTGCAGACTTCTTTGATGCAACATTCTCATTAAAGACAAGTGGCATTTTCCCTTTTACCTGACTCCTCAGATTCTCAATTTCCTTTTGTAAAGACGTTATTTTTTCGTTGTTCTTGTCACGAGTGACTTTCATTGAATCATATAACTCTTTAAAGTGTCGTTTAACTTTTTCATTTTCTTCTAGAAAACTCTCATTTTCCTTTTGTAAAGCGTTAACCAAGTTTTGAAGATGAAAAGTTTGAGAACACTGAGAATCTAAAGGAGGAGGCATTTGGGAGCCAGTCACATTGTTCTTATCACCCTTTAATTGTGAAATTTAGGCTTTCAACTTTCTGATCGTGTTACAGTGAGCTTGAATCTGTTCGTCACGTTTGTTTATTTCAAAAAGTGCATCAAACTCTGGAACATTTGAGGATGTCTTGATGTTTGAGGTTTTGACATTTTCTTTGAGATGTTGATATTTTAGTTGCAAATCAAAATGTTCAACTTCTAGTTTAGAAAGATGTTTTACCAAATTATCGTGATCATCCTGATCAATTTTCTCATTTAGTTTTGAGTTTTTGTTTTCAAGCTCAATGACACGATCATGGGAAACTTTCAAAGCAACAGTTAATTCATGAAATTGAGAAGCAGTAATAAAATACTTAGTAACAGTATAAAACACATCTTGAGCCACACAACTCAATACTAAGTTCTCATTTAAGATATGCAGATTCTTCCCTTCAATTTCATTATATTTGAGTTCCCGTTCTTAATCATTGACCTCAACTATCATTGCATCAAATTCCTTTTCCATTTCTTTAATATCTTAGTCTATCCCCTTTTGAAGACTCTCAAATTGACCTTTTAATTGTTTAAAGAAAGTCATGAACTCAGTTAAATAACATTCTTTAGTTTGCTCAAAACCCCTCTCCCCTTCAGTTATCCCAGTAGGTGTGATCCTTTTCTTACATGTCTTCTCAAAATCAACAAATAGTTGATAAACAACATACAGGCTGATTAAGATCTTGCTCTTAGTGGGAATAGATCTAGGAACTAAATGCATTGGTGTATTCGGAGGATACACAGTTGCTGGAGGCATTTTCCTAAGGGGAGTGTTTGTTTTAACAAGTGCATTAGCTTTTTGCATATCTATGTCCTTTTTCCAAAAAACTTGTTCTGGGGTTAATAGAGTTTGAGGCTTAAACTTGTTCAGGGAAATCCAATTTTCTTTAGTGTAATCATGGGGTTTGTACGTTATGTTTTGCTTTTTACATTCAGGATCTTTTAGCTTCTTATTCATTTTCTACCTAGTGACTTCATCTAATTGCCTATCTTCCTCAGTGCACTCAATGCAACTAGGTTTCTGCCTAGGCTTAAGGATCTCATTACCATCATATATTGCCTTATGAGCTTCTCTAGCCACTTTACCATATTCAGGATTGGGTTCCTTTATGAGGGGAATGCTATGCTTATCACTGAAAACTCTATGCTTAGTGATCATGTGAGCAGTCTGAATGGTATTCCCTTGTACGCACAACTTATTTTCAAGCTTGTTTTTCAAAGTTTTTAGATTGGAAAAGTCATTCAAAAGTTTTGATTCCTTAGCATTAAATTCTTGTTTAAGCACTTTAACATTATCTTGGAGTTCTTGTTTTTGCTTTACAGTTTTAGAAAGCTTTTCTTGTAAGGAGTTTAACTCTTGTTTTAACACTTCTTCTCTAAAATTAATTTTTCTAATAATTGTACGCATTTGGTCATCCATTTCCTGCTCACGGGTAGTTAACTCAAACTTAGCACGTGGAGTGTATTCATCAAAAACATAGTCATCATTGACTGCAGAAGATGCATCACTTGGTACAATCCCACTTTCACTTTGTATCACATATTGATCATATGAGACAATATTACTATTACCCACATTATCCATATCTGATTCATTAGTTACATGTGATTGTACTTTGTTATGCATCTCTTGCTCATCAACTTCATCGTATAGTTTTAATACCTCAGAGATGATTGAATCTTTGGAAGGACCAGCCTGCTGTGGTGATGAAACCTTTGGAGATACCATTGGTGAGATGCTAGCCATGAAGATTGTCTGGGCAGTAGGTTCATCGTCGACATCAGAGTCAAATGCATCACAGTCAGCAACTTGAAAGGCATTTTGATGATTGTGACCTATTTCCTGAATTGGCTGATCATCCACATCAGCATCATAGGTTTTGGCATTTCCATCCGCAAGAAACAACAACTCTTCTTCATCCAAAACCGCTCCACTGTCCTGAGCTTGCACCAGCAGCATCTTGTCCCTGAAGTACTCTACATTTTGAGGGCGTTTTGGAGATGTGCAGTTCCTTGCAATGTGTCCATCACCACCACAGTTGTAGCACTTGATTGGCTTTCCTTGTCCTTGATTGGTATTCCTTCCACGATTCTGATTAGCCACATGACCTCCACCTACTCCACCTTTTCCTTGTTCAAACTGCCTTCCTTGAACTGGTTTCACCATAATCTTTCCATCTCTGACAAGAGCATGATTGTGTAGATTGGATGCAGTTCTGATTTCATTGTTAGTGTGTAGACTGTTGGTGTGTGGAGTGAGGTTCAAGTTTTGCTTAACCATAAGAGCCAGTTGATTGATGAAATGTTCCATGACTGCATCAGCATCATGTTGCTTGAACCTTGGATTGGGAATGAGTTTGTGATTACCATTTCCAGTAGGTATGACTTGTGAAGCTTTGGTAGTAATCCCTACATTGGTGTAGAATGCTATTGAGTCATTAGATGAGCTTGCCTCTCCCTGTTTAGATTTGAACTGTTCAAGAATCATTCGTTCAAACATAGCATGTCTCTCATTCTGAAGCAGGAATGCATACATTTGCTCATAGTTAGTGTCCCTCAAACCCTTAGTTAACTTGACTGAAGTGACAAATTTGTGTCATTCGGGATTCATGTTGTTCACAAACTTTGAGTTTAACTGAATATTTGGCATAGTCATTTTAATATTCCTCATGTCATTCACAAGCTTGTGGAACCTCCAATAATATTCTGTGACACTTTCTCCAGGTATCATCTTAAAGTGCTCAAAGTCATCATACAGTTGTGATTCTCTGTCTTCTTTAGTTAGTTCAGAACCGGAGAGAAGCATCTTGACATTGTCCCAAACTGCCTTGGCTTCAGTGTTGTGATTGATTAACTTGTAGATGTCTTTTGGAAGACCCTGAAGTATAATGTTTGAAGCCCTGATATCAGCATCATATCTCTTTTTCTCCTTATCACTGAGCTCATCATACGTCTTTGGTCTGTCCAATCCTAAGATCACTGTTCCATCCGCAGCAGTTTCAAGTATGTCTCTTGTAGTCTCAATCTGATAAGGTCCTTCATCAATTGATTTGAGAATGTTAACCCCATTTTCCTTTCCCAAACAGTACAACCTTATTCGTTGAGCCCATGAGTCATCATCAGTTATGTCAAGCATAGGTGGACGAGTATCTGATCCAGCTGCTTGAACGTCCTCAGCTATAGTAGAAACGATAGTAGGTACGTTGTTGGACATGATTACAAGTTCTACGGGATTTTACTATTCTTTGATTAAACCGGGAAATTGATTCTTTCACGGGATTTTACTAAACCAAAAGAACAACCGTAAAAATGTAGCACGAAGAAGTGACAAGTCTCAATAGACAAGTAGCTAAACAGTCAACTCGCTTTGGCAATAGCAAAACTAATCCTACTGAAGATATGAGTAGCAGCACGCGCCCCAATATCTTGAGTTATTGAGAACTTCCGGATCCACTTAAGTAGGGTCACCACGTGTGCCTCAAGTTCCCCCAAAGAGGAGAATGAGAAAGGGATGAACCCATATCCAATATCCGCACATTTAGCTCCGTAATTGACGCGCTTACGCTTTGCGGCATCAATCACCACACGACCTGGCACAAAATCAATTTTTTTTAAACATCACTTTATTAGAAACTCAAAGGATTTAAAAGAAGTTAGTGGGAAGCCGAGATACTAACTAGGCTCCCACTCCTCTAGCTATATTATTATTATTATTATTATTATTATTATTATTATTATTATTATTATTATTATTATTATTATTATTATTATTATTATTATTATTATTATTATTATTATTATTATTATTATTATTATTATTATTATTATTATTATTATTATTATTATTATTATTATTATTATTATTATTATTATTATTATTATTATTATTATTATTATTATTATTATTATTATTATTATTATTATTATTATTATTATTATTATTATTATTATTATTATTATTATTATTATTATTATTATTATTATTATTATTATTATTATTATTATTATTATTATTATTATTATTATTATTATTATTATTATTATTATTATTATTATTATTATTATTATTATTATTATTATTATTATTATTATTATTATTATTATTATTATTATTATTATTATTATTATTATTATTATTATTATTATTATTATTATTATTATTATTATTATTATTATTATTATTATTATTATTATTATTATTATTATTATTATTATTATTATTATTATTATTATTATTATTATTATTATTATTATTATTATTATTATTATTATTATTATTATTATTATTATTATTATTATTATTATTATTATTATTATTATTATTATTATTATTATTATTATTATTATATTATTATTATTATTATTATTATTATTATTATTATTATTATTATTATTATTATTATTATTATTATTATTATTATTATTATTATTATTATTATTATTATTATTATTATTATTATTATTATTATTATTATTATTATTATTATTATTATTATTATTATTATTATTATTATTATTATTATTATTATTATTATTATTATTATTATTATTATTATTATTATTATTATTATTATTATTATTATTATTATTATTATTATTATATTATTATTATTATTATTATTATTATTATTATTATTATTATTATTATTATTATTATTATTATTATTATTATTATTATTATTATTATTATTATTATTATTATTATTATTATTATTATTATTATTATTATTATTATTATTATTATTATTATTATTATTATTATTATTATTATTATTATTATTATTATTATTATTATTATTATTATTATTATTATTATTATTATTATTATTATATTATTATTATTATTATTATTATTATTATTATTATTATTATTATTATTATTATTATTATTATTATTATTATTATATTATTATTATTATTATTATTATTATTATTATTATTATTATTATTATTATTATTATTATTATTATTATTATTATTATTATTATTATTATTATTATTATTATTATTATTATTATTATTATTATTATTATTATTATTATTATTATTATTATTATTATTATTATTATTATTATTATTATTATTATTATTATTATTATTATTATTATTATTATTATTATTATTATTATTATTATTATTATTATTATTATTATTATTATTATTATTATTATTATTATTATTATTATTATTATTATTATTATTATTATTATTATTATTATTATTATTATTATTATTATTATTATTATTATTATTATTATTATTATTATTATTATTATTATTATTATTATTATTATTATTATTATTATTATTATTATTATTATTATTATTATTATTATTATTATTATTATTATTATTATTATTATTATTATTATTATTATTATTATTATTATTATTATTATTATTATTATTATTATTATTATTATTATTATTATTATTATTATTATTATTATTATTATTATTATTATTATTATTATTATTATTATTATTATTATTATTATTATTATTATTATTATTATTATTATTATTATTATTATTATTATTATTATTATTATTATTATTATTATTATTATTATTATTATTATTATTATTATTATTATTATTATTATTATTATTATTATTATTATTATTATTATTATTATTATTATTATTATTATTATTATTATTATTATTATTATTATTATTATTATTATTATTATTATTATTATTATTATTATTATTATTATTATTATTATTATTATTATTATTATTATTATTATTATTATTATTATTATTATTATTATTATTATTATTATTATTATTATTATTATTATTATTATTATTATTATTATTATTATTATTAGTATTATTATTATTATTATTATTATTATTATTATTATTATTATTATTATTATTATTATTATTATTATTATTATTATTATTATTATTATTATTATTATTATTATTATTATTATTATTATTATTATTATTATTATTATTATTATTATTATTATTATTATTATTATTATTATTATTATTATTATTATTATTATTATTATTATTATTATTATTATTATTATTATTATTATTATTATTATTATTATTATTATTATTATTATTATTATTATTATTATTATTATTATTATTATTATTATTATTATTATTATTATTATTATTATTATTATTATTATTATTATTATTATTATTATTATTATTATTATTATTATTATTATTATTATTATTATTATTATTATTATTATTATTATTATTATTATTATTATTATTATTATTATTATTATTATTATTATTATTATTATTATTATTATTATTATTATTATTATTATTATTATTATTATTATTATTATTATTATTATTATTATTATTATTATTATTATTATTATTATTATTATTATTATTATTATTATTATTATTATTATTATTATTATTATTATTATTATTATTATTATTATTATTATTATTATTATTATTATTATTATTATTATTATTATTATTATATTATTATTATTATTATTATTATTATTATTATTATTATTATTATTATTATTATTATTATTATTATATTATTATTATTATTATTATTATTATTATTATTATTATTATTATTATTATTATTATTATTATTATTATTATTATTATTATTATTATTATTATTATTATTATTATTATTATTATTATTATTATTATTATTATTATTATTATTATTATTATTATATTATTATTATTATTATTATTATTATTATTATTATTATTATTATTATTATTATTATTATTATTATTATTATTATTATTATTATTATTATTATTATTATTATTATTATTATTATTATTATTATTATTATTATTATTATTATTATTATTATTATTATTATTATTATTATTATTATTATTATTATTATTATTATTATTATTATTATTATTATTATTATTATTATTATTATTATTATTATTATTATTATTATTATTATTATTATTATTATTATTATTATTATTATTATTATTATTATTATTATTATTATTATTATTATTATTATTATTATTATTATTATTATTATTATTATTATTATTATTATTATTATTATATTATTATTATTATTATTATTATTATTATTATTATTATTATTATTATATTATTATTATTATTATTATTATTATTATTATTATTATTATTATTATTATTATTATTATTATTATTATTATTATTATTATTATTATTATTATTATTATTATTATTATTATTATTATTATTATTATTATTATTATTATTATTATTATTATTATTATTATTATTATTATTATTATTATTATTATTATTATTATTATTATTATTATTATTATTATTATTATTATTATTATTATTATTATTATTATTATTATTATTATTATTATTATATTATTATTATTATTATTATTATTATTATTATTATTATTATTATTATTATTATTATTATTATTATTATTATTATTATTATTATTATTATTATTATTATTATTATATTATTATTATTATTATTATTATTATTATTATTATTATTATTATTATTATTATTATTATTATTATTATTATTATTATTATTATTATTATTATTATTATTATTATTATTATTATTATTATTATTATTATTATTATTATTATTATTATTATTATTATTATTATTATTATTATTATTATTATTATTATTATTATTATTATTATTATTATTATTATTATTATTATTATTATTATTATTATTATTATTATTATTATTATTATTATTATTATTATTATTATTATTATTATTATTATTATTATTATTATTATTATTATTATTATTATTATTATTATTATTATTATTATATTATTATTATTATTATTATTATTATTATTATTATTATTATTATTATTATTATTATTATTATTATTATTATTATTATTATTATTATTATTATTATTATTATTATTATTATTATTATTATTATTATTATTATTATTATTATTATTATTATTATTATTATTATTATTATTATTATTATTATTATTATTATTATTATTATTATTATTATTATTATTATTATTATTATTATTATTATTATTATTATTATTATTATATTATTATTATTATTATTATTATTATTATTATTATTATTATTATTATTATTATTATTATTATTATTATTATTATTATTATTATTATTATTATTATTATTATTATTATTATTATTATTATTATTATTATTATTATTATTATTATTATTATTATTATTATTATTATTATTATTATTATTATTATTATTATTATTATTATTATTATTATTATTATTATTATTATTATTATTATTATTATTATTATTATTATTATTATTATTATTATTATTATTATTATTATTATTATTATTATTATTATTATTATTATTATTATTATTATTATTATTATTATTATTATTATTATTATTATTATTATTATTATTATTATATTATTATTATTATTATTATTATTATTATTATTATTATTATTATTATTATTATTATTATTATTATTATTATTATTATTATTATTATTATTATTATTATTATTATTATTATTATTATTATTATTATTATTATTATTATTATTATTATTATTATTATTATTATTATTATTATTATTATTATTATTATTATTATTATTATTATTATTATTATTATTATTATTATTATTATTATTATTATTATTATTATTATTAATGGCAGACTTGTATCACGATGCAACGACGATACGGAAATGATGGTAAACGATATTGCTATTCGTTTAGGACGTGTAACACTATATATCGTTTAAACATACAAGGTGTTTTAAAATAGCGGTTTTAGCACCATCGAGTGGTGTCTATATTGCTAAGTTGTGGTGGTAAATGGTGATCCGTTGAGTGGTCGAAAAAGGTGGTGTCAGAAATTCTGACTACATAAAAGATTGGTTTCTATGACCCGCTTAATGATTTGTAAATTTTATTTAATGTGTGTTTTGATGATTTATGTGCTATTGTTTTATACCATGTGATATACTAAGTGTACTTTTGAGTGAAGAGTATTCTAATAATATCATTAATGAATTGTAAAATTCATTTAGTGGTATTTGAAAAATATAAATGATAAAATTATTTATGGATTATTGTTTTATACCATTTGATATCTTAATTGTATTTTTGAGTGATGGGGTATTTTAATTATATTATTAATGATTTATAAATTTCATCAGTCAGTGTTTTAATGAAAAAGAATAGTTAGATGATTTATGTACTATTGTTTTGTATCAAGTGCTATATTAATTGTACATTTGAGAGTTTTTAATGATTTCATTAATTCTAATATTAATATACACGAATGTTACAAGTTAGATGATTTATGCATTATAGTTTTGTACCAAGTGCTATTTACTTTTATTGAAAATGTTTTTGGTTTTAAAAATTTTAAGACTTTTTTATTTAGAATGTCCTAAACACTTTATATAATAGTATATATATACGTCATTATATTGTTGCATCAATCGTTACCACAATATATATATAAGCATTATAATTATGATGAATATTAAAGATACATAATAGTTTTTGAATTGAATATTAATATAATTATAATTTAATTGATTATAAATATGTGTAAGAATTTAAAGTTCGAAAAAGGTATTGATGTAATTACAAAAATTTAAAAAAAACATATTATAATTATAAAAGTGAAAAATATATTTACGTAAATAAGAAAAATATTTACTTAATATTAAACTTAAAAAAAAATATACATGTAATTCTCCATGTATTAAAACTAGTTTAGACTTACCTTACTTGTTCGAATGAGCTAGAGTTTGACTCGACTCCACCTTGTCTTAGTTACACGTAACCAATTAAAAATAAAATAAAATAAAATAACACTACTACAAGTACTATAGCTAGATCCAAAAACAAAACCCAATTTCATCATCCCAACAAACCAATCATTTCCAACATCATTAAATCCAAAAACAGAATCAGGAGGGTTTTGGTGTAGTAAAGAAAATGGGGTGTTCTTTATCAGGACTGAACACCCTTTATGATGCCATGAATGGTGGAGCTGATGTTTGGATCAATGATAATAGATTTAAAATTGTGAGACAGTTGGGTGAAGGTGGTTTTGCTTATGTGTACCTTGTTAAGGAAGTCATTAATGATGTTTCTTCTAATGGTGGTGTTTCTAACAAGTTTAAGGATCCTTCTCATATTGCTGGTAAATTTTAGATTTGGTTTTTGGGGTTTTAATTTTTTATAAAAATTTGCATTGCGTTTGGTGATTAGGGAATCTATGATTGTTTAGGATTTTGCATGCAAGATAACTATTTGGGTCAGTAAGCTGTAGTTGTTTGTTTAAAAAATGTGTTTGGTAACGTAGCTGTAGCATTAATTATAAATTGTAAAATTACGAAAAAGGTCATGTACATATTAAAATAAAATAAATGATTAAACAAATGAGGGTATATATGTAATTTCATAAACTAAACGCTTGGAGCAATTGTGGAATGCTTGATCAAGAAGCATTTAGATTGGAGCGGTAAGACAATATTCTAACGCTTGTTGAGGTGTTGCCAAACAAGCTTTTCATCTATAATGCTTACCGCTCCTAAACGCTTCCAAATGCTTGTTGCCAAACATGACCTTAAGCTACTTTAAACTGATTATCCCGAAATGCGATAATACATGCGATATAACCCTCGAATGATCTCATCTGATCATTTAAATTGGCTTTTGTTATGCTATATAGTGTCGAGGTTACCCGGGGAGTAGGGAGGGAGAGTCTTTCCTGACCAACCCCAGATGTGTATCTAGTGAGGTTTGAACCCTTGACCTCTTATGAGGAAGTCAAGTGCCTTACCACTAGGCCATTTGGTGGTGGTTCATCTAGGCCTCAAATAGTAAAATTATAAGAATCAGTAGTATTGGTTATTCGATGTGCCCAACACCGGATGCAAATAACCAGAAGATATTCACTTTGAAAAAAAATGAATTTTATAGATGTCCATTAAAAAAGATGAATTTATAAATGAATGATGCTTTTATTTGCAGAGGATGGAACTTATGCTATGAAGAAAGTTCTGATTCAGAATAGTGATCAACTGGCGTTGGTGAAGGAAGAGATTCGTGTATCGGCCCTGTTTTGCCACCCGAATCTGCTACCTTTGCTGGATCATGCCATTATTCCAGTAAAGGTAACTTGTTTGTTCAGTTTTTTTGTATCGAGGTTTGATCATATCTAATAAAAATTAAATTTGAAAATCATAGAGTTTACTTATAGTGTGATGAAATATTGCACATTAATGTTAGAAATAAAGAATATGAATGTTGTGTTTTCATTGTTGATGCATTGTCTTCAACAATGATTTGTATAGTATGCATTTATAACTACAATAAGATGCTGAAGATAGTAAGCCAACATGAACTGAGTTTGTGGTGAGTTATACAATTACACTTTGTTGCTTGGGTTTCATGAGCAAAGATTTGACTGTATAATTAAAAGGCTTTCTATGTTATTGGCCAGGGTGGACCAGACCAAACGTGGACACATGAAGCATACTTGTTGTTTCCGGTACATTTGGATGGGACGTTGTTGGACAACACAACAACAATGAAATCAAAAAAGGAGTTCTTTTCTACTTCCGATGTTCTTCAAATTTTTCGTCAGGTGACCAATTATATGAAATTCTGTATATTAGAGTAGGCAATATGGGTAAGTCAGAGGGTTAGGTAACAGGTCAAAAGGGTAATTTGAGTACCCCTTGGGTAATGTTGTGTTGAACTGAAGCACTTTTGCTTCTTCCCCAAAATCTTGTATTCTAAGAACAGTTGAGTAATTTGTGTGTCAAACATGATTATTTTAATTTACCCCTTTGACTCATTAGAGATTTTAGATTAGACATAACCTGAATTTACTGATCCATATTCAACGAACATAGTGACCCGACATTATTCTTGTATGTAACCATCTTAGTGTGGTTTTGCCGTGCTTGTGTTATTCAGTTTCCAGAAAATTGCTTACACAGAAGCACACACTTAACCATATTCAAATGTTGCATGGTCACTAGTTATAAAATATGGTTTTATACCAGTACTATGGAATAACAATCATTTTCGATACATTTGGAAAAAATGTCCGATTTAGAAGATATTGGCTTGCAGCTTTGTGCAGGACTCCAGCATTTGCATACCCTTGAGCCTCCATATGCACACAATGATGTTAAACCAGGAAATGTCCTTCTGACACATCGTAAAGGACAGCCGCCTCTAGCAATATTAATGGATTTTGGAAGTGCTCGTCCTGCTAGAAGGGAAATCCACTCTCGATCAGAGGCACTTCAACTGCAGGTCATTAATTATCTAATGATAACTTTATATATCAATTATTTTGTGATAATTTTCCCTCACAGTTTCCAGTATAAACTGATTCGTTGGCATGTTGTTCACTTTTTTGCTATGTCAATGTTCGATGCTTCTACTAACCTGCTACAGTCAAATCCCCCTTCCTACTATTAGATTCTATCTTGAAAGTGACATGAAAATTTGTTATCATTTAACTTTTTTAATAAATGTTATCTGTATTAGCTTCACCTTTGCTTTGCTTGTAATACTGAAGTGGCCATTTTGACCCATCTTACTCACTGAAGAGTCGATTTTGATTGTGTCATATCTCAAATGGGCCAAAACAAAAAGTTAGCTAAATGGGTTGAACTGGTCGAACAAACAGGTTAAAGTTGCCCAACCTAATTTTTTAATGCATATAACTTCCAACATTGTTTTACTCAAAGATCAGGTATTAGCGTATCTATATACTTTTTGTAATCATAGGCTATACTTATTCATATATGAAGAACGGGCAAAAAAGTGTCATGGGTACCTGGTCCAGCCTGTTTTGACCCATACATGTCAGTTTCAACCTGAATCAGTTTTGACTCTTTACCCAACCCTACCCAGCCATCTTGCCACCTATAGTTATGTGATAGTAGGTTGTCTAGTCAAGGTTTTGCTGTAAACATTGAACCATAGAGCATTCTACTGATAATTTGATATATTTATAGTTGGTAGTTTTGGAAATGTTGCTAGCAAGTTTTTACTTCAGTACCAAGGATTTCTTGCCAGCTTCTTACCCTGGCATTTGCCTAAGTGAAGATAATCGAATTCGATTTCTCTATTTCGAACGTTTTTATAACTTTCTCATCGGAGTGATGCCTATATATATTCCTAAATATTATTTGACCACCTCTTTTGTATGTAAGTTACTTTGAACCGTCTATGCTGAATGCTGATTTTAGCTAGTTTGGTCAGGAATGGGCATCGGAGCATGTTTCAGCACCCTTTCGAGCTCCTGAATTGTGGGATTGCCCGAGCCAAACAGACATCGACGAACGAACTGATGTTTGGTCACTAGGTTGCACTTTGTTCGCCATTATGTAAGATCTCTTGCAATGCTTCAATAACTAGGATCACACCATTGATTCTGTGCATTACAAAATACTTGCCTCTAAACCTTTTGAATTTTAACTGAATATGTGAAACCTTAAGACAGATAACATCAGAATGTACTCCCCTAACATTACAAGTAGTTAAATTACAATTTCTCATTTGATGTGATATAAAGTATGACCTTCTGTCTTTCTATATAGCCTCCTACAAAGAGGCTGTTTACATGACTTTGAATAGGCAGATTCATCTACTTTAACATAACTTAAAACCATGGTGGGAGTTACTAGTACCTTACAACTTAAATAACCGCATTGTAAGTTTGTAACTTTGAATACACCTATGTGATCATGTAGATTCGGTTCTATTTGTAACACGCCCAGCCAAAAAAGTTGCAGACCGACTCAGTAACCTCTAACTTCTTACTCTCTACTTTTATGTGGGACTATATGTTACAATAAATGCATTGATCATATATAAATTTGGAAGAATTTGAGCTTCTCAAAGATCTAATTTCAGTCCTACTTTGAAAACATCAACAGTGGGCATTCAGATAACTGGTATACTTAATGAATTTATGTATTCATGCGAGTGTATTTAACAGGTATGGTGCATCTCCGTTTGAATACGCACTAGGGGAATCAGGAGGAAGCTTGCAGTTAGCTGTTATAAATGGACAGATAAAGTGGCCAGCAGGTCCAAAACCACCTTATCCAGAAGCTCTTCATCAGTTTGTATCATGGATGCTTAAGCCTCAAGCCACAGTTCGACCACGTATAGATGACATCATCATTCATGTCGACAAGTTGATTGCAAAGTTTTCTCAGTAAACTACACTTAGGTTTCTAGATGACAGTTTATATAAAGCCCTTTATTTTCATTATGATTGCAGTTACATGTTAGGTTTATAGCATCAGTAGGGTAAAGATAATCAAACCGGATATCTCAATAAATTGTGTAATCACTTTCAAAAAAAAAAAAAAAAAAACTATTTGACCCATTTGCGTGGGTTACACGAATATCTTTGGGATTACATAAATATAATTCAAAGAGTTATGTTCTTGATTTAGGCGAAAATACAAGAACTCTTAGGTTTTTATATGTGTATCTCATGCATGATGTTTCTCTCATATACAGTACTCGAGTAGATAGAATTATGAGAATTAATCGGCGAATTAATCTCTTTATAATGTTCCTCCATTATAGCAATAGTTGTTACAAGACCAATTGATTATGATCATTAAACCGCAGTTAAAGTTGCCTTTGAATAGGTAAAGAACCGTTACAAGTTAGTAGTAAATTATTTCCAGCAAGTCAGAAACTCATCAACATACTTGTTGATGTGTTTGCTCGCTGATGAGCTTGCTCACTAAACGAGCTTACTCCCCGAATATACTCATTGATGATTTCTCTCATTGATGAGTTTTCTCATTGAAGGGTTAACCCTCTGATAAGACTACTCTTTAATGAGGTCGTTTGGAGTCTACTCATTGAAGACTATAACTCACTGAACACATATTTCTACAACACCTGGAGTTAAGGAGTTTCAGTAACTTCATGGGTGTACACTCCGTATCTCTAAACCAATTTTCAAGTATGACTTGAATCTCAATTGCACTAAATTTTCAACAATCCTCCCTAATTTAGTACAATTTCTTTACATGAGATTAAACAATAAAACAAAACTTACGCATAAATAAAAGAGAAATGATTGCCATGCCTAAATAGCATGACTAATTTTATACCTAATCCACTAACATATAACAAGTGAAGTATGATGTTTTTCTCTCCTCATGATAGCCTTTGATTATCGCAAGTGTAGTGATCTAATTGTTAAGCATAAAATTAGGCATGCCAATCACCTCTCTAAATAAAAATATCTTGAAGATTGAATTTCCATTTTAGAACATTACTCATTTCAAATGTTCAAGAATAAAGGTGTTTTAAGAATTGAACCTTTCAATCCATTTGAATAACTGAAGATAACATACACACAAATTTTCAAACACTTTAAAGTTATCATGACACTATACAAACCATGTGTCCAAACCCATTTATAAAGGGGGTTGATACTCACACCATTTTTTCTTATACTTACACCACACTGTACAACACTATAATGCACACTGTACGAGACAGTAATGCACAATTGTGGTGTAAGTATAAAAAAAATGGTGTAAGTATCAACACCCATTTATAAATGTATCCTAAGCAAAAACTCCAAATCTTTCTTGAAGCAACAAAACTTCACATTCACATAGAGAGTCCCTGTCATTCATGCACATGCTTCTGCACTTTTTCAAATGAGCTATTAAGAAGTTGATAATTCAAACTAACCATTAGCAAGTCTGGGCACATACCTTGGGATGATATGTAAATTCATGTGCTCCAGTAATCGAGTGTAAGTTTTCCACATTGAATTCAGCTCTCAAATTTCATTATGAGAGAATTGAGTTTCTTAACAATCAGAGACTAAAGTAGACTCTAAACCCATCATTTTAGCAGACTTTGTAATCAAGTCTCTAGCCAAACCCTTCATCAAGTGATCAACCAAATTTTGTTGTGATCTTACAAACTCTATAGAAATCACCATATTCATGATAAGTTTACAAATCATGCTATGCCTGACACCTAAGTGTCTTTTCTTCCCATTGTACATTTGGTTATAAGCCTTTGCCAATATAGCAACACTATCACAACGGATAGAAATTGAAGCTATAGGTTTAGGCCACAATGAAATCTCAAGAATTAGGTTTCTTAACCATTAAGCTTCTTTACCGACAGTGGCTAAAGCCACAAATTCAATTCAGATTCCATTGTTGAGCTAGTAATGTAAGTTTGCTTCTTGGAAGCCCATGCGATAACTCCTCCCCCAAGAAAGATTACCCAGCCACTTGTTGAAGAATTATCTTTAGTATTACTGATCTAACTTGCATCAGTGTATCCCTCCAAAACTACTCATGTATATGATAAACTATAATCCATAGTTTCCTTCAAATACTTCTGTACCCACCAAATTGCTTGCCAGTGATGAGTACTAGGATTAATAGTGTATGTATTTAGTTTCGCCACAAAATATCAGGCCTTGTACAAATCATGACATACATCAAGCAACCAGTTATTTTTGAATACACAAGTTGAGATACAACTCTAACTTTATTGCGCATCAACTTCTCACTTGGATCCAAAGAAGTACTCACTGGAGTACAATCAAAGCGATTAAACTTCTCCAGTACCTTCTTAATATAATGAGATTGATATATAGAAATTCTTTTACTTTCACGTTTGATCCTTATACCAAGGATAATATCAGCCTCCCCCATGTCTTTCATGGAGAACTTTGATGAGAAAAATTCTTTTGTCAATTCAACCTGATTTTGGTTAGTTCCATATATCAACATGTCATCAACATATAGGAAAATGATGACCATTTACCAGATTCATCAATTTTGATATATACACATTTGTTAGATTAGTTTACTTGATACCCACTAGACAAAACCACTTTATCCTACTTTTGATGTCATTGCTTAGGTGCTTGTTTCTTTCATTCTTGGCATGATAAAGCACAAAGGTTGGTTCATATAAACCTCCTTATCCAATTCACCATTCAAGAATGCTGTTTTCACATCCATATGACGAGATTGTGAATTGCTACTAAGGCAATCACTAGTCTAATGGTTGAGATATGTGACAAAACGCTATTTTACAGGTCAATATTATTTACTAAACTCAAATTATTTATTTTGAAGTTTACATAAGTACATTTTACGTTTAATTTTTTATTTAAATAACGAAAACCAAGAAACACCCTCTTGTACACTATGACTTTGGACTAAATATAAGTCTACATAATTCGAGTACATTGCCATATCCTCAGTTCATATGTCATTAGTCACCGTAATCATCGCCGTTCACCATCATCGTTTCCGATTATCGTGACCGTCGCCGATAACCGATATACTCACTGGTCATCGGCTCGTGCATATTGTTACGATTTTTGTGGATTACTTTATCATATTATGATTTGTTTGTGATCCTATGCTGAGTTAGATAACGTATTGTTATATAATCTAGAACTAGAATTGATTGAATGAGTGTCGCCTGTGACAATTAGTATGCATTGACGCATTGTATAAAATAATTGATTAACGGTAACATTTTTTGGTAATAATGTTGAGGTAATGATCTTAATGACATATGGAAATTAAGCTATGATTTGTTTTTGAGTTGGTTTTTTTTCGACAAATGAATGTTGAGTTGATGCATGTGAAAGCTATAGGAAAATTACTTAATAGTTCACTATGCCTATAGCGTTTTATAATTGTCTTTACATATACACATAGACTACATATTGTAGGGACAAATGAAGCAAACAAACCAAAATGAAATGGAGCATCCAACTCAACAATCACTAAGTGAGCATAGTTCATAACACAGTGTTTTTAGTGCATACCTATCACTTTAAGTAATTTTCTTAGGCTATGCACAATGGCGAACTAGTTCGTCGGTGCCACATCAGCTTTCTCTCTCCGACGACCTGACGACGACCTAGTTGCCACAGTGGTGACATGAGATTTTTTTTTAATTCAAATATTTTTAAAAACAAAATTAAAATTCATTAAAAATAAATAAAAACATTACAATATATTAAAAATTAAACGATACGAAATACATAATACATAAATCCTAAATCTTAAATCCTAATCTGAAAACTCCTCGTCCGCAGGATCAAACGCGAGAGGTGTATAATCCTCGAGGCGAGACAAAGCTTCCTCGTCTACCGGAGATCCCTCACCGGAGACTCCTGGATCATCATCTTTGTTCACCCGATAGCTCCAATTGACTTTGGTGTTGATGTTGTTCGTTATCCGTTGAACACACTTCCACAACTTGTCAATAAGTTCGTTATCTCTGCGGGCTTCCTCCTGAAGGAATTTCTCGATAACACCTTTCCGTTCATTGCTGATGTCGTTGCAAGTCTTGTAGCTGTCTCTCATCTGCAGCTTCTCATTTCTTTTGTCCTCAAAGAATTGGATGACGCGTATAATAGCGTCTTTTCTAGCCTCATCATCGTTCTCGCATTGATTTTGAACGTACGTTCGCATATCAGTAACGGAATGAGGGAGACGACAAGCCATAATGATGCTGCGTAAAGAGAATGTGAATTTTTATGTTGAATTGTGTTTGAAATTGTGTGTTTAAAAATGTGTTTGAGGTTGGTATTTATAATGTTGTAAAAGTGGTAAAGTTTTGAAAAAAAAAGGGTAAACTTTGAGCTTATCACTCGGTTGTGTGCTCAACCGAGTTTGGCTTCCTTCTCTCCCCAACCGACGGCGACCGAAGACTCCACAGGGGGACAACCGAGCTCGACCGAAGGTTGCAACCGAGCCCAACCGGCTCCATTGTGCATAGCCTTAAGGTGATATGGATCTGTTAGTTTTGTACTTCTAGGCTGCCACAGATTGTCTCTAGCCTATGTTAATATTCCTGATTATATAATGCTGAGGAGACTCGTGGTACTCTCAAGCATGCTAATCTTGTTGCTCTTGTAAGTATATTTGATGAGGCAACAATATTGTTACATATATTTTTTTGTTGCTTTGGTTTATAGTGTCGGAAAGCGAAGGATTTCATCTTGTAGTTCATTAGATAAGTTATGGAGAAAAATAGCAGGTAGATTAATAGAATAAAACCACATAATCGAACATGAAAAATGTTATGATTAAGGCATAAAACCACAAAATCCTAACAACGCTTAGGATTCATCTTAATTTTTTTCCATAACTACTTATTTGTGAAGCTCTTTAATCATCATGTTCTTTAAGCATGGTTGGCCCGTGGAACTTTCTGAACCTCGAACATTGATTATGAGTCAGAATCTTCCACGATGTATCTAAAATCATTTGACACAAAAAACACACGTTATTATTTGCTACATTTTTAATTTAGCGTGGACGATTATATTGTGGCATGACCTTTTCTTTTTCTTCTGGTTAGAAGTCCCACCATCCTTGTCCTCTCTTAGTTCCTCATAAACAGTGTCTGCCGCCTCCATGCCCGAACCTTCGACTAAATATTTAAAATGATTCAGCCTTAATTGACATGTTAGTGGTTCGAGGAGTAATGATGCAAACTTTGTATATTGTTATTGGATGTGTATGCTTAAATTATTTAATAACATTTTCTTTTTCTTTTTCGCAGAAGGTTTTGAAGTTTCCACAAGCACTTCAATGGCTGTAGGTGTGGGAAGGAATGTGCTATTTATAGGATCCTTCATATTAATGTTGAGTTAATGCTTCTGGAAGTGAAGAATAAGATGGGATGTTGAAGGGGTGCTGGAAGGCCTAAAGGTTACTGTTATGACATATGATACACTTGTAAAGATGCATTAATCATTATAAAATTTAACAATCAATTTATGCATAACTTTTAGTCATGAACACACATGAATCATTAGCACTCCACATTAAATTTAAGGAGTTTGCATTGAGTTCCGTGCTATTTGTTGTATGTACCGTATATACTCTTTAAGCCTCCACATTTATAAGGGACTCAATCTTTTAGTATTTTTTTTGAAAGGTGAATTTCTTATAAGTGCTTCGTGTCGCGGTTCGACAGCGGGAGGTCTAGACTACGTTGTCTAAACCGGGTCCGCGCTAGAGAGCTCCCTCGAAGCGGAAATGCCTATTTCAAATACCCGATGGGGGTAAAACCCCCTACTAATCCGCCCAAAGGCTCGACAATTAATAGGAGTAAACCCTTGCCTTTTCCAAGATTCGAACCTGGGGTTACCAGGCCCAACCCGTTCATTAAAGGACTACCTTGAAGGAAAATCCCTCATTCAAACCCCTTGCAGGATTTGAACTCAAGACCTCCCTCCCCCAAGAGCCCCTAAGGACTCCAAGGTGGCCAACTGAGCTAAGCCAGTTGGTTAAATCTTTTAGTATACTAGATGAGATAATTTGAGCTCTTCACCAGGTTAATTCTATTGTTCTATCACTATTTGGATTATTGAAAAATTGGTGGAAGAGTTAGGATAGATTTGGAGTTGATATTTGGTTGATTTGGAGATGAGAAACTAGGAAAAAGCGCTGTTTTGTCACTAATAGATTAGGGGCAGTCTCGTTTGAGTTAAAAGAGAAAAACCGGTTAAATTTTAGTAAGATTAGACTAAAGAACAGGAAATAGATTGGACGAAACTTAATGTTTTGAAAGCTTTTTATTAAATAGTATATGCTGAAAATTCGCAAATATATGTTGAAATGATATTTCAAAGCCATTTTCCGAGCCCTAAACGTCTAAACGAGCCAAAACGACATAAACGGAAGTTGTAGCATTTTATACATCTTATTAAACAAGTCGGAAACTTTCCAAAAATACTTATTAGCGAGACGACTATAGTTTAGTTACGAGATATACTAGTTACGTCACATAAAGTGTATAATTTGATTATTAATAGAAAACATCAATGTAACGACCTTTTTCATACACTTAACCTTATTTCAAACATGTACGGGTGATATAATACTTTATAAAATTGCATTCATGACAAACCTAAGACATATTAACTATTTAGGTTGCGGTTAAAGCTTTCGTACATCGATTTCCATACACATTATTCCGTGTTGTATTACTTTGCTTAAGGTGAGTTTCATAGCCCCACTTTTACTTTTTTTATACTTGTTTTCAAATACTTTGAGGTGAGAATACATACTCGTTTATTGAAATACATTACCCATTTTACTTAAAGACATAATCTGTTATTTAAATACACTACTTGTTTTACTCAAATACATGTTCATTTACTTGAACACATTACTCGTTTACTTATTACATGTTCAGTTACATTTTCTCGGATGCAAGTACCTAAACTTTTACGTATTGCCTAAGTTACCTAACTTTTCATTAAGTCCACTATCATGAACCATTAATTATGTAGTAAGCGTGAATGTTGTGAATATGTCTATTGGGTTGAAACCCCCATCCAGGTAGTCGCTCTACTTGACTGGTATGTCAAACGTATGCATAATCATTTGAGGACTTGAGTGTTCACGGAAAGGAACACTTGTAAGGGCAAAATACTAGAAACATTAAGGCTTCGAGGTCATGAGATTAGGGCAATAGTAATTCCTTTTTATATGACATTGTATTTGTTATAGTTATATATTGAAACTTTGTGATCCACATTTTGATAATTACATTTATTAAAACCTATGAACTCACCAACTTTATATTGACCTTTTTAGTATGTATTTTCTCAAGTCCTTAGGCGCGTTGCATGGTTAGCACATGAAGCATCATTACTAGAGTCACATTTTCGCGGTCCCATCATTTCGAAGATTTATTGTACTACTTTTAAAATGTTTGATTATTGAAACATTTTTTTTGTAATACCTTATCGATGAGATGAAATGTGTATTTTCAAACGACTCATGTAGGTCATTCGATATAACTGTAACTTTGTACCATGAAATCATGCCCCAGATACCTTTTCGCTGCGACCCATTTTGGGGGTGTGACAGATTGGTACCAGAGCCAAGGTTATAAAGAACTAGGTTGCATTTAGGACCTAGACTATAACTACTTTATACATTGGGACACACCTTATTACTTTACACCCTTTCCACTGCATCCCACGCACTAAGTCACTAAACTGTCATACATACTCATACATTTTAATGGCCCTTAAAACTTTTCCAATACATTATGATTAATACAAATGGTCTCTAAATATTTTCATAATCCTACATAACGTCTTTTTACATGACATTAAAACCCGTTACAGTCTACCGATTTCCCCAATTACTAACCTTCTCTAAAGACTAGTTTGAACACTCGTCCCATACTTTAGAACATCTACATCATCTTGCAACTCACCGCCTAGAAGCACGACTTTAATCTTTCATCTTATAACATGCCGCCTTAGAGCACTTACCTTTAGAACACGACCGTACTGCAACTCACCCTTCTTTTTTATTTTGAAGAAAATGTCGCCCAAGAAACAAAGCATGAGTGCAGCCACCATCGAACGACTCATTGCTGAACGAGTAGCTGCTGCCATTGATGATTACGAGACACACCGCAACAACAGTAACGATAACAACAAAATAAGTGGAACTGCTGTCAGAGTGGAGCCCACACCTCGTGGTTGTTCTTGCAAGGAATTCATGAATGACAAGCCTTAGAACTTCAGTGGCACAGAAGGAGCAGTCGGCTTAGTCCGATGGTTCGAGAAGCTGGAAACAGTCTTTCGCATGAGCAACTATGCAGAGTACTACAAGGTGAAGTATACTACATGCACTTTTCTGGATGGTGCCCTATCATGGTGGAATACGTACGCGCAGTCAATGGGACTTGATGCTGCGTTAGAAACACCTTGGGTTGAATTCAAGGATATGATGACAACTAAGTACTGTCCAAGAAACGAGGTTCAGAAGATGGAAATTGAATTCTGGAACTTGACTGTGAAAGGGGTTGACATTGCATCCTATACCAAACGTTACCATGAACTGGCAACTCTTTTCCCAGAAATGGTTTCCACTACCCGCAAGAGGATTGAAAGGTAAATTTGGGGACTTCCACTTACTATTCAGGGAAATGTCACTTCCTCCAAGCCAAGCACACTCGATGAAACAATTAGAATGTATCACACACTGATGGACCAAGTGGTGCAGGCTAAGGTTGTTAGAGATGCCGACAATAACGACTACAAAAAAAAAAAAAAAAAAAACAAAAGGAAGCTGGAGGAAAACCAAGAAAAGAATGATGCTCAACAGCCGAGCAAGGGACAAGAATTAGTTTGAGCCTATGCTGCAGGACCACTCACCAAGAAAAGATATGCTCGAAAATTACCCCACTGCAACACATGCAATCTCCATCACTTAGGTCATTGCAGCGAACCATGTGGTTTATGCAAGAAGCATGGCCACCAGACTAGGACTACAGGAATCCCAGAAATCAGAGGATCCCATGATGCTGCTTCAAGTGTGGAAACATAGGACACTTCAGGAAGGACTACCTAGAGCTGAAGAAAAAGAATACCGAAGCCTAAGCCCTCTAGGGTTGTATTTCTTTAGTATTTTGCATTAAGTACTTTCTTACGAGTTTCTTTGTATTATATGGATTTCTATCTAATGAATTCTCTATCTTTTATTATTGCCGTGTTACGACAACGCTCGTCCATTACACTATCTATTTCACTACCTTTTTCCATTGTTTTACAAAAATACGTTACTACTCTTATTATAAACTAATTTAAATACATCCTATAAAATGTCCGAATATTTTCCCTTATGAATTCTTACCACATTAAAAATGTCATACTACAAACCATATAAATCTATTTCTGTTACCATCCTGCAATCTATTTTACAACTATCCTACAAATTATTTTCACTATTGCCCTACAAATCCTTTGGAAACTAAATTGACCACCAAACAAAGTGATTAATACTAGTAAAATTTAAGGAACATAATACTATTTTGACTAAACCAAGCATTGTATCATTAGTCCTCAATTATATATTGATAAAGATTTAAAATGTAAACTTTTAAGGGGTCATTTAAGCCCTTAATCGCCCACTTTTATATCCGTTACTGCTTAATTTCGTTCCTTTTCACTTTTTAGTTCTCTTGGAAGCAAAATGCTCGAATGATGCATTTTTGGACGAAAAGGAGTGAATATATGAAGAAAATGGCTAAGTCAAGATAAAGACAATCAAGCTGCTGGAATAACACCTGACGGCGTCCCAAACAGAGGGAGACGCCATCCCTATTTTGTGACGACTCAGGAGCGAATTTGCTATTTTACACCTGACGGCGGCAGGCTTTGAAGAGTAAGGGCGTCACGAAGACTTTTCTTCTCAGACGGCCTAGATCCAGATTCAGACGACGTCACTACTGAAGACTGACGGCGTCACTACCACAATGTGACGCCGTCCCAATGATGACTTGGCGAAGACGAAACCCTAATGGCGGCGATCTGACGGCGTCCCAACTATAAGGTGACGCCGTCGCAGTTGTAAAATTATATGTAGAAATCGAATTTTCAGACTTAAGGGAGGTAGACTTGTGGAGTAAAAACCTAGGACGGTTTTGGTCCGGTTTGGACAGTATTTTAGGGTTCTCATACCCTATTTTACATCAGGATAAGTAATTTACTTCATTGATTTCATTATGTCTTCAATTGTATGTGTGTATGCTTGCATGTTTAACATATCCGGCTAAATTTCTTGTGTGTTTGCTTAGATCTATGAAAACTAGTTATTAATTATTGATTGGTTGTCTCTTATCTTAATTGTAATTGGCTTAGGATTGCACTAGGTCATCATTGTGTTTTTAATGCTTGAGTAATCTTTGTGATCCTTAGTTTATAACCACCTAGCGTAATTGTAGGCTAAATATCCAAAGATAACCTTAGTGTTAGTTTATGAATCCTAGAGATCTCGTAGGCAATAACCTTAAGGTATTCTCAAAGACTTAGGGATAAAAGCATACCCTACGACCTTAGAAGACACAACGCGTTAAGAATAAGGACGTGACAATTCAACCACCAATAAAAGATAACTAGGGAGTAATATTATCTAGGTAGACACATTTTTAATCATCATAAGAACACACATCAATAGACATAGACTACTCCTTAGTTTAGATAATTAGAGTAATCGGTAGAAGTACCAAACCCCCAAATCCAAACCCCGAGATTTTACCCTTAGCTTTATAAAAAATATAAAAAGATAAAAAAGTAATCTTCCTCAACCTCAAACCTTAGCGTAGTACATCTCTCACTAGCATTCCTATTCCCCTAGAGAACGATATCAATACCCGAGGCTTACCCAATACTACACTACAACAATTAGGTTCACTGCCTAGGGTGTTGAAAAACTTGTTTGAAGAAAAGGAAGTTCCCTTGACCCCGAACGCGTTATACACGCATCAAGTTTTTGGCGCCGTTGCCGGGGAATAGAATAGCTAGTTAGATTTCTATCTCGTTTAGGTTCCCTTGCTTGATTCCTATCAAGTAAGTTTTTTTCTCATTTTTAGCTTCCTTGTAGTCTATCCCCCTTCTTTTTGTTTGTGTTCATAAAACCCTTTTCATTTTTCGCTATGGCAAGTGAAATTGCATTTGAATCATTAACAAATGAGGAACAATTAAATTTCACAAATTAAATTGCTTTTTATTGTTCTAATGAATTTGTGAGTGATCTTAGAGATATCCAAAAGGAGACGGGTGTAAGGTTGGATGGATTTGATAAATTTTGTGCTTGTGTGGCTTCTATTCAACGATCATTGTTAGAATCAAATCCTTTTAGTGAGACCCTCTGGAATTTTTATGAGAAAAGCCTCCTAAGCATAAACCATCAGTTGAATGATCTTAGGCACCATGATAAAAAAGACCTAGTTTTTAAGAGCATGGAACCTAAACCCGAACAAGATTATGAGATGGTTAGAGTTGAACTACCTAGTTGCATGTGTGGGATAGATTTCAAAACATATGACACGCATGAGGAAAGGCAAATAGAACATAGTGATCAAATTTTTGAGAATGATTCTTATGAATCGGACCGAGAATTTGAAATGGCTAAAGAAGGATTTGAGATACTTAGGAGTGTATTTGGGTTAGATCATACTAAAACACATGATGAACATTTAGGAGATCTAGATATAATGGAGAATGAGGTGGAAACTCCAAGCCCACAAGCCCTACCATCACTTGAGGAACACATATCGCCTATAACCTACCCGGAAGAAGTAGAAGAGACTATAGGAACCCCGATTGATATAGAACCTTTGGACCAAAAGCCACTAGAGAATGTAGGTTTAGATGCTTGTTGTAATGACCTCTCTCTTAGTCCTAGGGAAGTTCCTAATTTTGATGAACCGGAGCCTCAACCAAAAACCTTACCCAATTTTCCGTCTTTAGATGTGAATCTAGGAATTGAATTAGGCCCCAATCCACCCATCAAAATAAATAGTCCGGGTAGTTGCTTGATAAAGGTAGTAGACTTTAGGCCATGTAGAGTGGAAGCTAATATAGGAGTAACCCATGACCTTACACACTTACATCACCCATTCATGGTTGATAACAAAAAACATTATGGGTTTAAACCGGGTTTATTAGGTCAAGATGGATCCTTAACTAAGAATCTCTTGAAGTTGATAAAAGATGATCCATTTCTAGGAGAAAGACTTCATTCTCCCGCTAAACCCATAGAATTAGGTAAGGTTATAATGAATGGAGCACACCCCTTTGAGCATATAAATCACCCATCACCCTCTCCTCACGTAGCAAATTTCCACCCTAAGGGTGTGTATCGCTACTATCAACCGCACTTAAGCTTAAGTGTAGAAAAAAATTCCCCTTTATCCATTAAATAAGGGTAGAGTCAAGCTTGTGACTTGAACAAAAACAAGCGCTTCTTGGGAGGCAACCTATGTGTTTTTCTTTTTATTTTTTATTTGTGTGTCATATATCTTTTCATTATTGTATGTTCTCATGTTTAAATTTGTGAAAATGCTTTATTTTGTCTTTAACCTCGTCTTAATTACATATAAAGGTATTTTACAAAAAGGATAAGTGTAGGGAGGATTACACACGTTTTTAAAAGAACGTAAACATGAGAACTACGATTATTGAAATTGATATATATGTGTGTCAAATACTTGTATCGAGTCATAATGAATGTTTTGCAGGAATTTTTCCAGATTTTAAAGGTGTAATTTTTCCAGAATTTTTCCACGAAAACGCAGCAGATCAGTTTCTGTCAGGATAACCTGACGGCGTCAGGATTGCAACCTGACAACGTCAGGAGGAGTAGAAACAGCTTATTACTTTCTCTCGTTTTCTGTGCTACTTATAAAATTTTGAAAATTCTCAGGTCTTAATTTTTCTAGAAAATCTGCAAACATCCATTCCACAAGCATTATATCCTAGTTTAGTAGAGTCATATATAATTTTACCGCAGATTTTACGCGAAGGTTTCGTCTATTTTCTTAAAGTGTGCAGGTTTTATTTATCAAGAAAAAGAAATATAAGGTTGGATGGAGCTTTTCACGCATACATTCTTCTTGGAAAGAATTTAACCACTACTTCACACGGATCCTACCGAGCTAATCAAGGGAGTATTAGTTTCTTTCTCTTTTAATTACCTTCCATTATCATAACTTTGATACTTTCGGGGAACATTGGGGACAATGTTTAGTTTAAGTGTAGGGAGGGAGAATAAAACGGGAACTTTGAAACTATGCTTATCCTTGATCATTTGTCTTGTCCTATTTCATTTGTATAATAAACCATGCAAGATATTTGTTAGGGAAATTTTAGCGCCAAATTTAAAATTTTTCATGACTTGTACGGGTGGGTCTTTAGTCTTAATAAAGCGTCTCATGGATAGGAGTTATATTACTAGCACAAAAACCCTTTATCACTCAAATTCCACCCCAAAAATGTGAGGTTCGCCCCTAGATCTATAGGAATTAAAGAATTCATCTTTAATGCTTCGAGAGTGTACCGGTAGTATAATAGATTCTAGAACTTGTTTTGTGATGCATTCCGAGATCGCTAGTGAGACTACACTTGTGTAGTTAGAAATAACTAAATGATAAGAGGCATTAGAATAACCCTTGTTTGATACCCGTATTATAATTACTTATTCCACATCGGTTAAATTTCTTGTGTGTTTGCTTAGATCTATGAAACCTAGTTATTAATTATTGATTGGTTGTCTCTTATCTTAATTGTAATTGGCTTAGGATTGCACTAGGTCATCGTTGTGTTTTTAATGCTTGAGTAATCTTTGTGATCCTTAGTTTATAACCACCTAGCATAATTGTAGGCTAAATATCCAAAGATAACCTTAGTGTTAGTTTATGAGTCCTAGAGATCTCGCAGGCAATAACCTTAAGGTATTCTCAAAGAGTTAGGGATAAAAGCATACCCTACGACCTTAGAAGACACAACGCGTTAAGAATAAGGACGTGACAATTCAACCACCAATAAAAGATAACTAGGGAGTAATATTATCTAGGTAGACACATTTTTAATCATCATAAGAACACACATCAATAGATATAGACTACCCCTTAGTTTAGATAATTAGATAATTAGAGTAATCGGTAGAAGTACCAAACCCCCAAATCCAAACCCCGAGATTTTACCCTTAGCTTTATAAAAAATATAAAAAGATAAAAAAGTAATCTTCCTCATCCTCAAACCTTAGCGTAGTACATCTCTCACTAGCATTCTTATTCCCCTAGAGAACGATATCAATACCCGAGGCTTACCCAATACTACACTACAACGATTAGGTTCACTGCCTAGGGTGTTGAAAAACTTGCTCGAAGAAAAGGAAGTTCCTTTTACCCCGAATTCATTATACGCGCATCATATATAAGTCTGATCACCTATGTCTAATTCCGGAAGAATCCTGTTATGATGGGAATAGTTACCCTTAAAATTTACCTAAAAACAAACTCTTGATGAGCAAAACTTTTAAATAATTCACAGGCATTCTCAACAGTAAGCATAATAACTGAATAAACCTTTAACTCAACCTTAACTTGAAAGGCTAGCCCCATTGCACACCACGTCCTGAGCCGACAAGCCGAATTATGTCAGTAATCATCCTAGACACAACCCGTTGATTAGTGTCACCAAGATTGGTGGTCTTGATATACGAATAAAGCCTTGTAGACCTACAAGTCGGAGATTAGAAACGAAAACATTCCGGTATAAAAAAAGTCGAATTCCTATCGGTACAGTTCACTGGAATTCTCGATGAGATCTCGAGTACACTTGGGAACGAGTAGACCAAATCCATAAAAAATACACACACCTCTTCGCCGACACCACTCCAACGACTGAACCTCGCGAAAGAGATTGCTTTTAAGGGTGGTAGAATGTGACAAACCGCTATTTTCCAGGTCAATATTATTTACTAAACTCAAATTATTTATTTTGAAGTTTACGTAAGTATACGTATAACTTTTTATTTAAATAACGTAAACCAAGAAACACCCTCTTGTGTACTATGACTTTGGACTAAATATTAGTCTACATAATTCCAGTACATTGTCACTACCTCAGTTCATATTTTAATTGCTAGGGCATTGGCATTTTTACTTACGTACGATTATTAATTTAGTAAACGTTTTTCACAATTGGCATAAACGCACAATGTATCCGATACTCCCAACGAATATTTTTAACACGTTCTTACACTCTTTAAACCATTAGAAATATAAAAAAATTAATTTCTTACACTTTACATAATTCTTTTACTAAAAATACTTAATTATACATATTTAACTTTAACTACAAAAGTATTACCCAATACCCATTTTAAACACCCAATACATACACAAAATACATTTTTCAAATTTTTACACACTCTCTACTATATTTTATAAATATAACCGCCCCTCCCTAGCTTATCTATAAGCTTAATTCAAACACCTTAATCTTTTGAACTTGACTTTAGAAACTAGGAAATAAGCTCACCATGCATTGGATAATAAGCTTTGGGAAACAATGAGGTGACTAAACCCCTATCTTTTCCTTTATTTTGGCCGAATAAGCACACCCAACACCACTTTTTAATTTTTTTAATATAACTTGCTTAAGATAGCTTAATTAAATAAACTTAATCTCATGCTTTTGGTTGGCTATATAAGAGGATACTTGTGTGTTCATTTTTCACTTACAAAGCTCAAAACGCTCAGTTACTCACTCTTGAGAATCGGCTAGGAGAAGAGGAGCAAGAAGGACAGTTAGTTTTGCTAATGTTTAAGTGCATTTATTTGGTTAATATAATTAGTAACTAAAGGTTTGTAGTATTTAGTTGGGTACATAAGTGTTCTTGCTCATAACATTTCACCATCAACTTCAAGTAAGACTCAAAACTATTTTCCATACATTTATACATCTCATTTATGCATGTTACAAAGTTACATATGCTTATTTCTTTGATTTTATGCTAAAGATATCACCAATAACATGTTTGTACACTTTTAATTGTTATGAACCAGTTATCATATTTTTAACCAAATATAATCTTACAAATATTGGGCACTCAAATTATTTCTACATTTTATTTAACTTATGTGTTAAAACTATGGTTTATAAATGTGTTAAATAAATATATAAATGTGTTAAATAAACTAGTAAATATGTTAAATAAATCTATAAATGTGTAATTATTTAATTTATGTAAATTTCGACTTTTATTTAATTATTTATGGGTCGAATTGTCTATGAAATATTATGAGAGATTTTGGTGTAAAGATCTAGACTAGAGCAAGTGTTGTTGAAATCACTGGGATTAGAGTAGTAAGTAATTTTATTGAATTAGACTTGAGGTTTATGTATTATGAGATAATTTGAACTCTTCACCAGGTTAATTATATTATTCTTTCACTATTTGGATTACTGAAAAATTGATGGAAGAGTTAGGATAGATTTGGAGTTGATATTGGGTTGATTTGGAGATGAGAAACTAGGAAAAAGCGCGGTTCTGACACTAATAGATTAGGCGCTGTCCCGTTTGAGTTAAAACAGAAAAACTAGTTAACTTTTAGTAACATTATACTAAAGAAATAGGAAATAGACTTTATAACGAAAACGTGATCGTTTGCACGGACAAAAACGGACTTAAAACGAATAAGTTACGTAAGTTTGAAGTTAGAAAACAAAAACTATTTTCCTGAAAATGATACTTGCTGTTAGGAATTTCCATGAGGTAAAACTGGACCTTAGATGATAAACCAACTAGCCGAGGCGCTAAAAACGAGTTGGTATGTCTAAATACGTTCGCGGTAATATATAAAACTTAGAAAACAGAGTTAAAACGAGAGAGTTACGACTCGTTGAAGTTTTGGATGAAACTTAATGTTTTGACAACTTTTTATTAAATAGTATATGCTGAAAATTTGCAAATATATGCTGACCCATCATTTGGAGTAGTCAAATTCGTGGATGAGAATGATGAGATTGCTTATCAAATGCCCCATAAAATTGAGCAATATAGACTAATTAATCCCAAATTTAGAAAAAGATTATAAGCAATCAGTTTAATATAGGAGTGATGAGAATAAGAGGGGATGAGTGGATCATGTAATGAAAAAGATGTTAGGTTTCTACAATGTCTCGAATTAGGACCCGAATATAAAACCAACATTGATGATAGTGAGAACATGACGGAGGATGGAGTCACGTAATAGGGCATGACTTCGAGTCTAGCTACAAGACTCGTAAATAAAGAAAAGCGCTTCTTGGTAGGCACCCCATTTTTTTTAATTGTTTGTTTGTGTCTTATATATGTTTAAGTATAATTGTTTAATTCTCATGTTTCGATCAATAATTTGTGAAAATGTTTTATTTTGTTTTTAACTTCGTCTTAATCACATATAAATGTATTTTACAAAAAGATAAGTGTGAGAAAGTTTATATTTGTTTAATATAACGAAATTCGGACATGAAAATTTACAATTTATGATGAGCATATATTTTATCATGATTTGTGTGTTTGTTTGTGTCAAATGCTTGTACGAGTCACAATGAATTGTTTTTACAGAACATTATGGATTTTAGAAGTTAGATTTTTCCAGAAATTTTCCAGGAAACAAAACATAAAAATATATATTAGGTCATACCTGACTGCGTCAGGGATTACACCTGACGGCGTCATGCACTATAGCAAAAAGATTTCCAGATCTTTTTTTTGTCGAAACTTAATTTTTGAAAATTTCCAGAATTTTTTGAATTCCAGATTTCTGTAAACATTTATTTTGCAAGCATTATATTGTATTATGTAATACCCGAAATTTTATTGAATGAAATTGGTGACTTATTTAACTTTTGGACTAGATATAAACTAAATAAATGACTAAGGGTAGTGTTTGTATAATCATAAAATTATTAGGGGTTAATATGTTATATGCCTTCCAAATTCTGAAGTAATCTTAAAATTGAATTGGTCACTAGATGTAGTTACGGGACTCCTAAAGATTTGTGATCTTCCTAAGATTTCTTGCCCAATATGATCTTTAAAAACACACTAACTCCCCATAATACATGGCGTCTTTTAAAAACACAAAAAAATATAAACCCTAGGCATAAGTGAACAGCAGTAGGAAGATTCAAGCATCAGTTTTCATTCTTCAAGATTCGTTTAAGGTAACAAACTCAATTAGATTTCACAGTTGTTGTTCTTTAATGGTTAGTGTCTAGTGGTTGATGGGTTGAGTTCGATATCATGTATTTTCTTTTGACCATCATCATTTATTTTTTAAGCATCGGGGCTCGACCAACCTATATTGGCTCACGTTGAGTCATTGACATATTGAAATTTTTTTATCTCTGTATGTTCATTCTCTTTCTTTATATAGTGTTATGTTATACATGTCCTAACCTCTTACAGTATGAAGTACGAATAATGGGATACGCAGTCAAAAGGTTACTAATAATCTATGTAATGTGTTTTTGACATCTTGAATATGTTGGAATTATATAACATGACATTCAATAAATAATCACAAAACATCAAAGTATATATGCGGAAGCGTATAGGATTTATTAACGAATAATTAATTAACATAAACAAGAATATGCGTACCTTACTTGATTCTAGCCGAACAAGAATCAAATCCACAAACTAGCAATTTGGATGAACCCTAATTAGGGTTTATAGGATTATATGAATTACCCCTTACCGTTTTGTAATTCAATCCAAGAATACTAACAATAATGTGTTAGTACCACTTTCTTGTACACACGTACTATACCGAATTAAAAAAATGCTAGTTTTAATCAAACAAATAACTTTAGTTTGGAAAAGATGGTGATCGATCCCCTAGGGAGGGTGCACGATCATTTGGAGCAAAAACACACACAAAACGATTTTAGGTTTAGCTTAATGAGTACAAGAGATAAATTACAAACACCATTGGTTTTGTATTTATACCCAAACTAACTTGGTGAACAAGTTTGAGTTTGGTGGGTTGGGTTTGGTCCTTGTGGCCAATCGGTTTAGGCATCTTACAAGGGATTCCGGAACCTTCCCAATATTTACAATCTAGTCCTTTTTCAATTACATTTAACGACCGTTAGTCCATTACAACTAATTACTTAACGTCCGTTAGTTATTTCGTTTAATTAATAAATAAATATAACTATTACATTTAATTATTAACTTTAATTCTCATTAAAGTGTGCAATCCCGTGGTCTCGAGTTCGATCCTAACTCACGTCTACTAATTTATATCCATAAAACCAACAGCTCCCACTTGGATATATCTTAATAGAGTGATCACATCGGTTAGCGTCTAGCAACACTTCGATGCCTCTAGTACAATTCGAGTAAGGCTCCTGAAAACCTTTTAATGATTTCTCATTATTATTATCCTTTTGTTTCTAATACCACGTTAAATAAAGATATGGAATTAAGTCATTCTTTATAAAACTATTCTGTTTCTCGTTGTAAGTGATTGACCAAGATTACCAAATCTTCTAAACATATTTAGGGGAGATTTTGGGTGCGGCCGCACAAACATCTTGTCAACCCTACGAGGGGCCCAACAATATTAAACTCCAAATAAATTTGAAGGAACAAATTCTATCTTGACTACGAGACTAACCCACAAACTTTGTAACAGTTCTGAAAACAACCCTTATGACTACCAGTTACGTATAGCGTTAAGTTGCTCCACAGAAATGCATTACATTCATGACACTTATCTGGTATCTCAAGTCTGAGGATAACTATTCATAATTTACTTATAACAATATCCACAAAGTAAATTATTTAGTTGGGATAAGTCCTATATTCAATTCATTGAATATCATCTGAAATTGGTATGCATTCTCATCAATATACTTTCAAGTATATTCTACCACATCTCTCAGATTTGTCTTAGTTTAATGATACTCCCATATCATTAATCGACAACGGACATTTAGAATAACTTAGTTACTCACGGATTAAACATGCAAATATAGGACAACAATATTATAAATGAAAATAACCATAATCCAAATTTTATTTCATCAAAATAATAAATGTTTTACAATATCCTTTATCCAAATACTAATCACAGTTTTGCATGAAACTATTTGCTAATCGAAGTCCAATTCCATTGGCAAGTTCAATAAGCTTGTCTTTAGCCAAAGCCTTAGTGAAAGGATCAGCTAAGTTATCATCTGTGTGAACTTTCAATAGATTAATTTCACCTTCACGGACTTGTTCCCGAACATAGTGATACTCTAGTAGAAAATGTCTGGTGCCCTTCATGACTCCAGGTTCATTGGCAAATATGATTGCAGCAGAATTGTCACAATACATATCAATAGGCGATTCATTTGAAGGCATAACACCAAGCCCTGAAATGAATTTCCTAATCCAAACAGCCTCCATTGCAGCTTCCGAAGCAGCTATGTATTCGACTTCTGTCGCAGACATCACAATCATACTCTGCTTCTTGCTCTTCCAGTCAACTGCTCCTCCATTGATGACAATGACATAACCCGTCTGAGACTTCGTATCATCTTTATCACACTGCCAGGACGCATCATAGTAACCTGTAACACCAAGCTCCGTGTCTGGATTTCCACCATACACTAAAAACATATCTTTCGTATTCCTAAGATACTTTAGAATATGTTTAACAACAGTCCAGTGAAGTTCACCCGGATTCTGTTGATATCGACTGGTCATGTTCTGAGCGAACGCCACATCTGGCCTTGTGCATCTCACAGCATACATAATAGATCCTACTGCCGAAGCATAAGGAACTTTCTGCATGCGTGCCACCTCAGCAGGTGTTGAAGCACACATATCGCTACATAAGCCATGCTTTACTTCCATCAGCAGATATCCTTTCTTGAAATTTTGCATATTGAATCTCTTCAATATTTTATCAATGTAAGCGCTTTGACTTAAACCAATTAACCGCTTTGACCTATCTCGGTAGATCTTGATTCCCAGAATGTATGCAACTTCTCCTAAATCCTTCATGGAAAAACATTTCCCAAGATATGCCTTAACATTTTGCAAACTTGGAATGTATTTTCCCATAATTAATATGTCATCGACATAAAGGATAAGGAAAATTACATCACTCCCACTAACTTTGTGATATACACATGGCTCATCAAGATTTTGAATAAATCCATACCTTTTGATTTCTTCATCAAATCTCTTATTCCATTGCCTCGATGCTTGCTTCAATCCATAAATGGACCTTTGAAGTTTGCATACACGGTTTGGAAATTGTGGATTCACGAACCCCTCAGGTTGCTTCATATATATGTCTTCATCTAAGCGACCATTCAAGAAGGCGGTTTTGACATCCATTTGCCATATCTCATAGTCATAGTATGCTGCTATAGCTATGAGAATTCTAATAGCTCTAATGTCCACTACAGGAGAAAAGGTCTCCTCGTAATCTATGACATAAGTTTGAGTAAAACCTTGCACAACTAGACGAGCTTTATAGATGTGTATTTTGCCATCCATATCAGCCTTAATTTTATAGAGCCACTTACTTCCAACCACCGTGGCGTTTGGAGGTAAGTCAACCTCTTCCCAGACTTCATTTTCTCTCATGGATTGCATTTCCCCATTCATTGCAACTTGCCATTTTTCCTTTTCAGGACTTGCCATGGCAACTTTATAACTAGTAGGCTCTCCAAGATCTCCTAACATAGTTTCCTCAACCTCTACGTTAAGACATAGACGTTCAGGTGCATACGTAGACCTTACGGATCTACGAACAGGAATCACTTCAACTTCTGGTGGAGGACCCAGACTATCAGGTTCTACCGGAAGTACGTTAGTGTTTTCAAAAGGTAATGCATCTTCATGATCATCTTCCAGATCATAAACTCTCCCACTGAATTCTTGAGATACGAGATCATTTTCAAGAAAATTTACATACATAGCAACAATTACTTTATTTTCAGTTGGATAGTAAAAGTAGTAACCCATAATTTCCTTAGGGTATCCTACGAAGATACACTTTACAGATCTTTGTTGGAGTTTATCTGCTGAGTCACGTCTAACATACGCCTCGCAACCCCAGACCTTTAAATAAGACAGGTTAGGAGCTTTACCATGCCATTTTTCATATGGTGTCTTATCAACCTTTTTTATGGGAACCATATTTAAAATGCGAACAGCTGATTCTAAAGCATAATCCCAAAAGGATAAAGGTAGAGTAGTAAGATTAAACATAGATCGTATCATGTCCAACAATGTACGATTTCTTCTCTCAGATACACCATTTTGTTGTGGAGTATATGGAGAAGTGAGATTCTGGACAATTCCATTCTCAGCTAAGTAATCTTTAAACTCTTGGCTTAGATACTCGCCTCCTCTATCGGATTGAAGAGCTTTAATCTTCTTTCCCAATTGCAGTTCTACTTCCGCTTTGAAAACCTTAAATGTTTCAAACACCTCATGTTTATGCTTAAGTAAATAAACATAACCATAACGGCTGAAATCATCAGTAAAGGTTAAGAAGTAGCTAGCACCTCTCTTTGACACATGTCTAAGTGGTCCACACACATCAATATGAATAAAACCAAGTAGATCAGAAGCCCTCTCCATATTGCTATGAAAAGGTTTCTTCGTCATCTTCCCAGATATGCATGACTGACATTTATCAAATGATTCATCATTGATATTTTGCAAAAGTCTTCTTGTTGCAGCTTATGCATGCGAGCCTTGCCTATATGAGCAAGTCTACAATGCCAAAGATAAGAAGAATTCAAGTCCAACTTTATTTTCTTATTGATGCTAAGCATCGAATTATTATATTTGTTAGATTCATTTCCAATCACGTCAATTTCAAACACACCATTCACAGTAATCGCATTAAAATAAAATACACCATTTAAAGAAACAGAAATTGCATTACGTGAAATAGTATGAGTAAAACCATCATCCAACAAAACTGAAAAGGAAACAACACCTCTAATTATAGAAGGTGCGTAATGACAATTGTTCAATAACAGTACTAAGCCCGAAGGCAATACTAAACTAAACGTTCCTATGGCTTCAACAGCTGCATGTGCGCCATTTCCCACGTGCAGATATTGATCCCCATAGGCTAGCTTCCTCTCCACTCTAAACCCTTGCAGTGTATTACAAATGTGAATACCACATCCAGTATCATATACCCAGGAATGTTTATGATTTAGAGTAAATAATTCAATGACAAATAAATTACCTGAAGGACCGGCGCCCGAGGACCCGTCGTACTTCATCTTATTTGCCCGCAATTCATCAAGATAGAGAGCACAATTTCTATTCCAATGCCCAACGACCTTGCAGTGGTGGCATGCTTGATCCTTTTTAGCATTTTCCTTCCTAGGAGTAGGGTACTTCTTGGGTTCTGGTTGATAGGCCATAACCTTTTTACCTTTATCAACTTTCCCTTTTCCCTTCCCCTTCTTGTTGTTCGCACACTGCGGTTTTGGCTTATTTATCCTTCCACCCTGAATAGCAAGTACCTGGGGAGTAGGAGCCTTCTAAGGTAACCCTTTCTCATAGTCAATTAGCAATGCGTGTAGGTCAGTAACTGTCTTCCCCACGCAGTGCATATTGAAGTTTCGAACAAAACCATTATAATCCTTGTTAAGGGATCTGTTGATCAAGTTCACGGCCATGTCATCTTCATAAGTCTTGCCAAGTGCCCTTAATTGGTCCATGTAACTTTTCATTTCCAGTACATGAGCACTTACGGGGTTTACCCTATCCCTGCTTGCAGCTGTGTAATGCATCGATCAAGTCATAAATCTCGACAACAGCTGGTTTCTCGAACATAGTTTGAAGTTCTAGAAAATCCGGTAGTTAAAGAGTCGGTCACCTCAAGTATATGTATTCGTTATAAAGCTCATAGTCGTAGTCATGTTATGTTAATAAGTAGTTTGTTAAGTAACACCGTGGAGGACACGGGTCTTTACCCACTGTATGCCTGATCCACAACCCGTAGGAGGCGTGTCTTGTAAGAAACTATAAAAACCCTCTACCTCCCAAGGTAGAGGGTTGGAGCTTTCAATATCATTTTTCTTTGTTTCACCAAGTTCCTAACTCTCTTCCACTTTCTCTCTCTAAAACTCTATATCATACGCCCCTATTCAATATGTGTTGATGTGTTTATGAAATCCAATATGTCACAAATGGTATCAAGAGCCATGGTTTGATCATTCATCTTTCATGTTCTTGGATTTCTAATGGTTTTCATAGGGTTTTTGGGTTTGAATGAGTTTAGAGTAGTTTGCATCACTTGGATCATTTCTAGTGTTAAAGTTTGGATTTTGATAGTACTTTTGTGTTTAGAATCATTATAAGTGTTTAGGTTTTGATTTGGAAGGCTTGAATCAGCGTGGTTAGGTTGTTTTTGGATTGAAAAGTGGTGTTTTTAGAAAGTTTCCCGGAAGCGATTTGTGTCTCAGACTAGTTTTCTTTTAAACGATTTGTCCCAGTGTTTAAGCGATTTATCTCTCGAGAGATTGCTTATTGAAGCGATTTTTCTGTTTTTGTGAAGCGATTTGTGCACTAAGCGACTTGTCTATTGAGAAAAAACGACCAAAAGGACGAAGTAGTGGATGTACTTGTGTACTAAGCGATTTGTCTGTCTAGCGATTTGTCTGTCTAGCAATTTTTCTGTCTAGCAATTTGTCTGTTTAGCAATTTGTCTGTTTAAGCAATTTGTCTGTTTAAGCAATTTGTCTGTTTAGCTTTGTCTGCTTAAGCGATTTGTCGTTTAAGCGATTTGGGAATTAGGGTCTATAGAGCGACTTGTCAAGTGTGCGATTTGTCTTTTGAGACTTATTGTTTCTTCTTGTTACGATTTACGGTTTTCTCTTGATTTAGTAAAATCCCGTGAAAGAATCTATTTCCCGGTTTAATCAAAGAGTTGTGAAATCCCGTAGAATCTGTAATCATGTCTACAATCACTTCTTCCGTTGCTGATGACGTACAAGCTGCAGGATCTGACACTCGTCCTCCCATGCTGGACATAACCGACTATGACTCTTGGGCTCAAAGAATCAGACTGTATTGCTTAGGAAAAGAAAATGGGGTTAACATACTTAAGTCAATTGATGAAGGACCTTATCAAGTTGAGACTACCAGAGACATTCTTGAAACTGCTGCTGATGGTTCAGTGATATTAGGATTGGATAGACCAAAGACGTATGATGAACTTACTGATAAGGAGAAGAAGAGATACGATGCAGACATCAGGGCTTCAAACATCATACTTCAGGGTTTACCTAAGGATATTTACAAGTTGATCAATCACAACACTGAAGCTAAGGCAGTATGGGACAATGTTAAGATGCTTCTCTCTGGTTCTGAATTGACTAAAGAAGATAGGAAATCTCAACTGTATGATGACTTTGAGAACTTTAAGATGAATACAGGGGAAACTGTTACAGAATACTATGTGAGATTCCACAAGCTTGTGAATGACATGAGGAATATCAAAATGACTATGCCAAATATTCAGCTCAATTCAAAGTTTGTGAACAACATGAATCCCGAATGGCACAAATTTGTCACTGCAGTTAAGTTAAACAAAGGATTGAGAAACACCAATTACGAGCAATTGTATGCTTACTTGCTTCAAAATGAGAAACATGCTGTGTTTGAACGAATGATTTTGGAAAAGTTCAAGACCAATTCTGGAGATGCAAGCTCATCAAATGATTCAACTGCATTCTACACAAATGTAGGAATTACCACCAAAGCATCACAAGTCATACCAACTGGAAATGGTAATCACAAACTCATTCCAGATCCAGGGTATAAGCCTCCAGATTCAGACACATTTATGGAACAACTTGTTAATCAACTGGCTCTAATGGTTAAGCAAAACCTGAACTTCACTCCACACACCAACAATCATCTCAGAATGGCTTCTAATCTTCACAATCATGCTACAGTTAAAGAAGGAAAGGTAGTGGTGCAAAATGTGCAAGGAAGACAAAATGAACAAGGAATGTCAGGAGCAGGATATGGAAATGCTGGTGTAGGTGGAGGATATATGGGTAATCAGAATAGAGGAAGGAACATGGCTCAAGGTCAAGGGAAGCCAATCAAGTGTTACAACTATGGTGGAGAAGGACACATTGCGAGGAACTGCACTTCTCTTAAACGTCCACAAAATGCAGAGTACTTCAAGGACAAAATGCTGCTGGTACAAGCTCAAGATAATGGAGCAGTATTGGATGAAGAAGAATTGCTGTTTCTTGCTGAGGGAAATGCCAAAACTTACGATGCAGACGTGGATGAACAGCCAGTGCAGGGTATGGGACACAACAATCCCAATGCATTTCAAGTAGCAGACTATGATGCATTTGATTCTGATGTCGATGATGAACCCACTGCTCAGACCATTTTCATGGCTAGTATCTCACCAATGGTCTCTCCAAAGGCTCCTTCACCACAACAGGCCAGTCCTTCCAAGGAATCAATCATATCAGAGGTATTAAAACTATACGATGACATTGATGTGCAAAAGATACACGACAAGGTACAACCAACTGAAATTATTGAATCAGATATTGAAAATATGGGTAATATCAATATTGTCCCATATGATCAATATGTGATGCAAAATGAAAGTGAAAGTGTACCAAGCAATGCATCTTCTGCAGTTAATGATGACTATATGTTTAATGAATACACTACATGTGCCCCTGATGATTCTATAACATCTGAACTAAATGCCTATAAGGAACAAGTTGCTATATATGAACAACATGCTAAGTTTGAATTAACTACCCGTGAGCAGGAGATGGATAACCAGATGCGTACAATTATCAGAAAAAGTAATTTTAGGGAAGAAATGTTAAAACAAGAGTTGGATTCCTTACAAGAAAAGCTTAACAAAACTGTTAAACAGAATCAAGAACTTCAAGAAAATGTAAAAGTGCTTAAATAAGAGTTCAATGCTAAGGAATCAAAACTTTTAAATGAATTTTCCAACCTTAAAACTTTAAAGAACAAACTTGAAAATAAGTTGTACGTACAAGGTCACACCATTCACATGATCACTAAGCATAGAGTTCTAAGTGATAAACATAGTGTTGCACTTGTAAATGAACCAAATCCTAAGGCTTGTATTAAAGCTAAAGCAGCTCAAAAGGTAATCTATGATGGTAATGAGATTCTTAAGTGATAACATCAAATAGTCCTGAATATTAAGTGTCAATTTCCTCCGATAATGCTTATAATTTATATCATTTATATGGATTTACGCTTATTTTCCATTGTTTTCCACTTTCAGGTAAATTACGAGCATTGGAGCTAAAGAGACGCGGAATTGGAGAATTATCTAAAGATTTATCACAGTATGCTACTTTGAAGAAGTTACGGCGTAACTCATCTCTCACATTATGCCGTAACTATTGCGTAACTCAGAAAACAAACTTATCAGAAGGTTACGGCGTAACTCTTCCCAAAGGTTACGACGTAACTATATTAGGTCAAATGAGGTTCCACGCCGTTGATACTTACGCCGTAACTACTCCATCAACTATGACGTAACCGAGTTTATTGAAGACTATGGCGTAACCACTCATTAGGTTACGTCGTAACCAGCAGTTCTAGTACAAAATACGATGAAATAGAAGGTTACGGCGTAACTCTTGTTATGGTTACGCCGTAACCCAGATCTGGCCTATAAATACCCCATGAATTCCAGCATTTCTAATCATTCCATTCCACACACAACACTCAAAGAACGTGGGAAAAAGCTCAAGGCAGGTCTAGAGGAGCATACGGAGCTGTTTCCGAGGGAGAAATCACTCCCCTACGATATGCATTAGCGTTTTATATTTTTTTTTACTTTCAATTCATGTATTTCGTACCTTTAAATATTGAATTGGTTTGCATGATTAATATGAGCGGCTAAGCACCTCTTGGTGCTGGCCTGGTTATGATTCCTTAATTGTTTTGTTTGCATTTACTTTACTTCCGTATAATTATTTCTAAGTGTATGCATAGTTTATTGGTAGCAACCCTTGGTTCGGTAGTTTTGAATGGCGATAGAGGCCAATTGCCTAGGAGATATGACCAACTGACCCTAGGTGAGCGGACTGAGACGGGAAGGGTAAGATATGACCAACTGAATACCCTTTCTACTTGTGCGATTTGACCAAATGATCACCTATCGTTTGGATGAACTTAAGAATTAGGGGGTGCGTGTCTAAGTTCCTAACGGCCGGGCATTCACTATTATAAATCTAGCATGTGGCGGTACTTAATGACTTGGCTTAGGGGACCAGGAACAACAGGACTTATGAGGGGACACCTGACTTCTCCTGTGGTGGCATCTTTGCTGATAGGTTAGGGTGAATAGACCAAATGCTATCCTCTCGACTTTGACCCCACCTGAAGTAATTGGAAATAAGTAGACGTAAACATAACTAGCTAGGAGGATTAACTAGGTTAGCACCACTCTCCTCTATTGATTTCCCTTTATCATTTATCTGCTTTTATTTTATTTATTCTGCTTTAGTAGTTTAATTAATTAAATCCATATCGAAACCATTATTAATCTGTGACACCTAGACTTAGTAATAATCCATCACACATAGCTCTTGGGACGACCTTGGCTTTACTAATTACTACACTACACACGATCGGGTACACTGCCCGTTAGTGCATTAAGGTAGACCATAGGTATAACGAGACTTTATAAATATTAAAACCTGGTCAGTAAAACCTGCATCAAGTTTTTTGCGCCGCTGCCGGGGAGTTATATTAGGATTAATATTAAGTCTTTCATTTTGTTTTAAACTTTTCTCACGATCATATTTCAAGTTTTCAGGTACCATGGAAGTTGTTAACATCGATGACCTCACTCTTGAGGAATATTTGGCGTTGACAAGAGCGGAACAAGGGCCGGGTCTCGTAAGACCGACAATTGGAGCGGATGTCCGTTTCGAAATCAAAGACCAATTTATGAGGGAGCTTCGTGCTAACCCTTTTTCAGGAAACAGAGACGAAGATGCATATGAGCACGTTGAAAATGTCCTATACATCACAAGCCTTTTCAACATTCCGGGTGTGTCTCATGATGCTGTTATGCTAAGGGTATTCCCTATGACTCTTACTGGAGCTGCCAGGAGATGGATCGAAAGATTGCCCGCCGGGGCAATTAATACTTGGGCTCTACTTAAGAAGCACTTTATTCAGATATATTGTCCGCCATCGAAGATTTCTAACCAGCTTTTGGAAATCCATAATTTCAAGCAAGAAGGCGACGAAACGTTGTATCAAGTCTGGGATAGATACAACGATCTCCTTTACAAGTGTCCTACACATGATCTGAACAACCAGCATAAGGTCAACAGTTTCTACAAAGGAATTAACGTAACTACAAGACAAATGCTGGACTATCAAGGACCTATCCCAAACATGACTCCTACTCTTGCAATTGAAGCCATTCAAAAAATGGCGGATCACTCTCAGAAATGGCACGATGGAGGAAGTAAAAAAAACCAAGGCGGAAGTTTCGATGGAATTGCAGCAATAACCAACAAGCTTGAAAATCTCGGTCGAGATATGCTAAAAATCAGAGAAACTGTTCATGCCATCCAAGTCGGCTGCGAAAACTGTGGAGGGGAAAATGTGACTAAGAATTGTCCTAAAATTGATAAAGAAGATACGATCGAGGAAGCTAAGTATGGAGAGAATAGGCCTTTCTACGGGGATAATCGTAATGGGTTTCGTGGAGGACCCCCATCGTATTATGAGCGTAATGAAAGAAGAGCTAACCTGGAGGAAATTATTAACAAGTACCTTGTGGATACTACCAAGAGTCAAAAAGAGCAAGAGGAATGGCTGAAAAATTTCCAAGATAATACAAACAAGAGCCTCTCTTCCCATGACATATCACTAAAAAACTTGGAAACTTTAATTGGAAGGCTTGGCGACGAGGTACAAAGAAGAAATGAGGAACAAAAGAACAAATCTACTATATGTAAGGCTGTATTCTCTGATAACGACAAGTCCTCTGATGAGTCTGATGCGGATGGCGAAAGTGAGTTACGCCGTAATCACATCTCAGAGTTACGACGTAACCCGAATTCAAGCAAAAACACGGGCACCAAGGTCGACAACCCTAAAAGGAGAAGTCATTGGTGTAAGGCTATTGCAATTGACGATGGGGAATGCTACAGCTTATGGGCCTCGTGTGATCCTCGGAAAACCTGCAATGGAGGAGTTGATAAAGAAAGAGTAAAAGATGACAGATACATGTGGACTACACTTAACGACGAAGAAAGGTTAGCCAAGTTCTCGATTAACGAAGTGGAAGGACCACCTATCAAGCATTACTGCAAACCCTTACTCATCATGGAAGATGAGATTACTCACGCTTGGCCAATGTGCAATCCTTTTCGTGAATATTGAAACGGAGGAGGTAATGTGAAGAATGAAGTTTGGATATGCCCACATGAATCTGGGAGGCATGACGTTGATTTTGGAAATCTATCATTCAGAGATTGGTATTCGATAAGATTCGGGGACGCGATAATTAATTCGGCTTTGTTCAAAAATCTGGAACTTAAATATGAAAAACATATTCTTCGAGGAAAAACCATTAAGCCCCTCGATGATATTCCTTCTGAAGATGACAATAACGAAGGAACTCAAAATCATTGGTGTGAACAAATTAAGACCACTGACGAAAACGTTTGGGCTTCCTGCAACCCTTTTGAGTATGAATGTGATGGGGGAAGCAGCATTGAGAGGGATGGGGAAGACGAGTTCCTATGGACTTCAACTAATGATTCTAAAAGAACAGAAATGCCTTGGCCAGATGATCTCGGATTCAACGATTGGGTCAGAATCAAATACGGAAAAATTGACGCGTCAACTAAAGAGAAAATCTGGAATGGATGTATGAGTAAGGATCAACCTAACGACGAAATTCCTAATGAAAAATCAGAAGATAACGCCATGGACTCGTCTAAGGTAGAAAAAGAAGAATGCAAGAAAATACTCATAGAAAGCAATGACCAACTTGAAGATACCGATTCCGACGACGATGATTTCGATTATCTCGAGTTACAAGGCGAAGACGGTTTCATTGACCCAGATGATGAAGTACACGAGAAAAGAAGATGCAAACTTCTTGGCATCCCGTTTAAGAGGCCACCACCTATTATAGCCAAAAAATATGAGTTTACGCGATACCATTTGGGACCTGAAGAAAAAGTTTGCAAGATTCGGAAGATTGAAACCAAAGAATATCTCCGCACTGCCACAAATGTCGGTTGGGTTAGGCGTAACTTAATGAAAGACATGGAGGAACTCGGGGAAGTCCAAAGGCCCCCATAAAAGCCCCGCGGCTCTGAGTCTAACTTAAAGAATCATAAAATAAAGAAAAGTGCTCTTCGGGAGACAACCCAAATTATCCATTTCTTTTATTTTATTTCCATTTCTGTTGGGTTTTGTGTTTTCTAACCATTTTTGCAGGAAACGAGGAAGTAATTGTTGTTGCAGTTTGCTGATCTGAACAGAGTTACGGCGTAACTCATCTATGTGATTACGCCGTAACCACCCTTTTAGCAGCAGAATTCTTGACGCATTAATCATCACGGCGTAATACCATCTCAGTGGTTACGCCGTAACCACTCGCTTTGCAGCTTATGTCAGGTTTTGCCAGTTACGGTGTAACTCCCTCAAAAGAGTTACGACGTAACCTTCCTCTGCTTTAATTCTTTCATTTTAAAACACAATAACCTTGTATTAGTATTTTAAATGAACTTTGTGGGTATGTTCCTTGTAAACCCTCACGAGACTTCTCTCGTCCACTTGGGACACCAAGTGGTTTAAAAGGCTTGTTGCATTTGCTAAATGCAACCGTGATTCCTACGAAAGTGAGTTAGGTTTGTTTTTCATTTTTCTTTTTTCATTTTTTATTTTTAGAATTATGCTTGTCGGTAGTGTGACTTTAGGGATTGAAGTTGCTCATTATGCTTATACGAAGGCACGTCTCTTTTTCGTGGGCCTTCTTTCTTTATGGAGCGAATTTCAGGGAAGTTCTCGCTCTAATTCTACTTTTCTCTTCACCTTTATTTAATGCTTAGTACAAGAGGGACTTTGTATAATTCAAGTGGGGGGACGGGAGTAGAATTATCTCTTGAACATTATTTTGCCCTCGTTTTCTAGTTTATTTTGAAAAATTATGCCATTTTTAATTTTGACATGTTTTTTTTAACCTAACTAGATTAGACCTTAGCCGAGCACATACAACCCTTGATATTATATGGTGAGATTAGCCTTATCCGTTTCCAATATTTACCCCAAATCCACCAAATTATGAGTGTGCCGGTAGCTTGTAAACCTTAGAACTTGGCCTTTGCATCATTTCGAGACCATAGACGAGGTATGTTGAGTTAGCTCGATGTATTTGGACTTTTCAGTTTTAGTAGGCAATATTATAGGATTATCACCCAAACAACCTACCATTATGTGTCTATCGATTAGTCACCTCGACTTCTCGACCCCCATGTGAAACCCTTTTGTTGCACTCACCTTTAGTGCATGATACCCCTAGATACACCCTTCTGAGCCATTCCTTTCATTTTGTTAACCCGATATATTGTTTCAATACACCTGTACACCTTAGCCTACCCTGTAGTCTTTATTTGTGATTGGGAAGTCATCATTTGCCTAAGTTCAAGGTTCGAGTGGAAAGGTTCGAAAATCACGATTTCATCGACAACATTCCTGAAGATCATTGAAGACCCCCCGAATTCCCATTGTTCATCTCAAGTGGGGGGATATTATGTTTAGTATTTATTGTTATGTTGAAAAAAAAAATAGTTGTTATGTTATTGTAAAGTGCGATGTTATAAGCACTATGTTATGAGCTTTATAGATTTAGTATCGAGGAGGCCACCTCGGTCACATTTGAAGATTGGAGTTGGTAGTTACGCCAACAGTTGGAGAAAAGGTAGTGTGCCCATCACGACGTCCTCTAATGACATATCTACCTTATATTTCTTGATCCGTTTTCTTGACATCAAAGCTTGAACTTTGGGCGGACGGTAAGTGGTGATGACTTGGTTATAGATTTAGACTACCTGCTTGTTTTTTATTTTACACCATTTATATATCCCATGTCTTATCCTTCCCTTTAGTCATGAAGCGTGTCTAGGTGATGCAGCGAGCAATCTTTGGTGTCTTGGCCATTGATTTGGTCATGTATCATTGATTTTGTCCACTTTGCCGTGACATGTTAGTAATGACGAGTCACCCCTTAACCTTTGTCGTGTCTACCCATATTGCCTTCGAGAATTGTTTAGCCCTTAACTCTAGTGGTGGAGATTTGTGTAACCGCCAAGCTTATGATAGAATACATGCTATGACTGTGCGATTGAGTGATCACCCCAAAATTGACACTTAGAATAGTTGAGAGATTTGAGTGTTTTGTTCCCCTTTCATGAGGTGTTCGGCTTTGTTTTATTCTAGCATAAGGGATTTATAAACTTATATTTTCCAGGTTATGGGAGATATCTTTTTAGGAATCTTTCTAATAAGGTCTACTTGAGGGCAAGTAGAGTTCAAGTGGGGGGATATTTGATAACATCAAATAGTCCTGAATATTAAGTGTCAATTTCCCCCGATAATGCTTGTAATTTATATCATTTATATGGATTTACGCTTGTTTTCCATTGTTTTCCACTTTCAGGTAAATTACGAGCATTGGAGCTAAAGAGACGCGGAATTGGAGAATTATCTAAAGATTTATCACAGTATCCTACTTTGAAGAAGTTACGGCGTAACTCGTCTCTCACATTACGCTGTAACTATTGCGTGACTCAGAAAATCAACTTATCAGAAGGTTACGGCGTAACTCTTCCCAAAGGTTACGACGTAACTATATTAGGTCAAATGAGGTTCCACGCCGCTGATACTTACGCCGTAACTACTCCATCAACTATGACGTAACCGAGTTTATTTAAGACTATGGTTTAACCACTCATTAGGTTACGCCGTAACCAGCAGATCTAGTGCAAAATACGATGAAATAGAAGGTTACGTCGTAACTCTTGTTATGGTTACGCCGTAATCCAAATCTGGCCTATAAATACCCCACGAATTCCAGCATTTGTAATCATTCCATTCCACACACAACACTCAGAGAACGTGGGAAAAAGCTCAAGGCAGGTCTAGAGGAGCATACGGAGCTGTCTCCGAGGGAGAAATCACTCCCCTACGATAAGCATTAGCGTTTTATATTTCTTTTACTTTCAATTCATGTATTTCGTACCTTTGAATATTGAATTGGTTTGCATGATTAATATGAGCGGCTAAGCACCTCTTGGTGCTGGCCTGGTTATGATTCCTTAATTGTTTTGTTTGCGTTTATTTTACTTCCGTACAATTATTTCTAAGTGTATGCATGCATAGTTTATTGGTAGCCACCCTTGGTTCGGTAGTTCTGAATGGCGATAGAGGCCAATTGCCTAGGAGATATGACCAACTGACCCTAGGTGAGCGGACTGAGACGGGAAGGGTAAGATATGACCAACTGAAGACCCTTTCTACTTGTGCGATTTGACCAACTAATCACCTATCGTTTGGATGAACTTAAGAATTAGGGGGTGCGTGTCTAAGTTCTTAACGGCCGGGCATTCACTATTATAAATCTAGCATGTAGTGGTACTTAATTACTTGGCTTAGGGGACCAGGAACAACAGGACTTATGAGGGGACACTTGACTTCTCCTGTGGTGGCATCTTTGCTAATAGGTTAGGGCGAATTGACCAAATGCTGTCCTCTCGACTTTGACCCCATCTGAAGTAATTGGAAGTAAGTAGACGTAGACATAACTAGCTAGGAGGATTAACTAGGTTAGCACCACTCTCCTCTATTGATTTCCCTTTATCATTTATCTGCTTTTATTTATTTATTCTGCTTTAGTAGTTTAATTAATTAAATCCCTATCGAAACCATTATTAATCTGTGACACCTAGACTTAGTAATAATCCATCACACATAGCTCTTGGGACGACCTCGGCTTTACCGATTACTACACTACACACGATCGGGTACACTGCCCGTTAGTGCATTAGGGTAGACCATAGGTATAATGAGACTTTATAAATATTAAAACTTGGTCAGTAAAACCTGCATCCATAAGCCTAGACAAAAACCCTCATGTATAGGAAGCACTGATGAGGATAGAAAATTAGAGGATGCCTCTAGGGAGAAAATGGCAAAGAAGTTAAATGATCCTAAGTGTACAGAGCTTAATATAACACTTAAATCTCATGATTACACTAAAGAAAATTGGATTGCCTTGAATAAGTTTAAACCTCAAACTCAATTAACCCCCGAGCATGTATTCTGGAAGAAAGATTTGGATAAACAAAAAAATGATAATTTGATTGAGAAGAATCCTCCCTGTAGGAAAATGCCTCCTGCCACTGTGTATCCCCCTAATACACCTATGCATTTAGTTCCTAGAACTCTTCCCACACAAAGAAAAACCTTAGTCAGCTTATATGTAGTTTACCAACTATTTGTTGACTTTGAGAAAACATGTAAGAAGAGAATTGCACCCACGGGGATTACAGAAGGGGAAAGGGGTTTTGAGCAAACTAAAGAGTGTTATTTAACTGAATTCATGCCTTTCTTTAAACAATTAAAAGATCAATTTGAGTCTCTTCATAAGGCAATTGACACTGAGGTTAAGGACATGAAAAAAGTGTTTAATGAAATGGAAATTGAGGTAAATGATTATGAACGTGAACTCAAATGTAATGAAATTGAAAGGAAGAATCTACACATCTTAAATGAGAACTTGATCTCTAGTTGTGTTGCTCAAGATGTGTTTTATACTGTCACAAATTATTCTATTACTGCTTCTCAATTTCATGAATTATCTGTTGCTCTTAAAGTTTCCCATGATCGTGTCATTGAGCTTGAAAACACAAATTCAAAACTGCATGAGAAAATAGAACAGGATGATCATGATAATTTGGTAAAACATTATTCTAAGCTGGAAGTTAAACATTTTGATTTGCAACTAAAATATCAACATCTCAAAGAAAATGTTAAAACCTCAAATATCAAGACATCCTCGGATGTTCCTGAGTTTGATGCAGTTTTTGAAATAAGCAAACGTGACGAACAGATTCGAGCTCACTGTAACATGACCAGAAGATTGAAAACCCAAATTTCACAATTAAAGGGTGAAAAGAACAATATGAATGGCTCCCAAATGCCTCCTCCTTTAGATTCTCAGTATTCTCAAAACTTTCATCTTCAAAACATCATTAATGCTTTACAACAAGAAAATGAGAGTTTTCTAGAAGAAAATGAAAAGGTTAAACGACACTTCAAAGAGTTATATGATTCAATGAAAGTCACTCATGACAAGAACAATGAAAAAATAACTTCTTTACAAAAGGAAATTGAGAATCTGAAGAGTCAGGTAAAAGGGAAAATGCCACTTGTCTGTGATGAGAATGCTGTGTCAAAGGCATCAGCGGATTCTAAGTATGCTGTGACTGTAAAGTATATTCCTCCTCATCTTAGAAATAACGAACTTGTGTTTCAAGAATATTTTTCGTACCTTAAGGATAGTCTAGAATGTCTCCGTGAGATTTTCGAAGAGGATAGCATAAATAAACCACTTGATAGTGAAGTTAGGTATGTGCTTATATGTCAAACGATCTCAGGAACTTTTAGAATGCTTAAGAGCAACATGCCCTAAATCCTTTTGTAAGAAAGATAAAGTCGTTATGCCTTGCTCTATCCCTAGTGTTAAGCATGCAATCCATGATATGCCGTGTTCTGTGCCGAAAGTCAAGCATGTGAACTTTGATGTGCCTGCAAGTACTTCAGATCCTAGCACTTCTAGATCAGGAATGCAAAAAGTAGCAAAACCAACTAATGTTCCCATCATTCCCTCTACATGAGTAATCAGTGATACAAAAGCAAGCAGGTCAAAGCCTCCAGGCAATACAAAGCAAGATAGGACCTCGCAAGCTAAGAGTGATCAATGGAAGAAAGTAGAAGACCACCCTAGGAACAATAAGTTTGTGTTGAATAAGACGAATCGTGTTGATTCTAGTATTAGCTATAAGCGTACTGTAATTAATTCGAATTCTGCTACTACTTGCAAAACATGTAATGAATGCTTGATTTCTGGTATTAATCATGAATGTGTTGTGAATGATTTGAGTAATGCTGTCAAATCTCCGATAAAAAATGTTAACACTAGAAAACAGGATAATAAGGTCAGAAAACCAAGGTGGAAGAGGGCTAGAAAACATTGGAAACCAACAGGAAGAAAATTTAGTAATGCAGGTTATCAATGGATACCTACTGGCCGTAAATTCAATCTCATGAGTTGTGCCCTAAATTATCTAGATCAATGCCCATTAGGAAATACATGCCTACTGGTAAAACTATACCTTTAAGAAGTGAACATACTTTGAATAGATCCACTGTTACTACTAGCCCGGCATCTACCTCTAATGATATCATTGTTTCTACTTCTGATGTGGGTGCTCCAATCAGATTTACTAACCAAGTGGAACGCATTCTTGCATGGGGATCCCAATTGTCCATCCCAATTGTCCATCCCAATTGTCCAGTCATCCATTCTTGTCTGTGTTCAACTGCATGTCTTTCAAATCGTTCTGTGGTACCTGGACTCAGGCTGTTCCAAGCATATGACTGGAGATCGCTCACGGCTCATGAACTTCGTGAGTAAATTTATCGGGACTGTTAGATTCGGAAATGACCATTTTGGGGCAATTATGGGTTATGGAGATTATGTGGTTGGTGATAGTGTAATTTCCCGGTTATATTATGTTGAAGGTCTTGGTTACAATTTGTTTTCTGTCGGTCAATTCTGTGATTCTGATCTAGAAGTGGCCTTTAGAAAACATAATGCTTCGTTAGGGAACTAGATGGTGTTGAACTTTTGAAAGGAACTCGTGGAACTAATTTGTACACCATCTCTATCGAAGACATGATGAAGTCCTCTATAATCTGCTTGTTATCAAAGGCTTCGAAAACAAAGTCATGGTTATGGCATCGTCGTCTCAATCACTTGAACTTCGGCACCATAAATGATCTCTCCAGAAAGGACCTAGTAAGAGGCTTACCCAAATTAAAGTATGAAAAGGATCATCTTTGTTCAGCATGCCTGTTGGGAATAATCTGTTACCACTGATAGCTGTGGAAGACAGTGCTAAGTATTGCACTAGCAGTGGAAACGTATTACCACTGCTGGCACATTATTACCATTGCTATTAGATAATTAGGAAAACGTGTTTAGATAAGTATAGAAAAGATCTTGTGTATATTCTATATTGTTAGCTTTATACTTATCTTGTAAAGGACTCCTTGTACTATAAAAGGAGGTCCTAGGTCATTGTCTTAGGTATTAACTTACATACGTATCATTCACATAAGCTTCAAGGTGTAACCCTAGTGATAAGCAAGATCACTCGTATTATTCATTAATAATATTGGAGCTTAGTTTTGTGTTTAATCTGTGTTCACTTACAATACATCATATAATCCGTCTTCTAAGTATTACTAAGTAAATTCCGCGTGCTTATTAATATAATACAAAATATCACTGACACAAGGTGTGTGTCCAGATCCAACAAGTGGTATCAGAGCCAGGTTCTAATATTTTGTTTTAGAAGATCCAAGGAATACGCTTAACCTACTCACTCAATGGAGATGGAAAACAACCAGTCCAACGCTTCTACTCCAAGACTTCCTAAGCTCAAACTTAATGAGTTTGAGATGTGGATGATAATGATTGAGCAATACTTTCTCATTCAAGACTATGATCTATGGGAGATCATCTTTACTGGTGATTCTTTCAAGCCTGTGACTAGTACTCAGAAGGTTGGTGACACAGATGTTGTGACAGTTTCTGTGCCTGAGACTAATATTGAAAAAGCACTGAAGAAGAATGATCTAAAGGCTAGAAGTTTGTTGCTGATGACTCTTCCTAGAGACCAGATCATAGCATTCAGCAAGTTCAAGACAGCTAAAGAACTTTTTGAAGAGATTTGCTCAGTGTTTGGTGGTAATGATGCTACAAAGAAGACACAAAAGACATTGTTGAAGCAAAGTTATGAAAACTTCTCTGCTTCAAGCAATGACTCACTTGATAGCATCTTCACCAAACTCCAGAAGATTGTTACACAACTGACTGTGTTTGGCATTGAGGTAGAAAAGGAAGACCTCAATTTGAAGTTTATAAGAAGTTTGCCTTCAGAGATTCATACTAATGTTACTGTCTGGGAAAATAAACCATATATTGAAACTATGAAGCTCAATGATCTTTACAACAACTTCAAACTTATTGAACAAAGATTGAAGAAGGCTGGGAAACTTAGTACAAGCTCAAGCAGCTTGGCTTTGATGTCAACCTCTATTGCCAGTGATGATTCTGAAGATGACGGTGATGATAACATTGCCACTGCTGGTTCTACAGTTTCCACTGATAATGTTAGCGTTACCACTGCAGGTTCAAAGAAAAAGATTGCTGGTATTGGAGATCCTACCTTTTATGCTTTTATCTTCATTCAAGTTAATGGCTCTATATTAACTCATAAAGACATAGAGCAAATTGATGAAGATGACTTGGAGGAGATGGATATTAAATGGCAAATAGCTCTTCTTAGCATGAGGGCTAGGAAATTCTACAAGAAGACTGGCAAGCCTATTCACATCAATGGTGGTGAAACTGCAGGCTTCGACAAAAAGAAAGTAGCGTGCTTCAATTGTCACAAGTTGGGTATTTTGCTAGGGAATGCAAAAGACCAAGGATGAAGGACAACAGGTCTACTTGGTACAAGCAAAAGAAAGAACCAACTGTGGAAGAACCAAAGGCAATGTGGGAAATTGATGGTGTGAGCTATGATTGGAGTTTCATGGCTGATGAACAAGAGGAAGAACCTTCAAATGCTGCTCTTGTGTCTACTGAATTTGCTCTCATGGCTTTCTCTGACTCTGAGGTACAAAACTTTGAAAGTTGTTCTAAAACATGTAGGGCTGCTAGAGAAGTTGAAAGGCTTAATGATCTATATTCTAATGAAAGACAAGAGTTGTATACTGCTAATTATACTGTGTCAAACCTTAGGAGAGCTATAGCTGTATTAGAAAAACAACTAGAGCACTATAGAGAAAATGAGTCAAAATATAATGATGATATGATTCTTCTTAGAAGAGAGGTAGATCATAAGACAGCTGTGAATGAGGCATACCAAGAAGAGCTTGAAAAACTTAAAAAGATAAATGAAAATGTCAATTTAACTGTAGACACCTGTTATTATCAGTCTAAGTCAATTGATAAAATTTGGAATGCTCAAATTATGAGTAAAGCTAAGTCAGGTATGGGATATCATACTGTTCCACCACCACTAAGAGGTATTCCATCACCTCCAGGCATAGATTTAGCTCATACAAGCTTAGAAGATTTTCAGGAACTTCAACGTAAATATGGTCCTCTAAAGGACACATTTGTGAACAGTGAGGAAAAGCTTAAGCATGAAACTGATATTTTTGAAAGTGCTAGTGACTCATCAGTTGTTGATGAGAATGTTAAAAAGAATGTAGAGGCTTCTATCCCAAAAGTTGTTAATACTGTTACAGTGGAACCTAGGAAACAAGCTAATAAACCTAGATCAACTGTAAGGTATGCTGAGATGTATAGGAACAAGCCTACAGCTCCTAGGGGTAACCAGAGGAGTTGGAATCATGTTAAATCTCAACAACTAGGTAGTGATTTTGTGATGTACAATAAAGCATGCTATATTTGTGGTAGTTTTGATCATTTACATGCTTATTGTGACTATCATGTTGGGAGAAGGGAAGTCCATGGGAATAAAAGGGTGGAGTCTAATAGATTTCAAAATAATTTGCACCCTAATTCACATAGCAAAATGATCCCAAGAGCAGTTCAACTAAGAAGTGGCCTCAAAACTTTTGCCACTGCAAAGACTGTTAACACTGCTCGCCCTAAGTCACCTGTTACAAGTGCAAAATTCAAAAAAACTTTTGCAAAATCTGCACAAACAGGGAAAAGAACTTTTCAAAATAAAAAGGTTCATTATAACCAACAGTGGGTACCTAAAACCAAACCAGCAGTTTCCACTGCTCATTCAAAAGTTCCCACTGCAAGGGTTGTAAATAAGAAAAGGGGGGACATGGGCAATGCTGTGAAGTCCTAAGCACGTTAGGAATGGAAACCTAAAGGAATTACCTCATCAACCAATCCCAATGGTGTATCAATGACCTTTGATAGATTTAACTATATTGATACACGAGGCAGATCCAAGTCAATCATGGCTTGGGTCCCCAAAAGAAACTAACTCTTTACTTTAATGTGCAGGAACATCCAAGGACAAAAAGATCAGATCAAGGCTACACAGATAGTGGATGTTCAAGGCACATGACTGGCAACAAGTCCTATCTCTCAAATTTTGAACATTATGATGGACAGTATGTCAGCTTTGGAGGTGGAGTAAATGGAAAAGTTGCTGGTAAAGGGATAATCAAAACTGGTAACTTGGACTTTGAACCTGTGTACTATGTAAAAGAGCTTAAGTATAATATTTTTAGTTTGTCACAAATGTGTGACAAGAAGAAAAATGTTCTTTTTACCAAAGATAACCCTAATTGATTTACAACAGCAGATGGGAGAAAAGAGGCAGCATGAAGCAGTTTTGATGATGAAGCAGATCTGATTATTTGTTAAAGGTATTGATGTTTCTTTTCTTGATATTAAAAGATAATATCGTACTGGATATAAAATTTATAATTGGTCAATGTTCATTAATTGTTGCTATTCTCGGTGGTCCACTCGTGTGCTATATTATTTATATTGGATTCATTATTGTGATGACATATTTTTAGCATTGTTTCTTCATACATGTTATTTTGTACTACCAAGAAACTGGAACTTAACCTAGTCAAATTCCAGTTTAGGGGAAGATTGTTGGGAATTGCTGAGTTGATGATTACAAAACCACAAGCAAGAAAGAAGAACGAAGAAACAATGAGGGATGATTATGTAATATTTAGATAGCTTTTCTAGTAAGCTATTATTAGGGTTTGTAACACCTACCTCTCCTATATAAAGAGGGTAGGCGTAGGTTACAGATCATATCTTTCATTTCATTTTCATAGTAGACATCTCCAATGAGAGTCTAATTAACGCATAGAGCGTGTAGTAGTAACAGTAGTTGTAGTAGTTTTTTATATTTCAACAAAGAAAACCTTATTAATGATGTTGATTATGTTCTTAATTATGATTCCGCTGTGCATTCAATCAATATTGCTTATACCCTAGTTGAGTCCGGATCTTGGTTTCAACAATTGGTTTCAGAGCCTCGTGGCTCTCGATCTAGGGTTTATAAGGTTTTTCATAATTAGGGTTTATGCAGCAGATGTAAAAAGACTGGTGGCAGCAGGCGAAGAGCAGATCTGATTTGATATCGACTTTTGTTTCTGTATTGCGTTCTAATTCAACAAAAGGTAACTTCGTATTCCCATTTCCCATACGCTTGATTCATTGCACATGGTCGGATAATATTAAAAGGGATAGCAGCAATTCTTGGTCACGTGGCATTATACTCATTTAATTTTTGATAGTCACGTATGGATTTGATTGGTTCGATTTAATTATGTTTCGTGCCTTGTTGGTTATCACGTGATCACATTGATCACTTTTTGATCTATCCGTGTGTGATTAATCCATTGATTTTCGTGGTCCCTCATGAAGATCCGATTGGTTGACCTTATTTGGGCTATTATTCGTACTGGTGGGCGTGACTCATAACTCAGTGATGTTTGTATACTGGTCTTTTATTTTTAATGCTAGTCACGCTCCGAGATTTACTTTTGATTGTTAAACGAATTTGCAAAGGTCACATGAGTTTATTATTTTGGCGTGGTTTCTGCTGATTCAATTACATGCCACGTGATATGGGTCCCACACGTCATTCCAATTGGTTGAGTTCATTTGGGTGGTCACGATCAATGGCTATTCAATTGTTGAATTCATTTGGCTGCTGGTCACATGTGGTGTTCTGGTTTCGTGGGTCCCTCATTCTAGTCCCTCAGCAGTAATGGTTTCCATTTACATTTGGTTCACACATGAACAAGGATGGTATTGGCTAAAAATTGTTTGCACACGTGACAAGTTATTATATTATTTTGGGTTTTGGTTTCATCTTGTGTCACGTGATACTGTCACATGACAGTGATTGGCTATTTCATGGGATGATATACATGGTAATTTTAATGGAAGCAGTCATGTGGGTCAGAGTTTGATTGGACGGTGGTGATTAAATCCGATTGGATGATGGGTGATATGTACATGGTACATCATGATGGTACCTGATTGGTCAGCAGTATGCATTATTGCTGCTGATGGTTGACTCATTCCCACTGATATATTTATTCATTTGGTATTGATTGACTCATTCTACATTTGATGATGACATCAGATTTATTTCACTCGCTGGTCCCCTTTTTAATTAGTCTTCTCGTGATTATGTTGTATATTTCCTTGTAGTTGGTATCACGTGGGATTATAAAATTGTTGGGACTTCAGTTTTTATTGGGCTTGTTTCTGCTGGTGGTTATCATTTCTGCTGAAGGTATTAGTTTCTGCTGATCGTTTCCTGCTGATTGTTACTGCTGATCGGTTTCTACTAGTTGTTTTGGAGTTCCTACTGGTTGATCAGGTGCGTGTCTTATCATATCTCAAAGTGCATGGTGAACACTTTTGAGATAACTTGTTTGTACGTTAATGATGTGACAAAGACTTGATGATTCTAGTGAAGGGGTGAGATCTACAAAAAAGTACTTAATGCTCGCATTTGCTATTACTTTAAGGAGTTACGTTGAAGTGCTCAGGGTTAGTGAAGGGGCGAGATCTATAGAAAAGGTGCTTAATGCTCACATTTGCTAGTGCATCATCTGAGTTTGGAGTCACGTGGATAGTACAAGATATAAGACGCATACATTGGTGTTTCTACTGGTTCTCCATTCCTACTGGTGGTAGGCTATTTTGATTCTGCTGCTGATATGATTTTTCTGCTGCTACGCTTTATTTTATTTTATTTTTGTTTAGTTGTAAAAAAAAAAAAGCGTATTATTTTCTTATTAGTGAAAAAAAAATAAAAAAATAAAAAAATTGAGATGGTTAGTATAATTTTGAAGGGAAGCTTATGGTTTACATGCATCACTTGAGGGGAAGCGTCTACAATTTGCACAAGACCCCTTTTAGATGAAGGGGAAGCAGATTAGTCGTGTGCAGCGGATTATTATTGTGATGACTTGTTTTTAGCATTGTTTCTTCATATAGGTTGTTTTGTACTATCGAGAAACTGGAACTTAACATAGTCAAATTCCAGTTTAGGGGAAGATTGTTGGGAATTGTGAAGAATACAAAACTACGAGCAAGAATGAAGAAAGAAGAAACAATGAGGGTCTATTTTATAATTAGGTAGCTTTGTTAGTAAGCTACAATTAGGGTTTATGTAACCTCCCTCTCCTATATAAAGAGGGTAGGTATCTAGTTTATTTTCATCCCTTTTCTTCATCCCTTTCATTTAGTTCATTGTATTCATTTCAATGAGAGTCTAGACACACGATTATAGCGTGTGTACATTAGTTGTAGTAGTTTTATTATATTCAATAAAGAAAACCTTATTAGTGATTTTGATTGTGTTAATTATTATCCTCTGTGCATTCAATCAATCAATGTTACTCATACCCTAGTTGAGTCCAGATCTGGGTTTCAACAGTTCTCTTTAAGGATTTTAAGATGCCTAATGAAAGTCAGATTCTTCTTAAGATTCCTAGAAAAGGCAACTTATATAGCTTTGATATGAACAACATTGTTGCTAAAGATGATTATGCTTGCTTGATTGCAAAGGCCACAGTGGATGAATCCATGTTATGGCATAGAAGACTTGGTCATGTTAACTTCAAAACCATTAACAAGATTGTCAAAGATGGTTTGGTAAGAGGTTTGCCTCTGAAAAGATTTGAGAATGATCAAACCTGTGTGGCTTGTCTTAAAGGCAAACAACACAGAGCTTCTTACAGATCAAAGTTGGTTAACTCTATTGCTCACCCACTACAAATGTTACATATGGACTTGTTTGGTCCTACATCTGTGAGCAACTTAAATCTTAAAAAGTATTGTCTTGTTGTAACTGATGATTTCAGCAGGTTTACATGGGTTTTCTTTCTTAATACAAAGGATGAAACAACTGGCATCCTTAAGACCTTTATCATACAAGTAGAAAACAAATATGATTTCAAAGTGAAAATCATCAGGTGTGACAATGGGACAAAGTTTAAGAATAGAGTTATGGATGATTTTTGCAGAGATAAAGGTATTAAAAGAGAATTTAGTGTTGCTAGAACTCCTCAACAAAATGGTGTTGCTGAGAGGAGGAACATGACACTTATAGAGGCTGCTAGAACCATGTTGGCAGATTCAAAATTGCCAATCACTTTTTGGGCTGAAGCAGTTAACACTGCATGTTATGTGCAAAACAGGGTTTTAGTGGTAAAAACAAAGAACAAGACATCTTATGAGTTATTTAGGGGTAGACCACCTATCCTTGACTTCATGAGACCATTTGGATGTCATGTATCTATTCTCAATACCATAGATTATCTGGGCAAATTTGAAGAAAAAGCTGATGAAGGGTATTTTGTTGGGTATTCCATGGTCAGTAAAGCTTTTAGAGTATTCAACTTAAGAACCTAAAAGATTGAAGAAAATCTGCATGTTGAGTTCCTGGAGATCAAAGTGAATGTCAAAGGAACTGGTCCAGAAAGGCTGTTTGATCTTGATACTCTAACCAGTACTATGGATTATGTGCCTATCTCTACAGGCACATCTACTTATGATTTTGCAGGTTCAGAAGAGTTTCTTGATGATGATGAACCCAGCAAAGATCAAGGGGAAGATCAAGATGACTTCAGTTTGCCACTTTGGGACTTTGCAGACAATAATGATATTTCAAGGACTGGAGATGCTCATCCTTCTAATGATTCTGGTAAAGAAAAAGATAGCAACATGAACACTGAAGATCCTAAAAGCAGTGGAAATTCAGATTCCACTGCTAGGCCAGAATTTTCCACTGCAACACCAGAAGTGGAAATTACAACTCCAGTTACAGAAGACGCTCAAGCCAATGATGTTGAAATCTCAAATATGCCAAATGAGATTGCAGTTCCTCAGACTCCCCATACTTCAATTCACAAATCACATCCTCTTGAAAATGTGATTGGGGCTGTCAATTCACCAGTAAAGATTAGAAGACAAACAAAATTGCTTGATATTCATGGATTCATTAGTGAAATATATGAATCTAAGACTCATGAAGGCAAGAATGAATGTCTCTTTATGTGCTTTCTGTCACAAATGGAGCCAAAGAATGTATACAAGGCACTTGAAGATGAAAGTTGGGTGGAAGCAATGCAAGAAGAGTTTCTCCAATTCAAGCTTCAAAAGGTTTGGGTGCTTTCTGATTTACCTTCTGGCAAGAAGGTAATAGGTACTAAATGGGTGTTCAGAAACAAGAAGGATGAAAGAGGAATTGTTATCAGAAACAAAGCTAGGCTTGTGGCTCAAGGATACACTCAGGAGGGGGGTATTGACTATGAAGAAGTGTTTGCCCCAGTTGCACGAATTGAAGGAATCAGGCTGTTCTTAGCCTATGCATCCTTTATGGGCTTTAAGGTCTATCAAATGGATGTAAAGAGTGCTTTTCTATATGGGCAGATTGATGAGGAGGTATATGTGTCACAACCTCCAGGCTTTGAAGACCCTGAATATCCAAACAAAGTATACAGGGTGTTTAAAGCTTTGTATGGCTTGCATCAGGCACCAAGAAAATGGTATGAGACCTTGACTACTTATCTACTTGATAATGGGTTTCATAGAGGTAGAGTGGATCAGACTTTGTTCATCAAGAAAGACAAGAATGATATCTTGTTGGTTCAAGTGTATGTTGATGATATCATTTTTGGATCTACAAAGACAGAGATGTGCAAAGAATTTGAGAAGCTAATGAAGGAAGAATTCAAGATGAGTTCTATAGGTGAACTCACATTCTTTTTGGGACTTCAAGTACAAAAAAGGCCAGATGGTATTTTCATCAATCAAGATAAATATGTGGCTGAGATACTTAGGAAGTTCAAGTTCTTTGATGCAAAGTCATCCAGCACCCCTGCTGATAAGACTACACATCAACTCTTGAAGGAAAATAGTGGTGAAGCAGTTGATGTACACATGTACAGGTCCATGATTGGTTCTTTGATGTATCTTACATCATCTAGACCAGATATTATGTTTGCAGTGTGTGCATGTGCAAGGTTTCAAGTCACTCCCAAATTTTCTCACTTGACTGCTGTGAAGAAGATTTTCAGATATCTTAAAGCATTTCCCACTCTGGGATTATGGTACCCTAGAGAATGTCCTCTAGATTTGGTTACTTACTCAGATAGTGACTATGCTGGAGCTAGTTTGGATAGAAAATCTACAACTGGTGGATGCCAATTTCTTGGCAACAGATTAATGTCATGGCAGTGTAAGTTCATCAACTGAGGCAAAGTATGTGGCTGCTACAAGTTGCTGTGCTCAAGTTCTATGGCTTCAGAATCAACTTTTGGACTATGGGTACAATTTAATGAATACCATCATTCATATTGACAATAGCAGTACCATTTGCATTATTAAGAATCCAGTTCAACACACAAAGACTAAACATATTGAAATTAGACACCATTTCATAAGAGACTGTTATGAAAAAGGACTAATTCAAGTTGTCAAAATCCATACTGATGACAACTATGCTGATTTATTAACAAAAGGACTTGATGTGGGTAGATTTCAGTACTTGGTAACAAGTATTGGAATGCTAAATCCATAAAATTTTTGTGTCTAATGGTCATTGGCGTTGAGTGGAATACTTTGGGTACTAACATTGTAGTATAAGTTTGTATATGTTTTTGTGCTTGTGTTTTTGCTTGTTCAATAACTTTTATGCAGCATAGATGGGGGTTGATCTTAAAAGGTGTATAACTGAGATACATAACAAATGGTTATTGATTCACCATGTCTAATCCACATAAGAATCAACTAGTCCAGAGCAAACGGGTACTGGTAAAGACTTGACAAATCCATTTATGGTTGATAGTTTACCAAAAACTATATGGTTATCAACTCACCATATTCTATCTGATTAAGAGTTGGCTAGTCCATAGCAAACGGCTCATGGTAAAGACATATCAAATCCGTTGATAGCTGGTAGTTTGCTAAAAACTATGATAAAGGGCAGTCAAATTTTTAAATGTTTTTCTTTACCACTGCTCTTTGAAAATCTTTATGAAAAATTCCCACTGCTAGTTCACAGTTTCCACTGACAGTGTTATTTTTACCACTATTGATCTAGCCGTTACAACTATTGGTTCTGTAACAAAATTTTTACTAGCCGTTGAGAGTTAATTACTTTCTATATATAAATAGGGTAAATTTTTAGAAGATTATCTACTTTCCTACTTCTAATTTATCTTTTTAAGATAAATATTTTCTTTAGATAATCTTTCTTGCGCAAAACTCTAAAACCCTAACTGTTTATATATTTTCTCTCAATTGGCGAGTTCTTTATACAATTCATACTGACACAATATACTTTTCATCAAAAGATTCTATGGCACCTATCACTTTTGCAGATGAGCACAACCAAGTGGCCTACTTACAAAAGTCAAACGAGAAGAGTGGCCCTGTTTTTCATCAAATTGTGGACTTTCTTAATACTACCCATATAAGGTATGCTTTACTTTTAAATCCGACAATCTATATCTCTCAAATCAAACAGTTTTGGACTTATGCTCAGTCCATAACACTTGAGAATATAGATACACATGAAACAGTGGATGCTCTAAGAGCCACTGTGGATGGGGTAACTATTAATGTTACTGAGGCATCTTTGAGGAGAGTTCTCCAATTGGATGATCTCAATGGTATCATCATATTACCTATGCCAAAAATACATGAAAATTTATCATCTATGGGGTATGAAGCCACTGATAAAAAGGCTACTTTCAAAAAGAGTGGTTTTTGTCCCCATTGGAGATTTTTGATACATACTCTTTTGCATTGCCTAAGTCCTAAGAAAACTTCTTATGAACAATTCTGTTCAACCATCGCTTACCCTTTGGTTTGTCTAGCTTTAGATAGGACTTTTAATTGGTCAAAATATATTTTTCAAAGTATGCAAGGCAATGTAAAGAGTTCAACAAAATTTTTGATGTAACCAAGGTTTGTGCAAGCAGTGCTAAATGAGTTTCAACTGCAACCCCACACTAGAGTTTACAAAATCCGTTGCCTTAAGTCTAAAGTTTTTCAAAATATGAATAAAGATGGCAGTATGGATTTTACACCTCTCTTTCCTCAAATGCTTGCAAAGATTTCACAAGTACAAACTACACACATAATCACTGTTCCACACATTGATTATACTCCACCAGTTTCTCACACCTATGAGAGGAGGCAAAAACAACCAACTCCTCCCATTACAACACAACATGTACCTGATCCTTTTGGTTTAGGCACAAGCAGTGGTGGTTCCAGGCTTCAATCTAGTCCAACTAGGGAGGAACCTGAACCAATGCCCTATGATTCACATCTCCCAACAGGTCACACAGTTGGAAGTGTTGAGGGCAGTGGGCAACCAATGGAATTGATGGAAATTTGTACAACATTAGCAAAGCAGGTTAAATCTCTGGAACAAGACTTGGCACAACTTAAGGAGCAGCATGCCAAGGATATTACATCTTTGAAGGAGGAGATTCAGACCTTGAAAGAAGAGTTGCAGGGGTTGAAAAAGAAAAAGAAAACTGCAAAGATAGTGATCTCATCTCCATCCTCACATGATGATGGTGATTTAGCAGATTTTAATAAAGATTTGGGAATTCTCCCAAACATGGGAGGAAAACAGATGCTGAAACTCAAGGGAGGAGAATTGATTTTGAAGATGAAGGTGTTTCTAGTAAAGGTGCAGAGGAAGCTGATACTCATGAAGAGCAACTTGAGCAAGATATTTTTAGTACTGCAACTGCAGATTTTACCACTGATTCAATTTCCACTACAGAGCCAAATATTCCCACTGCTGGACATGATATTGCCACTGCAAGTGAAGAAATTGATAAACAGAAGAAAGACAAAGGTAAAGATGTTATGCAGAGCAAGGAACAAACAAGAAGAAAGATTTCAAAGAAAGAACAAGTTCAGATTTCTCTTGATAGATAAATTGCTAAAAAGATTACTGAAGAACAAGCTGCTGAGAAGAAAAAGCTTTACGAATTGGAGATTGCAAGCTTTATGGAGGCTAAAAGGCTGGATAGAATGGAAGATCCACTTTCCACTGTGTTGGATCGATGTATTCTAACCAAAATAACTTATGTAGCTTGTTAAAGATTTAATAACCTCAGATAAATCCTAAGTTATTAACAATGAAACACTGAGCAAACTCTATTAAGTATGTGGAATTTACTTAACAAAGCTAAGAAGAATTAACTTTAACTTTCAACGATTTTATTAATACTCTGAATCTGCTTATCATACAGATTCTTTAACAACTCTAAAACTTTAATATCGTACTTCTCTAAAACTCTAAAAAAACATATTCTCTAATGCCAATCTAGGGGTCCTTTTATAGGCTTAAGGATAACCTTAGTCGGTTTACAATTTGTAACCTTGTACGACAAGTAATACCATACTAATCTAAGAACATTCTAGAATTACATAATGATCCTTAACGCTTTTGCATATCAGTCCTTTAAGCATGCAGTACTTTGATGAATCGAGCAGTACTTTGACTTTATACTTTAGCAGTACTTTGACTTCAGTACTTTAACTCTTCAGCACTTTGACTCTTCAGCACTTTGACATTTCATATCCCAAAAATCCTCCCCTAACTTGAATTCTACTTGCTTGATTTCAAGTTCCTTTGTAGATTTAACTTTAATGTCTTTGTCTTCAAAGAGAGATTGTGGCTTTATCTTCAAATTTTGTCTCTGTAGATTCTGTGCTTATATCATCATCATCAATGTAATCTTTATCAGTAATTCTTTTCAGCAAGATTCAGCAAGCTCTATCTTTTCAGCAACTCAACAACATATGACAATTTGTACATCAGTTCAGTTTAAGTTTCAGTCTATTCTCATCACTTCCAGGTGTGTAAACTCCTGTGAGAGGTGAATCATTGAAATTTTAATGGATTTTGATGTCTCTTTACCAAAGCCATTAACTCTGGAGTAGCCAAATGTTTAGGTGTTTAAGACCATGGTACATTGATAACCATATGATTTTTAGCAAATCATCAGCTATCAACAGATTTGATTTGTCTTTACCAAAAGCTGTACCCTTTTGGACTAGTTAGTTCTTACTACCATGGTGAACTAATTACCATATAAATGGTTTTTCCACAGCCTTTACCACAAACCATTTTCTTGTGGGCTAGCCAACTCTTTACATTTGCTGATATGGTGAGTTGATTACCATACAACTTATTAGCAAGTTGTCAACTATATAACGGATTTGAGATATCTTTACCAGAGCCGTTTGCTCATGGATTAGCCAGTTCTTTTGTAAACATGGTGAACTGATAACCAATTGTTATAACCATCTCAAAAACCATTGTTGCTTGTTAACTTTTGTTTCAAAATATTCTTTACTTAACAAAAGTTTTTCTTTCAAAAACATTTACTGGTTTATGCTGCAAGCAGTACTTTGGTTAAAGTACTGTTTGTTCCAGCAGTACTTTGAATAAAGTACTTATTATTCAAAAATTTATACAATTAAACATCATACCAGTACTTATGCTTCATCCTCAGCCTCTGTCCATTTGATATACAATTCAATGACCATTAAGGCTGTGTCATTCTCTTCCTCGACTTCCATTCCATGATCAAGCATCCTTCTCATAAGATCTGACATGAGTGGATATCTTCTTTCTACTAACATATGAATCATTGTTCCATCTTCTAGCTCCAAAACATGCACTCCAGATTCATCAAAATATCTCCAGCAATTAATTTCCCATACTTCTTGATTATTCCATATAGCATCAGTACTTGTCTCCTCAGTTTCAAAGATAGTTGTGAGGTCTCCAAGTAATACTAAACCAATTCCTTCTGATGGAATATGTTCAAAATACTCTTGTACTAGTTGATACAGATGAAACAGGTCTTCTCTATTTATCAAGTGCAGTATGTCCTACAACGAGTTAAACACTCTAAAGCTTTCATCTTCTCTATGGAACATAAGATAATTTCCATCTTTTGCTTTTACAACTTCGAATGTAACAATCTTTGACTTCTTTTCTGCAACATCTTTAGCCTTAGGTAGCTCAAAGTCAACAACTCTTATGTAATTCCTCAGTTCATCAACTGTATCTGATCTCAGCCCAATCTTCTCTGATTTCTGTTCAGCTTCAGTTGTCCTTTTTCTTTTTAAACTTCTTTTACTAAGATCCTCCTTGTACTTATCATCCTTGAAAGAAACAATACTTTCAACTTGCTTCTGGTAAGCTTGTCTAACATTTTCATACAAGTCTTTCATCTCAATTTAATTCAGCTTCTGTAATCCAGTGAATCATTAACCTTTCAAATAAGCCATCATTGCATTTCTTTCTTTGGCTTTAATCATTGGTCTTCTAGATAAAATTGGTTTTTCTGATATAGCAGCTTCAGCATTCAATTCATCTTATAATTTTTAGATGCTTCTTTATTCTTAGCTTCTTCAATATCTGCTTCAACATCCAATTCAGCTTGTACCTTTTTAGCAGCTTCTTCATTCTTAGCCACTTCAATTGCTCTAATTTCTGCCAAAGTCAGCTTTTTCTTCTTCCTTGTTTCCACCAGCTTACCTTTGCCTTTATCTTTTGGATCTATAACTGGTTGAGAAACTTGTGGTTGTTCTTCAAGAACACCTGGAATGCTAACACCTCTTGGTTTTGATAAATTTTGCAATATCTCAGCCATAGTTTCATCGTCACTTGCAGTGTGCACTACTTTTGGTGTGTCAGCTTCCTCTTCTTGAATAATAGTAGAAGGACCAGCTTCTTCTTCATGTATAACAGTCGAAGGACCAACCTCTTCTTCAAAATCTAACACCCTAGGTGTAATCTGTTCTTGTCTACGAGTTTCTTGAAGACCAGTACTTTGATCAGCAGTTCTTTGATCATCAGTACTTTGAACATTAACCTGTACTTTAGTACTTTGAGATTCATCTTCTTTTTCTTTATGAAATTCAGCATCTTCTTTCAAATTCTCTTGCTCTAAATTCCTCCCCAATTGGACAGAAGAATGTTGTTGAACCTTTTTTCTCTTTGAAGCCTTCTTGAAATGTTTTATTTTCTTCCTTTCAGCCTTGATTCATAATCTGTGATGTGTTACCACAGGCCAGACATACCTCTTAAGTTTTCTAACCTTGGTCTTCAACTGTGCTATTTGTGCAGCTTGAGCCTCAGTTGTTTTCTTCAATCGGACTAGCTCCCTTGTCAGAATATAATTATCCAGTACTAAACCTTCAGGGGGTATAGTAGCGGCATCTCCTCCAGATGATGATGAGGGAATAGGAATATCTTGTTCTGGTGACGCAATAGGAGGAGTAGTATGGTGTGATGAGGTGGGAGAAACTACATTACCTTTATTAACATCAGTACCTTGTGAAGCAGTACCTTGTGATGCAGTTTCTTGAGATGCAACACTTGGAGAAGCAGTACCTTGTGTTGAAGCAGTACCTTCTCTGTCATCACTCTCTGCAGCCTCATCGCGTATTTCTTGAACAACCTCCATCATTGAAGTGGTTAATGGGGTGTTCCTTCCAGTAAACAGATCACTTTTCCTAGCCATAAATGTGAAGATCTTAGCTGGTTGTACCACAATAGGTAAAAGACTTGAAGGCTTTGGTACATCTGAAAGTTGTTTATTCAAGAAGACTTGAATAAATCTCGGATACATTAACCATCTTGATCCATGAGGGATGTGAGAGAGCATTCCATCTAATATTAGCCGTGAAAAGTTGAACATACGGTTTGTAGCCAATCCTACCAGTGCAGATGCAATGTTTGAACCAAATTGCTCCTAAGAAGTACTTTTAGAGCTGATACAATGAAGAAGAACATGTACTAAGTACTTCCAATGTGGACTGAACAAGGGCTTCTTGAATGTTGTTGTGTCAACCAAAGACCCTTCATATCCAATATCTCTCAGTGTATCCCAAAGAAGCTGTTTATCAAACCTAATAGCTCCTTCTGCATCATCAAACAATAAATCTTCACGAATTGATGCTTCAGTAATCTTGATAAGCCTTCCAGCAACTTTAGCTTGAATATAAGATTCATCATTCTCCATATGTGTCCTTGCAGTTGCCCAAAACTGCTGTATCCAGGGCTCAATTACATCAGGTTCCACCAAAAGCGCATAACTGATTGGGGAACCAGTTAAGAAATCAATTATGTCATGGAAGATGACATCAGCCTCCGTTTTATCTAAATTCGCCACCATGTTGTGTTTAGAAACTGTGTGTAGGTTTGCCATGGATGATTGTAAAAGAGATTGATTCTTGAATACCTAAGTGTATGAGAGAGAGAGAGAAATATGGAAAAGATTGATACGAATAAAGATGAGAGGGAAAATCGGGAAGTAGTTAATTATAGGTAGGATTTGAAAAATCACAACCCATAATAACCAAGTTACCGTTATTTGAATTTACCCTTCTTTTTGATCGTTGGAACAGTACGTTGATAAGACAATCAGTTCTTTCCACGTGCACAGTACTTTCCAGAGCAGTACTTTCAGAGCATTACTTTCATAGGACAAAACAACAGTACTTTTCCATCTTCTTCTCTATAATAACAAATACTCCATGTGGGCATTGTATTGCCTCCCCTTAAGCAAAGCACAGGACTGTCTAACTAACTAACCAGTCTTCCCCTTAAATGTAGCTTAATAATTAATCATTCCAATGCTTACCACCAAGTGATTAAATCGTGAAACATCAAATCCTTTGGTGAGAAATCAGCTACATTATCATCTGTGTGAACCTTGACAACATTAATGACCCTATGCTCATAACAATCTCTGATAAAGTGATGCCTAATCTGAATGTGCTTGGTCTTGGAGTGATAAACTGGATTCTTCACAATACAGATTATACTCTCATTATCAATGTTGATAGGAGTATTCTTGAAGTTGAATCCATAATCCAAGAGTTGATTCTGCATCCACAACACTTGTCCACAATAACTTGCAGCCGCCACATATTCTGCTTCAATAGAGGATGTTGCTGCAATTGTTTGCTTCTTACACTGCCATGAAACTAATCTTCTTCCAAGATATTGGCATCCTCTAGTAGTTGATCTTCTGTCATAGTTGTCACCTGCATAATCACTGTCTGAAAAAGCTTCCAAGTGAAAAGGTGAATCCTTTGGATACCACAACCTCAACTTGGGTTGTTGTTTCAGATAACTAAAAATTCTCTTTACTGCATTCATATGAGAGACTTTAGGTGAGACTTGATATCTTGCACATAAACAAACAGCAAACATGATATCAGGCCTAGATGCAGTTAAGTACATAAGACAGCCAATCATAGATCTGTATAACTTGACTTCAACAGGTTGACCATCTTCATCCTTGCCCAATGAGTTGATAGACTTGATAGGTGTAGTGACTGGCTTCATAGCATCAAAATTGAACTTCTTAAGTATGTCATAAACATACTTATCTTGACTTATGAAAATTCCTTCCTTTGACTGTTTAACTTGAAGTCCCAAAAAGAAAGTTAACTCACCCATTGAACTCATTTGAAATTCATGTTGCATCAGCTGCTCAAACTCCTTCACCATGGACTGTTTGGTAGCTCCAAAGATGATATCATCAACATATACTTGAACCAACATGATATCCTTCTTGTCTCTCTTGATAAACAAAGTCTTGTCAATAGCTTCTCTTCTGTAACCATGTTGCAATAAGAAAGTAGAGAGCCTTTCATACCAAGCTCTAGGTGCTTGATGAAGTCCATAAAGGGCTTTAACAACTTTGTAGACTTTGTTTGGATGTGCAGGATCTTCAAAACCAGTAGGCTGTTTGACATAAACCTCTTCTGTAATAGTGCCATAAAGAAAGGCAATCTTGACATCCATTTGATAAACCTGAAATCCCATATATGATGCAAAAGCAAGGAAGATTCGAATGGCTTCAATCCTTGCTACAGGAGCAAACAACTCATCATAATCTACTCCTTCTTCTTGTCTGTAGCCTTGAGCTACTAACCTTGCCTTGTTCTTGATGACATTCCCTCTTTCATCTCTCTTGACTCTGAACACCCATCTTGTACCAATGACATTCTTGCCATCTGGTAGATCACTTAGTACCCAAACTTCTTGAAGTTTGAATTGAAGAAGTTCTTCTTGCATAGCTTCAACCCAACTTTCTTTAGATAATGCCTGAGCTAGATTCTTGGGTTCTTCTTGAGAGATAAAGCAAGTGAATAAGCATGTTTGATGATCCTTGTGATTTAGCCTGTTCTGTTTATAAACAAAGCTAAGTAAAGCATTGTGAGGTTTAGAAAAACCTTTAGCTTTGGTTCTTGTAAGCACTCCAGAGTTAGAAGGTCCAATGATTTGACCAGTAGGATGATTCTTATGAACTCTTAAGATTGGAGTATGTGGAACTTCAACATTATCATCCAAATTTGTGAAATCAGCACCTTCATTGGAATTTGAGAAAATACCTTCATCATCATACTCATCATCAGTATCTTCTAAGCCAGGCATGGTAGGATCATCCAAATCATCCAAAGTGTTGTCAACAGGTGCAGCAGTACTTTGTTCGAAAGTACTGTCACGTAAAGTACTGTGAGAGAATTCTGCAGTCTTGTTCTTTTTCTTTGCTTCTTCATAAGATCTTCTTTGATTATCATCATAAGATTGTGCTATGATGTCTTGAAAAAGCATCATGTTAAGCTCATCTTGAATAGCTTGATCTTCAACAGATAATGTAGATTTTGGCTCATCAGTACTTTTCTCCTTCTCAACAGTTATAGGTTCTTCATCAGGAACAACATCAGATCTAATATTGACTCCATGAACAATGTACTATAATTTATCTTCCTTGTGATCTACTTGATTTTCTTCTCTAATAGGTACATAGTTCATAGAAAGAGTCAAAACTTCAAGATCAAACATCCAATCAGGACCTTTACCCTTCTGATTTTCTTGATCTTCTAAAAATTCAACATGAAGACAATCTTGAACCTTCTTGGTGATTCAGTTATACACTTTGAATCCTTTGCTATTGGTGCAGTATCCCAATAAGTATCCTTCTTCTGACTTGCCATCAAATTTGCCCAAATGATCAATTGTGTTGAGAATAGTCAGAGGTCATCCAAAAGGTTTTAGAAAACGAATGTTGGGTTTGATTCCCATTAGTAACTCATAAGGTGTCTTCATCTGTGGTTTGGTGACTGAAACTCTATTAAGCACATAGCAAGCAGTACTTACAGCTTCAGCCCAGAATTGAATAGGTAGTAATGAATCTGCAAGCATAGTTCTGGCTGCTTCAATCAAAGTTCTGTTCTTTCTTTCTGCAACACCATCCTGCTGTGGAGTTCTAGCAATACTGAACTCTCTCTTGATTCCTTTCTTAGCACAAAATTCATCCATAAGCTTGTTCTTGAATTCAGTCCCATTATCACATCTAATACCTCTTACTTTAAGTCTCAATTGGTTTTCAAGGGCTATTATTAGATCATGAATAGCATCAAAGGTGTCATCTTTAAATCCCAAGAAAAATACCCAACTGAATCTACTGCAATCATCTGTCACAACCAGACAATACTTTTTCTTGTTTAGACTAGCAACAGAAACAGGTCCAAACAAATCCATGTGCAGTAACTCCAAAGGTTCTCTAATAGTTCTGTCCTCAAGCTTCTTGCATGAAGCTTTGTGTTGTTTACCCTTCTTGCACGCCAAACATGAGTGATCATTCTTGTAAGTCTTTGAAGGTAAACCTCTAACTAAATTTCCTTTGACCAATTTGTTGATATTCTTGAAATTTACATGGCCCAATCTTCTATGCCACTGATGTGCTTCTTCAAGCGTTGCCTTTGCTACTAAACATGTTGCTCTTCCAGAAGAGTGAAGACTCTTCATATCCAGACTGTACACATCATTGGTTCTTGGTACTTTCAATATTACCAAGTTATCATCAACAAGCTTGAATTCAGGGGAAAGGATGAGACATTATGTGTCAGTGAATAACACAAGGTGCTTCTTATCATAGATTTGAGAGACTGACAAAAGGTTGAACTTGAGCTCCTTCACATATCTAACATTCTAAAAATCAATGCTCCCTGCCTTAATAGTTCCTTTTCCTGTAATTCTTCCTCCACTAGCATCATTCCCAAATGCAACTCTTCCTCCACAATAGGATCTAAAATCTGACAGAATATCTTTGTCTCCTTTCATACTTCCAGAGCAACCACTATCCACAATTAGATGATCTTTAAGCTCCTATTCTGGGTTGCCCTGCACAAAGATAAGAGAGTTAGTTAATTTTAGGAACCCAAGCCATTACTGACTTGTGTTCCCCTTGTGGAGTTACATACTTAAATTCTTTAAGTATGTGATTGCCACTGTCTTTAAGCACATGATCAATTATCTTTGTTTGTTCAAAAACTTGTGTTGGTTTTTCAATAAAAAACTCTTTTTTATTCAAGTTTTCTTCGCTACTTTCAAGCAAAATCTCTTTTTCACTTTCACTTGCGGAAAGTACTGTTTGTTCCTCATCAGTACTTTCCTTTTTAACCCATTTGTTTTTAACTTCTGGTGTAGAGTCCCTTGATCTAGCTACTTTCTTTGAGTTGAAACGCCTTCTAGATTGATAGTAATTAGATCTCCTAGGGTTTCTATTCCAAAAAGTGTTTGGTGAAGACTGAGCAGTACTTTGAGAAAGTACTGTATTCGGCTTAACAGTACCTTGGAAAGTGTTTGAAGGTACTGGGGGTTTTAAAAAAGGTCTTCTCTGGTGAGGGTACCTATAGTCTTGTGAAAAGTTGTTATGGTTAACCCTATGTGAATGATTCCAAACTGGTTTATTCTCCCTAGGTTTTTGGTTTGCAGATCTGGTCTTTGGGTTAAGTAGTCTGAGTGAAAGTCACAGTCCTTGATCAGATGATCAGAACTATAACAAACAAAACACAATTTTTGACCTGTAATCCCAAAATTTCTTCCTCTATGTGAATGACCAAACCTATCCTGTCTTCTAGGTGAATGATAAGAATTATGATGACCAAAGTTATCCTTAAAAGGTTTAGCAGTACTTTGAAAAGGTTTTCCTAAAGGTACTGCTGAACATGTGGCAGTACTTTGAGTTGAAAGTACTGCTTGACTTTTAACATCATTATCCTTAGGTTTTTCAGTAGTTTCTTTTGGGGTTTCAGACCTAGATTCACCAGTAAGCTTTTTCCTAAACTCTAGATTGTCTACACCAAAACGAGAAACATCTGGTCTAAGGGGTTGATGACTACCAGTGGGATGAGGGACAACATGATAACCTTTGTCTTTCTTATATTCAGGAGGTGTTTCGCTAAGTGATTCCTCATTACTAGATGTGTCTACATAGTTAATGAGTTCATCATCACTAGTTGTTATTTCCTCAAAATCAAGGTCATCCTGATTACTAGGTGGGTCTTGTTCTATGCTACTGAAATCCATACCAAAACCTAGTCCAGTTCTAATGTAAGCTCGTCTCTGTTTTTCAACATAACTAACATGAGAGAGACCAGATTGTCCCAAAGCAGCAAACTTTGCTAGCAATTCATCTCTCTCCTTAGTCAGCTTTTCAATCTCAGAAATCTTACATCCTAACTTCCATTCACTTAATTTTAACTGATAATCCTGTTTTTCATACTTTTCAGCCCAAGCCATTTCATTATTTTCATGTGTTATTATTTTGGCTTCCATAGATTCTAAAGTAATTTGGTAACCAGCTTCTTCAGACCTAGCCGTTCTACACTTATCTCTTTCAGTCACATAATCATTAAGCACTTTTTGATAAAAGTCATGACACTTAGAACATACCTCAGAGATAGGGGGTGAACTTGGTGAAGTGGCTACCATAGCAAGCAGAACATGTTCATCATCACTCTCCATGCTCCAATCAAAGCATCCTAGACCATCTCTGGACTCCAACGCAGCAAATCCAGGTCCCTCATCAAACGCTGTGCTCCAATCAAACTCCTCCATTGCCACCATACAGTAGGTTATTGGTTCATCATCAAACTCAGCACTCCAGTCAACCTCTGATAGATTCTCTTGAGCAGCCAAAGCTTTTGTTTCAGTAATAGGAATTTCCTTTAGTTCAAGCTTTGGTTTCTCAGTCATCCTGTTTGCCTGATATTTAGCAAACCTACATTCCTTTGCAAAGTGTCCAGTCTTCTGACAGTTAAAGCATTCAATCTTGGATTTGTCAAAAGTGATACCCTGCTTAGGCTTGAAGTCTATGCCTCTTCCTGTTTTCTTCATGAACTTCTTGATCCGAGCAGTGATCATAGCAACTTGCCACCTGATATCAATTTCTTCAAGAGCATCCTCTTCAATCTGTGACAAATCTTCTTCATAAGTAACAGGTAAGGTAGCTTGCTGTGCAAAGAATGAGCATACCACTTCATCAGAATGAATAGTGATTGATGGTGATGATGTGGGGTTGGTCATATTTGTGATAGAATGAGCAGGATAGCCAGTACTTTGAGCAACAGTACTTTGAGTAGGATGAGCAATACTTTTAGTGGAAGTACTGCCTCTCTTTTCAGATGTCACAAAAGCTATATTGTGAGACTTTGAACTTGTATGGCCATTCATCTCATGCTCATACACCTTCAGATGGTTGTATAGATCGTCAAAGTCCATAACATCCAATCCAGGTTGTCCTCTGATCATTGTAGCAATCACATGCCATGTAGATGACAAACTCCTTAAGAACTTCAAATTTGCATCTTCAACATATACCTCTGCTTTGTATAACTCTAGCATGCTGAGGAGATTTTGGAATCTATCATAGGCAGCATCAAGACCTTCTCTTTCACCAACAGTGAAAGTTTCAAACTATTTTTTCAACAGATTTCTGTGCATCTTCTTGGAAGCATCATTACCTCCAAACCTTGTCATGAGAGCAGCCCATAACTGTTTTGCATCCTTAGCATCATGAAACTTGAGTAGGTGTCCATCAGGAATGGCAGACAAGAGAATGTTGAGAGCCTTCTCTTGATTCCTTATTGTAGCAGCTGGCAAGATGGGTTTAGGTGCTTTAGGTTGTCCAGGAATGTCTACAGGTTCATCCACAACTTCATTACCATTGACAATCACATTCCATAGTGCATGGTCTGTAATTGCAATGTACTGCCTCATCTTCATGCTCCATAGATCGTATTCTCCCTTCTTGATAATTGGTATTCTTAGTGAGGTGATTGATGGTGGTGGTGCAGCTTCAGTCGACATCTTTAGGGTTTTGTAAAGTAGGTTTTGAGGGTTTCTTCTTAGTCAGAGTTTCCACACAAGCTCTGATACCACTTGTTGGATCGAGGTTATTAAATCCTTAAAAAGCTATATAAGTTAGTTTGGTTAGAATACATCGATCCAACACACTGTTCAACCTACAATATTCAGAGAGAAGACTCCAGAGTTCAGCTATGTACCTACAGAAGAAGAAATAGAGTACTTGATTGCACATGATCCAGTAATCAAGAAGAAGGCAATTGACCTTGTAGCTGATAAATCTTTAACTGAAGAACAAAGAACAGCTCAGTTAAAGGACTTTATTCAGATGAAGAATAATCAAGCACTTCAAGAGGTAATTGGTTCAGTCAGAAAAGGTCAAAAGAAACCAAGGCAACCAACTAAAGCACAAGTTATTGCATACATGAAGACTTATTGTTGCAATGTTGGTGGCTGGAAAAGACATCAATTCAAAGGAATGCCTGATGATAAAGTTGAAAGTATCTACTACAGAGTTCAAAGACAAGATAAAGATTTCATTCCAATGAACTCTGAAGAAGAAGCAAGAAGGTATCCTGATTTGAAGAGAAAGGCCAAAGACAGTGATTCTCAGACTGTTAAGAAGACAAAGTTTGCTGAAGAACAAGAAGTTCCAACTGAGAAATTCACTGAAGAACAGCTGACTGATATGATTGTGATTGAAGAAGAAGATTTTTATCCAGAACCACTGCAAGTCAGACATCCTATCATTGACTGGGAAGTGTTTACTGCTAGCAATTTTGCTCCAACATGGAAGATTACAAGGCTAGGTGGTGAAAATTCATCATTTATTCAGTTTGAAGATCTCATCAAAGCTTTTGACAGAGATGATCTTGATACACTATGGAAGTTAGTTCAAGAAAGGTTTAATGCTGAAGATCTCAAAGATATGAAGGAGATGCAGTTATGGGTTAATCTTAGAAGGCTCTATGAACCAGATGTTAATGATGATTTCTGGAAATTCTCATGTTCATGTCCTGGTACTAAATGGTTCTACTATGATTCATGTGAAGTTCATCATGTTTCTACAGCAAATGGAGTAGATGCATTCATGCTTGCTGAGAAAGAATATCCACTCAGAGCTGGAACTCTCACTGTGATGCTGTGTACCATTATAAGAGTTCATGAAGATAGTGAGAAAGTCAGAGCATTGTTACACAGGCTTCAAGATCAATGTTCAAGAGCTATTCAAAATTTAAGGAAGAAGTGAAGTGTTTGGTAGAATTCCCCAAATCCTTGAAGATGATGCAGATTGAAGAAACTTATTGATTTGCAGAGAAATCATAAGTTTAAGGGAGGATTCTTGGGAATAATCTGTTACCACTGATAGCTGTGGAAGACACTGCTAAGTATTGCACTAGCAGTGGAAACATATTACCACTGCTGGCACATTATTACCACTGCTATTAGATAATTAGGAAAACGTGTTTAGATAAGTATAGAAAAGATCTTGTGTATATTCTATATTGTTAGCTTTATACTTATCTTGTAAAGGACTCCTTGTACTATAAAAGGAGGTCCTAGGTCATTGTCTTAGGTACTAACTTACATACGTATCATTCACATAAGCTTCAAGGTATAACCCTAGTGATAAGCAAGATCACTCGTATTATTCATTAATAATATTGGAGCTTAGTTTTGTGTTTAATCTGTGTTCACTTACAATACATCATATAATCCGTCTTCTAAGTATTACTAAGTAAATTCCACGTGCTTATTAATATAATACAAAATATCACTGACACAAGGTGTGTGTCCAGATCCAACAATGCCAATTGCGAAAAAGCAAGAAATATGCCCACAAACCCAAACCTGCAAACTCACTTATGGAAGTTCTTCATACTCTTCATATGGATTTGTGCGGACCCATGAGATTGCAAACGATAAATGGGAAGAAATATGTGTTAGTCGTTGTTGATGACTACTCTCGATTTACTTGGGTTAAGTTTTTGAGGACAAAGGATGAAACTCCAGATGTCATCATCAAACTTATCAAACAGCTGCAGGTTCGACTTAACAAGACTGTTAGAATTATTCGAATGGACAACGGAACTGAGTTTGTTAACAAAGAACTAAGTCGGTTTTATGAAATCATTGGAATCAGCCATCAAAGAAGTGTTCCACGTACTCCTAAACAGAACGGTGTAGTTGAAAGACGAAATCGGACCCTTGTGGAAGCTGCAAGAACAATGCTAATTTACTCAAAGGTTCCAATGTTTCTCTGGGCTGAAGCCATTGCCACTGCTTGTTATACCCAAAATCGTTCCCTTATACACACCACTCATGGAAAAACTCCATACGAACTTGTCCACAATCGAAAACATGACCTCTCCTTCCTTCGTGTGTTGTGTGCTTTGTGCTATCCAACGAATGATGGTCAAGATTTAGGTAAATTAAGAGCTAAGGCGAACATTGGAGTTTTTGTGGGTTATGCACCAAACAGGAAGGGTTACCGAATCTACAACAAAAGAACTTGAGATATCATGGAAACTATTCACGTCACGTTCGATGAGCTGTTTGGGCAAATGGCTCCAAGACAATCAAGTTCTGGACCCGCATCTCAAAATTCATTAAGTAGTCCCATTAGTTCTTCTCTTGTACAAAACCCCTCACTAGCAGTTCCATATGTACCTCCTTCTGAAGATGATTTAAAGAAATTGTTTGATCCAATGTTTGATGAATATTATGAACCTATTGCTAATGATCAGTCTAATCCATCAACAGTGGCAGCCCCTAACCCAGTCAATGTAGATAACCCTTCAGTTTCTGTGTCACTGAGTCAAGAAGCGCCTACTGCAGATCACTCATCATCATCATCAAATCCTCAATCATCGAGTGTACATCATGGAAATGTTTCTGGAAACTATGATGGAGATAAACCCTTTGCTACTCCCGGAGATGCTCCATTTGAGAACATATTTGCTCCTGAACCAACTTCAGAACCATCTTCATCAGGAGATCCAAACTCTGCTACTTCAGTCCCTCAACAACAACCACACGAGCACCTTAGAAAATGGACACATGACCATCCATTGGACAACATCATTGGGAACCCTTCTCGTCCAGTATCCACTCGTAAACAACTTGCAACTGATGCCTTGTAGTGCTTCTTCAACTCCGTACTATCTAAGGTCGAACCAAAAGACGTTAAAACAGCCATGACTGAAGACAGCTGGTTCAATGCCATGCAAGAAGAAATTCATGAGTTCGATCGACAAGATGTATGGGAATTAGTACCTGCTCCTGATTGTGCCATGATCATTGCTCTAAAATGGATCTTCAAAGTAAAACTTGATGAACATGGTGATGTGCTAAAGAACAAGGCTCGACTGGTTGCAAAAGGATACCGTCAAGAGGAAGGTATTTACTTTGAAGAATCATTTGCTCCAGTTGCACGTATCGAGGCAATCAGAATCGTCTTGGCTAACACTGCTAGTAAGAACATGGTAGTCTATCAGATGGATGTAAAGACTGCTTTTCTTAACAGAGATCTGAAAGAGGTTGTATACACATCAGCCAGCCTGAAGCTTTTGTGAATCCAGAGCATCCTACTCATGTCTATCGCTTGAAGAAGGCCCTCTACGGTTTGAAGCAAGCTCCAAGGGCATGGTACGGCACGCCATCAAAGTTTCTTCTAACTAATGGATTCAACAAAGGAGCAGTTGATCCGACATTGTTCACCAGAAAGTCAGGCAAACACTTAATTCATGTTCAAATCTATGTTGATGATATTATTTTTGCCTCAACTGACCCCAATGAATGTGACCATTTTTCTAAGGAGATGGGCTCCAAATTTCAAATGTCAATGATGGGACAAATGTCATTTTTCTTGGGATTACAAATTTCACAAAGTCCCGGAGGCATTTTTATCAATCAATCTAAATATGCAAATGAGATCTTAAAGAAATTTGGATTTGATTCTTGTGACCCTGTTGACACTCCCATGGTGAAGCGTACTAAACTGGATGAGGACCACTCAGGGATCATGGTTGACCAAACTAAATATCGTAGTATGATTGGATCCCTGATGTACCTTACCGCCAGTAGACCAGACATTCTGTTCGCTGTATGCATGTGTGCTAGATACCAGGCTAAGCCTACCAAAAAGCACCGTGAAGCGGTTAAACGGATCTTTCGGTATCTCCAAGGAACCATCAACATGGGAATTTGGTACCCGAAGGACACCTGTATGTCACTAACAGCCTATGCAGATGCTGACCATGCAGGGTGTCAAGATACACGTCGAAGCACGTCAGGAGGTGCTCAGTTTTTGGGTGATAAGCTTGTGAGCTGGTCTTCAAAGAAACAAATGAGTACCTCAATATCCTCTACAGAGGCAGAATACATAGCCATGTCATCTTGTTGTGCTTAAATCCTATGGATGAGATCCCAATTATCTGACTATGGCTTTGAATTCAACAAAATCCATCTGTACTGTGATAACAAGAGTGCCATTGCTCTCTCATGCAACAACGTTCAACATTCAAGAGCAAAGCATATCGACATTCGACATCACTTCATCAGGGAGCAAGTGGAGAATGGTGTGGTGGAACTATATTTTATGAAGACTGAATATCAGTTAGCAGACATCTTCACCAAAGCTCTTCTTAGAGAACGTTTTGAGTTTATCCTTCCACGACTTGGTCTAAAAAGTCTACAACCGGAAACACTCAAACGTCTTCAAGAGGAAGACGAGGAGTAAAGGCTTTTCTTCATCCATCTCTTGTACATAATTATTCAAAAAGAAAAATACAAAATTATAAAACCCACAAAAAGAAAATAGAAAAATATAAAATTTCAAAAAATCCATAAAAAAAAATCAGAAAATCTTTGAAAAAGCCCAAAAATATTATTTTTCCATCTATTTATGTTCTTCAATAACATCTACGGACTTTGATTTGTCATTCAAAGAATGGCACGGGTCTTTAGATGAAGTTCGATTGTACATAAAACTTAAAAAAAAAAAAAAAAAAAAAAAAAGGGGATGGAGAAAAATTATAGTTTACTGTCATTTCAGGCAGTAACCTGTTTTAAAAGAAATAACATAGCCATGCTTAAATCTAATTTTTGAATCCTCATGCTCTGATTCTAAAACCAAATATTTGTCGCCAAAAGGACAAATGTTTCCTTCACTAATATTTTTCCTTCTAAAAATTCTTCTGAAAAATATTTGTCATCTAATGAAAACAAAATTGCTTTGAAAATAACTCGGACTATATTTTTGAAAATCATCTGGACTTATCATTTGTCAAAATCTCTAACGCTCAATCAACAACTTATGTCATTGATTGAGGGTGAGAATGATTTCAATCAAATCAAAAAGTTATTTTTCAATCAATTGGCACGTACTCGAGCAAGGTCGAATTTTGGACAATCTAAATGAACAATGTTTTTGATCCATTGGAAGTTGACCTAGGCTAATGTTGTGTTTTCATTAGACACTTAAGCATGTTTAATCATTGGAGTTTAAATTCTCAAAATTTGATCCTTATCAGTTAAAATTTTTAAAAGCAAGTCACAATTCTCCTAAAAACCTTTCAAAAACAATTTAAATCAATAGAGATCACAAATCTCAAAGGATTTGAAAATTGTGATCGGGGGAGAATTTGTGATTTAAATTGGATTTAAACTGATAATTCGATAAATAGTTTTGAAATTGATTAACAAGATCTCCTCCCTACATATGCCAAACGATTTCAAATTTTCTAAGCATATGTTAAGGGGGAGCATTTATCTTAAAACAATAAGGGATTAAAACGTGTTTTGTGCATGTTCCCACTAATATGTGCAAAATTCTTTCGAATCTCGATGCACATATTGAGGAGGAGAAACTTTTAGAAAACCACATCCTTTCTCAAAATTATCTTTAACAAAGTATTTGAAATACTAATTTTGATCGGGAAAGTGATGATGATTATTTTAGAAAATGTTGATCAAAGAATTGAATTCCTCATTCTTAAAATGAGATTTCTAAGTCCTCTTGCCTCCATGTGCTAAAGCAGTTTCAAACATATGATGCACATGTTGAGGGGGAGCTTTTCTAAAATATCAAAAACAATTCAGGTACAAAATACTTTGATCTTGTATCACAAGTACCTGGATTGATCTTCAAATGGTTTTCAATTGGTTTCAATGGTAGAAGAACAATACCAAAAGACCGACCAAATTTACTTTATGTATGGAGATATAAGGATGGTTAGGTTAGGTATTCGTTCCCACGATCCCGCCAGAGCTGGAGGGATCTACCCAAGGACAATCCACTAGATAGTGTAGAAGTCCTTAGGAATGATGAAAAAAAAAGGGGAGAAAAGTGAGAAATAGGAAGAGTGTGGACTGAGATAGAGCTAGAACTGGAATAAACCCAACAAGATTCTAGTTATGAAATCTCGATAAGCACTAAAGGGGTTGAAGAATGAAAAATAAATGAATGAGAAAAGGGTGAAAAGAAATAGCCCTCCATTAATTCAACCTTAGGGCAGAAACTGGGTTCAATACATATGCTACTGGTGTTTACTAAGGTAACACCGGTATTGAAGACAAGACGTCATGGACCCAGTGACGCACTGCACTACAACTTCCCAAGCTACTCAAGTTCCTCTTAAAAGGACTTGTTTCATTCTTACGGGGAACCTACATAATCTATCGACTTTCTCTTAGAGATTGTTGATATTGAAGAAGGAGACCCTCTCCCTAGTCTCCGGCATAGGAACCAAATGTGCACTATTGAGTCTAGAGCCAGGAGAGATCATCAATAAATCTCACTAGGACACAATCAGTGAAGACTCACTGTTTCACATAATGTGGAAAGTGAGAATATATCTTAAGAGTCCTACGCATTATCCTTGTGGTATTGCCAGAACATCTGAGTGATATGTTCACATAATCACAATGAAGATGGAAAACCTTCTAGAGCCAACATCAAACAAACTCTTGGTAGGTGGCATGTGAGATCTATCCAATAGATCAAACATGTGACAACTGGACAGAAACGATGGGGCGTATCACACGTTGAATCAACCCTGGTTCAGGAAATGGATTGACGGATACCTTTGAAAAACCGGTCGATGTGCACAAAAATTCTTTTCTTTAGCACGTCGACTGTGTAGTATGTTTTCAAAATCAAAAGGTGTTTGTGATTGAAAATTGATTTCCAATATAAAACCTTCGTTGTATTGCAAAAATGCTTTCTGATAAGCAATACACGATTGTTTTCAAATTATTTTCTTCAATCAGCAAACCTCAATTTGCTAGTTCACTCACTCCGTGTTGTCTTCTTTGAGACGTTCCGGTATGAGAACAACTAGAGCAGCTGCAAAACCCTGTCAAAGAGATTCTTAGGAATTATACCTGATCACAGGCAGTACTTGTACTGATCAACGGGGAACCGTGGGCCGTGTACCTCAATTCAACGAATGTGATCAAAGACACTTTCGTGCGCTTTATTGCTAACTGTTGTATACAGGTACACCCAACGTTTGGAGCTTGTTAATACAAATAAGCCGTAAAAACGTTTATTTATATTTTACGATCTTCTAATATTTTGTCGATAACAAACGTAAAATCATTTTAACGAAACAAATAAAATACGTAAATGGTTTGAACTAATAGTTTCTAACATATTTTATTTGTTTCGTTAAAATGATTTTACGTTTGTTATCGACAAAACATTAAACAAATAAAATACGTAAATGGTTTGAACTAATAGTTTCTAACATATTCACACTTTCACATAAAACACTAAAACAAGTATAAGTGATTTTATGATTTAATATTACATATGTACAACAACTAGTGTTTACATATTTGGGTAAAATATACACATAACTAGTATGTAGTATATTGGGTAATATAAATGGGTAGAAACTTAAGTATCATAACCCATTGGGCAAATACATTGAATGTAGTTGGGTACAACCCAAAGCCCATGACCCATAACCCATTGCATGACATCATGCTTATATCATACATGGATAATATCCATAACCCATGGATCAACCCATACCCAAGTGACCAAGTGCATTGCACTCAAAGATACATTGTATCTAGCTAAATATCCATGGTTCAACCCATGACCTATAACCAAAATACCCATGGGTAAAAGGGAGCGTCCCACGGATCCCTAGCTTAACGCTAGACGGATCCCTTGTGGAAGGGATCCGTGGGATCCGGGGAACAGTAGGATTTTTCCTCTATAAATAGTGAGCCATTTCTTCATTGTTTATCACCCCTTTCTAACATACTTTCTCCCTGAGTTAAAAACTCACTAACCTCAGATCCAAGAGATCTATGTTTGTAGTTTTGTTTTTGTGTGATCTTTTAGGTTCCTCTTAAAGGCAAGATCACCACCTTTGAAGTCGAGCAAGCTCAAGTCCATGAGTTGCCATGCTTCCTCATCATCAAGGCTACTGAAGTATTCTTGTTGATGATTCCTTTCTTTCTTCAAAGAAGTGTAGTGTTGAAGACATTAGTAAAAGATGTCTCAAGTGTCAAGCCGAAGATATTAGTGAAGGGTATCTATCGTCTATAGCATAACCATTTGTGGTAGGTGCTTAGAAATCAAGACAAGAAGCATTAGTGAAAGGTGCTTAGAAGTCAAGACTGGAAGCATTAGTGAAAGGTGCTTAGAAGTGAAGACACAAAACATTAGTGAAAGGTGTCTTGTAGATCTAGTCAAAGGCATTAGTGAAAGGTGCCTTAGATGTACATTCGATATGGTGTGTTTCGATGTACAAGATAGACTAGTATTAGATCCAAGGATATTGATATCCTTGATGATGTTGTAAAGGAGTAGATCTCCTTTGGGATTAGTCGTTGGTGTAGTGTGGTAGTAGTTCCTCCATTGCAATGGAACTAGGTGCTTAGCCTAGTACCTAATAAAGGGTAGGCGACGTTGTGAAGGTGTAGTTCACCTTGGAGTGAAAGAACTAGGTACTTAGCCTAATACCTTATAAAGGGTAGGCGACGTTGTGTAGGTGTGGTTCACCTTGGAGTGAAAGAACCCGGTGGTTAGCCTAGCACCGGAAAAAGGGTAGGCGACGTTGTGAAGGCTTCTCCGCCATAAGGAGATTGTTGTAGTGTTTACGAACTCTCGAGTAGGTGACTCAGGGAGTGGAGTAGGGCAAGGAACGTGTCCTTGTAGCCGAACCACTATAAATACTCGCGTTGTGGTTTTGTGCTTCTTACTCTTATCTTTTCATTACTTACCTTTATGTGCTTGTTTATCAACATCCAACACACACATCCAAATAGACTGACATAAGTCGATCTAAATAGTTTAAAAGAAAGTTTTAATTGGCAAAACTATTCAACCCCCCCTTCTAGTTTTCCACAGAGCTGATCAGAATTGAGAAGTCAATCCATAGCCGCATGCTCACACATCACATTCATGTCTAAATAATTCATGATAAGTGCATATCTTCATCAACGAATCTGATATTTTCACTCCATGCTTCTGCTACGCTACTGCAAATATTATGAATCAACAAAAGCTTCCGCAACTTTGATAAGAAGATATCATGATCCATAATGTGAGCATGTCGGTCCAAAAGTCACAAATTCACATGATGGCAACACTTCAAAGGATGAGTCAGTGATTCATGGTGGCAGACGATCTCAATGCTGGCTCAAAACTCATCATCACGTGGATCAGTTAAAGACCTCCACTTGAAATAACAAAACATGCGGTACATGAAGAATCAAAGGCTACGGACTACATAGCAAATATCTTAATCAAGAATCCAAGAACAATTAAAATGTAACATATGTTTGTATTCAATGTAAATTGAGGTGACCTCCCTTAGGGGGAGATTGTTAGGATTTAGAAAATCCGGTAGTTAAAGAGTCGGTCACCTCAAGTATATGTATTCGTTATAAAGCTCGTAGTCGTAGTCATGTTATGTAAATAAGTAGTTTGTTAAGTAACACCGTGGAGGACGGACGGGTCTTTACCCACTGTATGCCTGATCCACAGCCCGTATGAGGCGTGTCTTGTAAGAAACTATAAAAACCCTCTACCTCCCAAGGTAGAGGGTTGGAGCTTTCAATATCATTTTTCTTTATTTCACCAAGTTCCCAACTCTCTTCCACTTTCTCTCTCTAAAACTCTATATCATACGCCCCTATTCAATATGTGTTGATGTGTTTATGAAATCCAATATGTCACAATGGGAAGTAGTTTTTGAACTGCTTTTGGAGAGCAGGTTCCATCGTTCCCAACATTAGGCAAGCCACATCGTTATGACGCTTATACTCAATTTTCCAAGCATCCTTTTCAGCTTGAGAAGCTTCAGGTGCTGGTTCAGCAGGACAAGGCGTGTATAGATAGCTCAACCAGTCAACAACTCTACAGACAATTCTCAAAGAGCGGTGCCAATCATTGAAATTCTTAGAGCCAACCAACTTTTCTCAATAAAAAAAGCTTTTGAACGCAGAACTTAGTGCAGTGTTAGTGTTATCGTTGTTTTGAGCCATTTCTACAGAAAAAAGTTCAAGTATTAGTATTTTCGAAAATACAACTTTTCAAGAAAATAAAATATACCCAACGGTAATATAAACATATAACCATATAATTTTCTCGAAAACTAGGATCCAAATTATCATAGGTTCATTACATCAGTTGATCTGCTAGTAACCAAAGCATATAATAAGGTAATCTGTCGAACAATAATCGGCAAACAATTTCCAATTCCTAGATCATTATGGGATTTATATTTTCCAACGCTATTGGAAATATAAACATGTTTCATCCCATCTTATGCCTTGAGTCCAGTTCTCACTTCCTACTCAACTTAAGTGTCTAACTTAAAGAACTGCAAATATGTTCATGTAAGGTCTGACTTTACATGAAGATTTACCTCTCCATCACAATCTTGCCAAGTACTGTCATGACGTAAATTGCAACTTCAAGTGTTCCTTTTAATTAGATGGCACATGACTTAATTTATAAGGGTACTAGTTTTTGATTTTATGTGGTCAAATCAAATATGTACAAAGATGTCATGCATTCATCTTGTAACATAAATTTAATAAAAAACTTTTTATTACTGGTATGTGCTAAAACACATATCTTTTCATTAGTAAATCTGACCCAAAATAACCAAGAAAGAGCCGTTTATTGCTAATATTTGCTGTTTTCTTGAGTTTATGCATGTGCAGGTATGGATATGTAAAAACACACAAAAAGAAGCCAAAACCGAAGAAAACCGAGCACGAGAGAGAGAAGAGCGAAAAAAGCCGAGGCCGGGGAAGATATTGCAAGATTGGATCATCACTTTTTCAAAATGACAAATTGGGTCCTTGGAATTCATGAAGTTGTCAAGATTGACCCTTGGGATTATTTCTCCAAAATTACATTAATGGTCCTTTCATTTTACCATTTGTCATTTCCTACCCTTAATCCTAAAAATAAAACTATCCTAATTCTAAACCACATTACCAACCGGATCCAACAAAAACTATCCTTGGCCCAAACCAACTCACGGCCCAAACATCTACCCGGTTTTATTATCCTAACCCATTACCCTCTAATATCAACCCGTATTTCCTTTTGGACCCCGGTCAACCTTCAACCCACCCACACATCCAAGTCAAATAAACATAAAAATACCTTCCCAAACCAAACGCGCCTAAAACTGGAATACCCAGTTACTGTTTTACCTCCCACCATCACCACATTTACCTTCATTCATCCTTTTACCCGTACACTTAAGTGACCATCTAGAAGGCTCTGACATGGCAGAGTATTGTCAGCACATGGGACTGCCACAGTGGCAAAATGGAAGCCTCTCATTGGTCTAAACACCTCACCCAAGCAATCCAAGGGTTTAGATTAGATATGGTGACAAAGAGATGAATCAATGGCTGTGATTAGACATTCGTGAAGCTTCTGAAAGGATCCCAAGCTCTCCTCAGCTCAGCTATATAATCCCCATCTCACTCACGAGCTCATTGTCCAATTTCTTATGTCTTAAAGAAATTTTGACCATTTACTTGTCATTTATTTACTTTCATAGTGTAATCCTGTTCTTTTCAATTTAATTCTGTATTTCACTTTATTAATGTAAGCCAAGTTTTCATTTAAATTCTTGTTGATTCGAATTTCTGTGCATTCTCTTTTTAAAAACTGTTTTGAAGCGTTGTTTGTTACTCATCAAGCTCACATAAGCTTATGTAAGCTTATGTGAGGTCACTTCTGAATTGAATTGGTCTTAATCTCATTTTCTCAAAAAGTCAAAATTAGTCAACTGCTTATTAAGTGCTTACTTTCTGCTTATAATTCATTCATATTACTGTGCTATTGATAGTTACTCTTTAATGATTAGTTGTAGCTAATTAGTTCTCATTTCAAAGGTTTTGGCAAAAAGTCAATGAAAGTCAATACGGGTAAAAATTGAAAGTCAAATCTGTTTTAGAGTTAAATATGATTTTAAGATGCCTTGGAGTTGAGTTTTTAAGATTGTTTTGATCATCCATTTCAGTTTACACATTATTTTCTAAGTTTAAATGCGTATGTTCAGTTTTTAAGGTGTGTTTGGGTCAAGCTTGTTTTGATAGTTGAAGTCATTTTAGTGTGTTGAATCAGAGTCAATCAGTACTAGTTACTGGTTTTAGAGCCCTTTGCAGTCAAAGCTTCAAGTTGTTCAAGTTTGATACACATTTTTGAGTCTAATTTCAAGGTTGTCAAAATCTCAATTGCTGTCACAACTGATCTGTTTAGCAGTCATTCCCTCAGTCCAATATTGGTTCTAAGTAAGTCTTAATCAGTTTCTTATGTTCTTAGTTAACTCTAGTTTAAGTGTTTGTAGTTTATTAGGACATTAGAAGTTGTAGGATAGCTTGTTTATAGGTCTGCAATCTTCATATTTGCTTGTTTCCTGTTTTGCTGTCATAACTGCACCTCTCTATCTCAGCATAATCTAGGCTTAATCCTTCAGAGTTTGTGCCTACTTTCTGTTCCCCTCAGTAGCTTGTAGGAGTAGCTTTAGGACTTTGAGCTTAGGATTTCACTTTTGAGCTTATAGAGTAGCTTATTCAGGCCTGCAAATAGTCCTTTTTCTACTATAGCTGTTCTGCATCAGCAGCCTAGAGCCCCATCAACCTTTTGTTTTGATCTCTAACTTCTTCACCTTAATTCCATAGTAGCTGTAAATTTGGATAAGTACTCTCTGCTAGGTGGGCTTGAGTCCCACACTTTTAGTTTTCACTTTAGCTTATTGGATAAGCAATTGCAGCAGCCTAAAGTAGGGGCCTGGTCACTGATTTGCTTAAGTAAGCAGTTAGCTTAATCTCTTAGTAGACTGATTAGTAGAGGTTAGGAGTAGTGTTAATTAGTTGCTATTAGCTTATTTTAGCATACATTAGCTTCAGTTACTGTTTGATAGCTTGATTCACTCTTTAGCTTATTTTCATTAGCTTATTTAGGAGCAGTTCCACATCAGTTTCATTTTCATCCACATAAGCCCATGTTCTTATATTTTTCATAGATTTAGATTATTATTTTAGAATTTCCCTGAATTTTTCATGATTTTTAGCTACTATTTACTATTTTTCTTGGTTAAAATAAGTTTTTAATCCTTTTTAAATAGCTTTTATTGCAATTAATTCAGAAAAAGTTCCAAAAAATAATTTTTCAATTTTCCCAGTTTAAGAAAAATATAAAAAGCATAAAAAATATTTTTCCATATTTTTCCCCTTTTATTTGGTATTTTTCACAATTTAAATTAGATTTAAATAGTTTTGAATTAGTAGAAAATAGAAAAATAATCAGAAAAATAAAAAAATAGTTTTGAAAATTCTCTTATGGTATTTTAGATTTTTTAAAAATAGTTTCATAATTTTCCCCTTAATTTTCATAATTTTTAATATTTTAATTTAGTTTTTATAGTTAAAAATTAGTTTTTAATTCTTATAAAAATTCAGAAAAATACTAAAAAATAGTTTTAATTCATAAATAGTTTTCAAATATCATTTTTAGCATAAAAGTAATTTTAGGTTATTTTTAGTAGTTAGATTAGACGTAGTTGCATTTTTATTCGCGTTTCGTTTTAATTTCGTATTTGCGTTTTAGTATAGATTTGAGTAGTTTGCCTTAATTCTTAGGTTTTCCCCTTAGGTTTTATTTCCATTTACTTTCCTTATCCCGTAGTTTAGAAAACATCATATTATCCCCTTCTCTTATTCGAATCCCGATAATCGAGACGTGAGTTGGAAATTCCATTCAACCCTCGTTCGGAACGATCTCGGTGCTCAAACCTAACACGTTTGAGTTACCCACATACTACACAACTTCTTTTATTATTGGTTTCCCGAGCAAATCAATTTTTAATTATTGGTTTTAATTATTGAAATCAATTTTTGGCGCCGCTGCCGGGGAGGGCTTGTAGCGAGTTTTCGTATTCCGTCTCGAATCGCGTGCATTTGAAGATCCTTCCCCGAGTGAAGTTACCGTCGTTTTTGTATATATCTTTTTGAAAAACCCAAAAAAATCTAAAAACACCAAAACATTCGTCCTAGAGTGTTTACAAAACCATAAAAATTAAAAAACCAACAAAAGAAACTGAAACGTCAATTGTTACGTCGGCTCACCTTGAAGGTACAACCTATACACGGGGTATAAGGAAAGTCTTGACATTAAATTGCAGACTGAAGAACGATCCACTCTTCGTTCCCGCTCCGCTGCGCGTACTTTTGAGAGCTACCGAGCACCGGTTGACGTGACGGTTACAAAAATATTGTGTTTTCTAAATATAAAAACCCAAAAAGATTTTCCTTTTCAAAATATGTTTTCTAAAACCCAAAAATATTCTTCTTTGCCCTCTGATTCGATAATTCTTTCCTCTTATCCCTCTTATATTTGATTCTTATGGACTCCTTCGACTATTTCTGTCAGTGTTGTAATTCACGTTTGGGATATGATTATCAGTGTTATAATCATATGTGCCCCAATTCTTTCAATAATCTTCAAAATTTTTCCAACTACCCTCCACAGCCCGAGATATCTTCGTTTGATCCATGTTATTGTTATGGGTGTGGAGATATGGTAGATTCGTCGAATGATTTTCGTTGTTTACGGTGTATGCCCGAGATACATTCTAATTATGAAGAACCCGTGCCGATTTTGAATAATGATTCCATAATTGAAGAACCCACCGAGGGTGTCGAGGACGATTTTTCCTGGATTCACGACATGTTTGAGAAACAAACAATCGAATTTAGAATATGTTTCAAACTTTCTTCAATCAATGGCAAGCTCAACAAAGTATTAATGAAGAACCCATTCAAGTTACGGAAGATGATCACACCATTTCGGAGCTACCCGAAGAACCCACCGAGGGTTACGGAGATGATTTCTTTGAACGTCGTGCTGTTCTTAACAACATTGAAAAACTTGAAGCCTTGTCAAAAATTTTGAAATATAACCTTGATGAACCCTCGATTCCTACTCCCTCTCCGGTGAGGGAGATGGAACATGTTTCTGAACCCGAGGTGATTCCCGTTTGTACTCTCGACTCTAATCCGAAGAATTCTAGAATCGATCCTTATCTTTCACGATTCGCCGTTACGAGTTCGTCGAGTTACAACAAAACGGAACGAAATTATGAGCTTAAAACGATTTCTAAACAGAAAGAACCGGAGACCACAACGGAAGTGGTGGAACTTGCTAGCTCTCAGAGCACACCATTTGTCCCATCTCCGGAATCTTCGACATACAATCCCTCTTTCATCTCTGAGCCTTTCATTTCTGACTCTTCCCCTTCTCTCACGCCGGTTGAGAGAAGTGACGTCATTTTGGAAGAGGTCGATGATTCCATTTCTTCAAACACTGTTGAACCCGTTGACTCTTTCATAATGGGGGATGAGCATCTTAGTACTATTCCGGAAACGGAAGTGTCTAATGTTGAGATCCTTATCCCAATCCCAAGAGAGTCTGGGGTTGTTGATATTTGTGATGAGCCTTCTTTTGATATTTCAAATGATCATGTTGAGATGTTCTCCGATTCCGATGATGAGTCTTATGGAGACATCGATTATGTCGACGATTTACCTTCTGAGCCCGTCCATATAGAAGAAGATAATGATTTTGAGCCAGAAGAAGAAGAGATTGAGCCCGATGATATTCAGATCGAGGATGAAGCTATCGATGAACCAATACCACCGGGTATTGAGGTTGTTATGAATGACCCCGATAGGGATATGGTTGTTCTTGATGGTTTTCTTCATTCTCCTCTCTCTCATGAGTCCACCATCACTTATCCCGTTGAGCCGACATGTGAAGACAATATTTTTAAACCTGGGATATTCATTGATAAGCTTCATGCTAAAACTGTTGTTCGAGAAAAGGATCCTCTCTTGGATGCCTTCATTATTAAGCTTTCACCTCCTTACCATGAGCTCCCGTCTTTCTTGGAGTTTTCTCATTGTGATATGTCATTCCTTCGTCCACCCGCAAAACCACCGGATGATGGATCATTTTTTCATGTTATCCTATTTGTGCTGCAGCCCGACATTTTCTTTCCCTCCCAACCCACCCAGTCTCATTCTTTTCGGGAATAAGGACACCGTTTTTGACCCTGGTATCTCTACCACTTTCTTCCCCAAGGACAAATGAATTCGGGGACGAGTCAGGCTAGCGACTCGGTGACCAAAAACAGTAGCGCTTCGTGGGAGGCACCCCATGCTTATCTCTATCTTCTTTCTATTTTCTAATAAGTGACGTGAAGGGGTTAGCCTCTTCGATTTCTCGTGTTTGGTTATTTGTGATGTTGTTTTTAGGATGTTCCCGATATGAAGACTCTCGTGCTCGAAGTTTGTCTTTTCTCCACTCGAGTTTCATGATCGATGCTGATGGAAATCCGATATCCTAATCTTATCGACTAACGTTTATCTTTGAGCATACTTAATAAACGGCTTTTAGATTTTCGTGATACCCTTGCTTTAAACATTGAGGACAATGTTTCGTTCTAGTCTGTAGGGTAATCTTCGATTTGATTTGACCGCACTTGCTTATTTTTTGTCGTGTACTCTCGTAACCCCGTTTTTCCTTAGAAAATAAAAAATTGTGCAAAAATGAGCAAAATTTAAAAATTTTTGTAAGCTTTTGTTAAGTCTTTTTGATTGAAAAGTTTTGCTAGTCTCTTAGACAAGAAGCTATAAAATGCGAATTCTAGCTCACAAGGCCAAGATTTTGCAAGTTTCTCTGAGTGACTTTAAATATGCATAACTTGATTTCATTAGACGAAGCATTTGCTAAGTTAATATATGTTTTGACACCTTGTTGACTTTCCGCTGGTGAGAGTAGGAATAGAATTCTGACTTGACCGGGCGTGTTGAGCCCTAGCTTGTTCCCTTAACCATAGATAATCTAAAAATTATCGGCTAAGCATCCGCGGATCTCATTATTTGGGATTTTAAATTTGCGGAGATCGAGAAATGATAGAGTTACTTATGAGTTTAGATGCTAAGCGTGGAGTAGTTGGTTCTCTTTAGAGCCCATCGAAGGTACTTATGGCTTTTTGTTCCCACAAAATTGTTTCACCCCATATTGTCTAATAAATAATTAGAGATGTTGAGTTTTTGGCGATAGTTAGTTCTTTATCTTTTTAAAAGAATCTTTGTTTTAAAAATTGGGTACACATCAAGGATCCGTAATAAATAAATAAGCAATCAGTGATAAGTAAAAAGTAATAAGTAAAGTTATGAGCTGCGGTGTCGAGATCGGACCCTTGGATCTTTAGCCGGGATTGAGTGAGGTCTTAGTCTAGCCAACCGGGATCCTCATTTCATGAAGCCTATAGTCTTGGAATTACCCCGTGAAGCTCCGTAGTTCATAGCTCATACAAGTAAAAGTTCATGCAAAAAAAAAAAAAATGATGAATGATGAGGAAAAAAATGAAAAAGTCAAAAGTATAAGTGAATAAAAATTCCTTGATGTGGACCTCATTTTTACAACAATGGTTCTTGAGAGAAGATGGATAACTAATTATCGACTTAGCTTTGTATCTTTATCGGATTAATACTTATCGAAACGAGAAATTTGAAGAAATTCATTTCTCACAAAAATAAAAAATCTAGAGGAAAATAGGAAAATGGGAACAAAAGGTAATTACACAAGTAACTTCCATGGGTAGTGTTAGCATCTAGAATCATACTTAACAATGATTTCGATTTTACGCTTAGTTTGGGACTTGTGAAAAATCAAGGACGATGTATTCTATCCGTATGGTCACTTCACGCTGTGTTGTGTTTTCTACTCCGTGATCCTAAAATGTCTTTTGAAAAATGTTTGAGTTATTGATCGACATGAAAGTTCAACAAACCGTCATTCATAACCGGAATGTGCTTAATCATAATATCTACATGAGAATGTAAAAGGTAAACGGGGCGTTTTTAGAATTAAGGTTCTCTTAATCTCTTTTGAGGAATCTTTGCTACTTCTTCATAGGTTTAGTAGAAAGAGATTGAAATCCTTGGTTTTAGAAGCGTGAGTTGATTGCATTGCGTGAGGACACGACAATGGTTTCGTCTGGGGTATTTTGGTATGTGCTAAAACACATATCTTTTCATTAGTAAATCTGACCCAAAATAACCAAGAAAGAGCCGTTTATTGCTAATATTTGCTGTTTTCTTGAGTTTATGCATGTGCAGGTATGGATATGTAAAAACACACAAAAAGAAGCCAAAACCGAAGAAAACCGAGCACGAGAGAGAGAAGAGCGCAAAAAGCCGAGGCCGGGGAAGATATTGCAAGATTGGATCATCACTTTCTCAAAATGACAAATTGGGTCCTTGGAATTCATGAAGTTGTCAAGATTGACCCTTGGGATTATTTCTCCAAAATTACATTAATGGTCCTTTCATTTTACCATTTGTCATTTCCTACCCTTAATCCTAAAAATAAAACTATCCTAATTCTAAACCACATTACCAACCGGATCCAACAAAAACTATCCTTGGCCCAAACCAACTCACGGCCCAAACATCTACCCGGTTTTATTATCCTAACCCATTACCCTCTAATATCAACCCGTATTTCCTTTTGGACCCCGGTCAACCTTCAACCCACCCACACATCCAAGTCAAATAAACATAAAAATACCTTCCCAAACCAAACGCGCCTAAAACTGGAATACCCAGTTACTGTTTTACCTCCCACCATCAACACATTTACCTTCATTCATCCTTTTACCCGTACACTTAAGTGACCATCTAGAAGGCTCTGACATGGCAGAGTATTGTCAGCACATGGGACTGCTACAGTGGCAAAATGGAAGCCTCTCATTGGTCTAAACACCTCACCCAAGCAATCCAAGGGTTTAGATTAGATATGGTGACAAAGAGATGAATCAATGGCTGTGATTAGACATTCGTGAAGCTTCTGAAAGGATCCCAAGCTCTCCTTAGCTCAGCTATATAATCCCCATCTCACTCACGAGCTCATTGTCCAATTTCTTATGTCTTAAAGAAATTTTGACCATTTACTTGTCATTTATTTACTTTCATAGTGTAATCCTGTTCTTTTCAATTTAATTCTGTATTTCACTTTATTAATGCAAGCCAAGTTTTCATTTAAATTCTTGTTGATTCGAATTTCTGTGCATTCTCTTTTTAAAAACTGTTTTGAAGCGTTGTTTGTTACTCATCAAGCTCACATAAGCTTATGTAAGCTTATGTGAGGTCACTTCTGAATTGAATTGGTCTTAATCTCATTTTCTCAAAAAAGTCAAAATTAGTCAACTGCTTATTAAGTGCTTACTTTCTGCTTATAATTCATTCATATTACTGTGCTATTGATAGTTACTCTTTAATGATTAGTTGTAGCTAATTAGTTCTCATTTCAAAGGTTTTGGCAAAAAGTCAATGAAAGTCAATACGGGTAAAAATTGAAAGTCAAATCTGTTTTAGAGTTAAATATGATTTTAAGATGCCTTGGAGTTGAGTTTTTAAGATTGTTTTGATCATCCATTTCAGTTTACACATTATTTTCTAAGTTTAAATTCGTATGTTCAGTTTTTAAGGTGTGTTTGGGTCAAGCTTGTTTTGATAGTTGAAGTCATTTTAGTGTGTTGAATCAGAGTCAATCAGTACTAGTTACTGGTTTTAGAGCCCTTTGCAGTCAAAGCTTCAAGTTGTTCAAGTTTGATACACATTTTTGAGTCTAATTTCAAGGTTGTCAAAATCTCAATTGCTGTCACAACTGATCTGTTTAGCAGTCATTCCCTCAGTCCAATATTGGTTCTAAGTAAGTCTTAATCAGTTTCTTATGTTCTTAGTTAACTCTAGTTTAAGTGTTTGTAGTTTATTAGGACATTAGAAGTTGTAGGATAGCTTGTTTATAGGTCTGCAATCTTCATATTTGCTTGTTTCCTGTTTTGCTGTCATAACTGCACCTCTCTATCTCAGCATAATCTAGGCTTAATCCTTCAGAGTTTGTGCCTACTTTCTGTTCCCCTCAGTAGCTTGTAGGAGTAGCTTTAGGACTTTGAGCTTAGGATTTCACTTTTGAGCTTATAGAGTAGCTTATTCAGGCCTGCAAATAGTCCTTTTTCTACTATAGTTGTTCTGCATCAGCAGCCTAGAGCCCCATCAACCTTTTGTTTTGATCTCTAACTTCTTCACCTTAAGTCCATAGTAGCTGTAAATTTGGATAAGTACTCTCTGCTAGGTGGGCTTCAGTCCCACACTTTTAGTTTTCACTTTAGCTTATTGGATAAGCAATTGCAGCAGCCTAAAGTAGGGGCCTGGTCACTGATTTGCTTAAGTAAGCAGTTAGCTTAATCTCTTAGTAGACTGATCAGTAGAGGTTAGGAGTAGTGTTAATTAGTTGCTATTAGCTTATTTTAGCATACATTAGCTTCAGTTACTGTTTGATAGCTTGATTCACTCTTTAGCTTATTTTCATTAGCTTATTTAGGAGCAGTTCCACATCAGTTTCATTTTCATCCACATAAGCCCATGTTCTTATATTTTTCATAGATTTAGATTATTATTTTAGAATTTCCCTGAATTTTTCATGATTTTTAGCTACTATTTACTATTTTTCTTGATTAAAATCAGTTTTTAATCCTTTTTAAATAGCTTTTATTGCAATTAATTCAGAAAAAGTTCCAAAAAATAATTTTTCAATTTTCCCAGTTTAAGAAAAATATAAAAAGCATAAAAAATATTTTTCCCTATTTTTCCCCTTTTATTTGGTATTTTTCACAATTTAAATTAGATTTAAATAGTTTTGAATTAGTAGAAAATAGAAAAATAATCAGAAAAATAAAAAAATAGTTTTGAAAATTCTCTTATGGTATTTTAGATTTTTTAAAAATAGTTTCATAATTTTCCCCTTAATTTTCATAATTTTTAATATTTTAATTTAGTTTTTATAGTTAAAAATTAGTTTTTAATTCTTATAAAAATTCAGAAAAATACTAAAAAATAGTTTTAATTCATAAATAGTTTTCAAATATCATTTTTAGCATAAAAGTAATTTTAGGTTATTTTTAGTAGTTAGATTAGACGTAGTTGCATTTTTATTCGCGTTTCGTTTTAATTCCGTATTTGCGTTTTACTATAGATTTGAGTAGTTTGCCTTAATTCTTAGGTTTTCCCCTTAGGTTTTATTTCCATTTACTTTCCTTATCCCGTAGTTTAGAAAACATCATATTATCCCCTTCTCTTATTCGAATCCTGATAATCGAGACGTGAGTTGGAAATTCCATTCAACCCTCGTTCGGAACGATCTCGGTGCTCAAACCTAACACGTTTGAGTTACCCACATACTACACAACTTCTTTTATTATTGGTTTCCCGAGCAAATCAATTTTTAATTATTGGTTTTAATTATTGAAATCAATTACCAATTCATAAAGATCAAATTATCAAAGTTTTGATTGAGGTATTGGGTTCACCAATCAAGGAATTTAGCGTTAATTATCGTCCATTATACCATACTTTTGCGTAAGTGTAAACACTTAGTGTTTCGGGTAATTACCACTGAAGTGGCGCATGGAGTTAAAACTAATTCGCCCTTAAGATGATTTTGTACGCATAGCCTACTTGGTAACTCCAATTTGACTCGCAAGCAAGCGGAGAGTTTGGTCAGCGCTGAAGCAATAACCTCCCTCTTTAGGGTCACAATTTAATGCGCTCCCCTCCTAGTACTTCCCACACAGTCCGTCAAATTGGGTGAGCCGTTCTCACTTTTTGTACCAAAATCATCAATCAATTAAACTATTGAAAACTTAACTCTTCAAAAACAAATCAAATTTCACTATTGTTTAGTCCGTATTATTTTTATATTCAAAATTACCCTTTGCTTAAAACTGTCTAACATAATAAACAAACAAGTAAACAAATAAAAAATAAACAACTAAAAACAATGCGCACATAATAAACAATTTAATAAGTGTATAACAAGTAGCCACATGCAACTTATTCGATAAAACCCTATTAATAATCAATGTCTAGGTTAAATTAATGTATATATTAATTAGGGCTTTCACTCTCACAATTGAAAGTGAGCCACATACATCGATGAATCGATTGCGTAAACCCTTAATTAAAATATACCAAATAGCACATAATTGATTCATTAATATATAATTGGAGTCTTCCCCAATTCAAGATTTATCGTAAATAAACATGTGATAAAATATCTTAACAATTAAACAATATTCAAGCAACTATCCATGACAAACATGCATGTATCATCATGGATATATCATAACAATTATTCAAATAGTCACAAGATCCCATATTAATAATTCCATGTCACATAACATATTATTCATGAATTAATCACGTAACATATATATTAATTCTAGGTTTCGATAAGGTTAACAAAAAATTTTAAAACCATAATTTTTTTAAGGTGATCGACTAAAAAATTTTAAGGGGTACGCCCCATATTAAAAAAAATAAATCGACCCATAAAAAAAATAAACCAAAACCCTATAGTAACCATATCAAACAACATACAATTATTCGTTTTTTACGCTTTTAGTAATTAATTACTCATTAAAACCAATGACCCGTGATGCCACTGTTGGAATTATATAACATGACATTCAATAAATAATCACAAAACATCAAAGTATACATGCGGAAGCGTATAGGATTTATTAACGAATAATTAATTAACATAAATAAGAATATGCGTACCTTACTTGATTCTAGCCGAACAAGAATCAAATCCACAAACTAGCAATTTGGATGAACTCTAATTAGGGTTTATAGGATTATATGAATTACCCATTACCGTTTTGTAATTCAATCCAAGAATACTAACAATAATGTGTTAATACCACTTTCTTGTACACACGTACTATACCGAATTAAAGCAATGCTAGTTTTAATCAAACAAATAACTTTAGTTTGGAAAAGATGGTGATCGATCTCCTAGGGAGGGTGCACGATCGTTTGGAGCAAAAACACACACAAAATAATTTTAGGTTTAGCTTAATGAGTACAAGAGATAAATTACAAACACCCTTGGTTTTGTATTTATACCCAAACTAACTTGGTGAACAAGTTTGAGTTTGAGGTGGGTTGGGTTTGGTCCTTGTGGCCGATCGGTTTGGGCATCCCACAAGGGATTCCGGAACCTTCCCAATATTTACAATCTAGTCCTTTTCCAATTACATTTAACGACCGTTAGTCCATTACAACTAATTACTTAACGTCCGTTAGTTATTTCGTTTAATTAATAAATAAATATAACTATTACATTTAATTATTAACTTTAATTCTCATACGTAAAGTGTGCAATCACGTGGTCTCGAGTTCGATCCTAACTCACGTCTACTAATTTGTATCCATAAAACCAACAGAATATGCATCACCTTTGAGCTGTTTCGAACCTTGACCAAATTTTGCTAAGATAAAAATATCATGAAACTATTGCCATATATGTTAGTTTACCCATATTATTTTTGATGGATACTGAGTTATTATATAATAGGATCTCTACTTATGGTTTAGTGTAATTATTGGTAGAATAAGAAAAGTTAGCAAGTATTAATATGACTATAACCAGTTTTTATAACAATGAGATACTTTAAAGCTTGAGTTCTAAAAAGGGATTTTAGGCATGGTAAGGGTATGCGAACAAGATGAAGAAAAACATGGTTTCAAGATAATTTGCGGGGTTCTACTTTTATGATCTTTGTTTGCTTAACCTATATATTATAAAGAAAAGAGGTATTTGGCATGTTGGTCATGTAACATAAACAATAACAAATTTTTATTATAGATTGTCAAACTTAAGGTTTTTGAGATAATTTAATTAGTCTACACTTGATACAAAACTCGACTGATTACTTTGTTACTATTTAGATATTACGAATGTGCAATTACTAGCCATGTAAATATATTGTTGGATTTGCAAGAGTCGTTGTTTAGAAAAGGAGTTAAAAGCTAATAAGATCGATATTATCGAGTTTTTATATGCTTTTAAATTGGGTTGCATTTTTGTTGAAAAGATGCTATCATGCAAACTTGTTTAAATGATCATTATTTGCTACGTGTTTTGATTGTTTGATAATATGTAAAGTTGTGAAAATCTCTATATTTACATGTTGAGATATATAAATGTGGAATCGTGAACCATATAAATGTTGAATTGTGACGGAAATATGAATAAGTTAGAACTGTTGAACCAAAAGAAAATATGAATAAGTTGGAACCGCTGAACCGTACGGGAATATGAATTGTTGGAGCCGTTGAACCGAACGGAAATATAAATCGTTGGAACATTTGAACCGAACGGGTATTTGTTGAATTGTTGGAACCGTTGAATCGAACAAATTTATGAATAGTTGGTATATGTTGTAACGTGATATAAGTTGAATTGTTGGTTTATATTGAGTTGTTGGTATTTGAATTGAATAAGAATATGTTGTAACTGAATAGCACTTATATGATATTTGAATAAATTGCATGATCGTTCTACAAGTTCGTTATTATTGAAAAGTGCTTAGATTATATAATTTATTTTGTACATGAAAACCATGAATTTCTCACTAGGCCTTTGGCTGACTCAAAACTCTTTTAAATTTTTTTTAACCCAGATGACGCTTAGGAATCCAGATATTATTTGAGACCGAGTAAGGGTAGACGCTTCCACTGATATAAGGTAAATAAGAGGGTTTAACGCTCCGAAAATGCGGGGTGTTACATATTCGCTTTCTAGGATCGTTTTTATTATATATAGTGTTTACCGTCGATTTTATGCTAGGTTTCGTGCTTGTTTTCTTGTTGATTTGCAGGTTATATTGGACAAGAGACATATCATTGGACAATTTTATTATCTTGGAGGAAGATTTAACCGTACATCCGTTCATTCTTCATACCGAGCTAAATCAGGGGAGTATTAGTTTCTCTTATCTCTTTTATTTTTCCCATTATCAATTTTGGTACTTTTAAAAACGACTAAAATACACCGTTGGTCTCTAAACTTGTTCATACGCATTCGCGATGGGACAAAGTTGGGCGTTATCATCGCCGGTGGTCCAAAACTTGGGCTTATATGCCAAACTCGTCCCTTGACCAGGATTGCCATAGTCAACTTTAATTTTCTGGCTTTACTTCGAGGGTATAATAGACCATTCACAATTTTGACCCAACATAGTTAAAATCTAACCCAACCTTCAACAATATTAGTATCGGAAACACACAACATTGAACCCTAAAATACAAGCAACACACATTCTACCTAAAGCAAAAAAAAAACAATAATGGCACAAAACGATAAGCGGAAAGCTTTGTTGAGTTCGTTGAAGAAAGAAGACTGCCCAAATGAAAAGGATTTGGGTGTTAAGAAGGAGAAGGAAGAGGCTAACATCGTGTTATCAAAGGTTAACGATTTGGGACAAAGGATTACAAATCTGGAAATTTCGTTTAAATATCTTAAGGAAAGGAAGGAAATGAAGGAAAAGGATGATAGGGAAAGTTGTGGGTCTAGCTAAGTGTATGTTTAGATGATAGGAAACTTTGTAGTTGTTGAGAACAAGAAATCGATGAATAAAAAATTTGGTTCTTATTTAAGTAATTGTGTTTGGTTGTGCATTGCAACTGCTTGAAATCGTTTTGCATTTCTAAATAGGTTTGACTTACCCAAGTCATACCACAAAGATAAGTTACAATTTGTTGCCTTCCATAATTTTTGTTTGACTTGGCTAAGTCAAAATTCAAGATGTTACAATTTGAGGCATTGGGCGTGTTCAGTCCATTAGTGCTAAAGCATTGTCAATACACCATTGTCAATGCATTATGATCAGCATTGTCAAGATGTTACAATTCGTTTTTCATTTCTAAACAATACACCGTTGTCAATACATTATGATTTAGTGCTAAAGCATTTGCATTTTCAACACATATTTTTAAACCACTGACTTTGCTTTTACTGATACAATGGGGTGTTTGGTTTTGCTGATATAACTTTTGCTGATAAAAGGGGATGTTTGGTTTTGCTGATACAAGGGGATGGTTGGTTTTGCTGATGCTAATAAGACTAAAATACACCCAATATCACACAATACAACAACAGATTAAATACATAAAACATAGATGATATTTCATCCTTAATATAGTCGGTTACAAGATCAGAAACAACTACATCAAACCAAGACCAACGACCAAACAAAATATCCAATTTACATACCCTTTTTACCAACCTATATTTCCAAAACTAGCACCCAAAAGACCCCATTTATCTACCCCCTTGAAATACGCAAAATTCATGCATTATGCTCAGCCATTTTCTTAACAAAACCTTCATTGAAACGAATAGCTTCATCAGTTTGACCAACAATTTGTATGAATTGTACAAGTTGGTGTGTGTGCCTCGCCTGGATTTTCCTCAGCGCATCCAAACAGTCAAGCATTATTCCCCTAGGTCCCAGAGCTTCGTTCTCTTCGATCATCTCCCTACGCTTCATGATTCCCCTCTTTAGATGATCAAGGCACTGAAGAACTAGCTTTTTCAAAAGCCCTTCTTGTGCAGCCTCTTCTTCAAACCACACAGCCATACGATCATTCAACTTGGATGAACCAGCAATCTCCATGAGTTCATTAAAAATAGGGAAATCTTCCATTGGAAATTGTTTCTGCGTGGAAAAAGTGGTAGATGGGTTTATCGGTTGGTGTGCACAAGTAAATAGCGTCTCCGGTAAGAGACGGTCAAGGGTCTAATAGTGACTTTTTTTTCACACTCGGTCCCTGAATTTGTCTTGGTTGCCGTTGTCATACTTAAAACTCCCGCCCAATAATCACTTTAAAATACACAATTGGTCCCTCAAGTTGCCAAGTTACGTATACTACAACTTAGTTGAAGATTAAACAACATAAAACCATTAGAAGTTTGACTTTGTTAAGTCAAACTTCTAAAACATATCAAATTATCAATAAAATCCAAAACAAATATTGAGTAATGGTTTTGCAATTTGACTTTACAAAGTCAAATATTGAGTAATGGTTATAGTTAAATATTGAGTAATGGTTTTGCAATTTTGACTTTACATAGTCAAAATGCAAATACTAACTAAAGTAAACTGGAAATGCAGTTTTACTTGCTACAATCAAATTGAAATGCAAAATGAAAGTTTGACTTTCGAATGTCAAACTTGCATCACCTACAATGCACACAAACAACAACATATGAACAAGCTAAATTTAAGCAAACCATATAAACAAATACCAAAATATAAAAAACTATTTTGCAACATGAATTGTCATAGGGTATTCAACCCATACATAAACTATAACCACTCAAAGAAATCTACCACGGCTGTGGGGGAAGCTCGGTGGAGTTTCCACAGCTTCCTAGCCAACTCCCAGTTCTTCCTGATATTTTCATTCCCATCATGACTCATATCCCTGAGCCTGATATTGATTCTCTTTAGCGACCGGGAACACGCAAGTATAAACTTTATTAAAGTTAATTCATGCTCTGTTCTAGGAAAAGTTCGAAACACCACAGTCTGTAGCTGGCCATGGCTGAATGTGTTTCTGTCTACAACATTGTAAAATTTTCCAAAGGTAGAACACTAAGCGTGTTTGCAGCCTGAAAAATCAAATAGTGTTGAGATACACAAACATGGTAATTTAGGAATGTTTATTTGCTACATATGCATTACAGCATACACTTACTCTGGTATCTAGCATTTTCAAATTTGGAGATCCACGAATCATTTCAATGATGAACGATAACATAACAATATTCCCAAAATTGACGTGGGACAGTTTAAGGTTAATCAGGGATACAAAAGGCACATTCATCCTAGAATTAGCTTCCCGTATCAACTACAACAAGTTTTAAAGATTAAATGTCATTACTGTTACACATTTCTTTAACATTGTAAAATCATAAGTGTAAAACTCAAATTGTTCTTACCGTGCAATCATCAAAATCCAATGTAAGGGTCTCAAGATTTTGAAGTCTTGTCAGGTAAAAGATATCGGATGTTGTGATTGTCGTCACAACATTATAACGACCGAATGACAAATCTAACTTCTTCAAATTCCTAACTTTTGCAATATCCCATAGTCTCATATCTTTTGTACTAGGATGATTCATTTTAAGAGACTCAAGTGAGGGACAACCAGCAATAAAGTCCCACACTGTACCGCTTAGAAAATTGACATGAATCAATTCTAAGCTCAGTAGATTTGGAAAGCCATGAAAATATTCCAAAGTAGCCATAGCACAAACATGAAGTACCAGATGTTTCAACTCGCTACAAGAGTAAAGTTGGGTTGGGAACGTAACTCGATCACCATAACAGTTTGTAATAATCAGCTCCTCAATTCCATGCCCAGCCAAAAGCAAGAGCCAATCACGAATCTCTTCATAATGAAACTGGTCTCTTCCAAGCATTGATCTTGGCTCTACGGCGAAGACAAACTTTCTTATTGGACCCATACGCCGATTTAAGAGTCTAGTAACAAGCCTCCCATCAAACTCATATGTTAAATAATGAAACAAATCCTCATCAACTATGACATCGGTGAGAAAAGTCTACTTAGACCTCCAGTTTTGCGCTAAACTAGAGGTTCTCACCGCTTCTAACAAAGGCAACCGATTTAAAATGTTAGTGATCACTACATCTGGCATGTTGCTAATACGATCGATCGACATGGTTTTGTTCGAAGTTGGGTTGGTCTTTTAAGTTCTAGAAATGAGGATTTAGATTCGGATTTCGATTTTTAGTTTATCGTTTCTGGATAATGGTGTATTATGATTGGTAAAGTTGTTTGTTGGGTGGGTGTATTGGTTTACGCGAAATTAAATGCTAGCGTATCAGGGAAGAAACGGCTAGTATGCATAATCACAATTGGTCCCTGGGTTGAAGGTTGGGTCAAAATTGTGAATGGTCTATTATACCCTCGAAGTAAAGCCAGAAAATTAAAGTTGACTATGGCAATCCTGGTCAAGGGACGAGTTTGGCATATAAAGCCCAAGTTTTGGACCACCGGAGATGATAACACCCAACTTTGTCCCATCGCGATGCGTATGACCAAGTAAAAAGGGACACCTTAGAAACTAATCACTCATTTGTCATTTGTTTTGTTTTCAATTAAATGTGTAATAAACCGAAAGAAATACTTGTAAAGGTAATTTTAGCATCAAATTTAAAAATATATATATATATATATATATATATATATATATATATATATATATATATATATATATATATATATATATATATATATGACACTTACAAGTGAAGCCTTAGCCTTAATAAAGCGTCTCATTGATAGGAGTTATATGGCTAGCACAAAAACCCTGCCACTCAAATTCCACCCAAAAAAATGTGAGGTTCATTTTTAGATATTTAGGATAAAATCATTCACTTTTAATGCTTATGAGTGTACCGGTAGTATATAGATTCTAGAACTTGCTTTAGTTATACATTCCGAGATAGCTAGTGAGATCGGAATCGTGTGATTATGATTGACTAAATGATAAGAGACATTAGAATAACCCTTGTTTTAAACCTGTTTATATAATTACATTGGCTACATTGGTCAAGTAATTACCCCACACCCTGGTTATGTACTCATTTTTAGTACAAGATACCCCTAGTTAACCCCTTTGAGCCTATCTTTTTCGTGGTTCTCGTAATATTTCATTATTTCAGTGGATTCCGAAATATTAATGAAGAACATTGTTTACAATCCACCCCCAAATGTACACCAAAATCGCCTTAGCCTTCCTTGTATGCACTCATTTTTAGTGCATTATTTTTATGTGTTTAAACCCTTAGTTAATTGTCTAGTTGAACATGGTTGCTAAGTCGAGTCATATCTTGTGTATAAAGTTTTGGAACGATTAGGACTCATGGGTTTATAATATTTATTATGGACTAATGGGGAAGAATGTCAAATTCATTACCCCCATATCTATGTAAATGTTTAAGTACTCCGCATGTTTGATGAGGTGTAATTTTGTACATTTTTAAGGGTTCATTTAACCTCTAAACTCGTACACATTAAACTTGTACACATTTGATAATTTATTACCCTAAATCGTTCATATTTTCATTTTAGGTACGTGGGAAGCAAATGAAAAAAATCACGATGTATTGGGCTTGATTGGATGAGAAAACGAAGAAAATGGCAAAGTCGCAAAAAACAAGCTGGAAAAGGGCTTGTGACAGCATCACAAATACAACATGACGTCGTCACTTGTTAATACGGTGATAAACAGTGTAAACTTCTCCATGTGATGGTTCAGACTTTGGTGACGGGTTAGAGATAATGGCGTCACTACCAGATCCATGAAGGGTGACGACGTCGAAACTTACAACCTGACGTCGTCACGATGAAGTCGGTGCGATTCCAGAAACCCTAATTACGGCGAGTTGACCGCGTCACACCCATAAAGTGACGTCGTCACGATTGTAAATCTATAAATACTTTTCGTATGATTTTCATTATGTATAAGATGTATTGGGAAGACTTTGGTACATGATTTTATGCAGTTTTGTAAGGGTTTTCCAGCCCCCAAACTCCATATTTTTTTGAAGATAAGTTATGCATTTAATCGTTCAATATGTCTATGTGTTGTTTGATTACTTGTTTATATTTTCTTCCAATTAACATGTTAGACTAAATTAATGAGTGTTTACTTAGGGTTGCATGAAACCTAGTTATTGAATATTGATTGTCGCCTCTTGTTTAATTGGTTGTTGTTGCATTAGGAGTTAGAAAACTAGTGTTATCTTAGGATTCCCGAGAAGCACGTTTAACTAAACACCCCAATATTGTGCAATAGATGGTTGATACATTGTATTTATTGCATGAATTGCGACCGCAGACTTAAGGATACCTATAGAATTAGGGTTCTTAACGAGTTCTATACATTTACAGAGGTAAGGACTTTGGCATCACCCTACGACTAATAATTATGGAATACAATGCGCTAATTAAAATAAAGACGTCACAATTTGACTAATCAATAGGAGATAACTAGGGAGTAAGAATATTCTAAGTAAACACATGTTCTCATCATACGAGTTCACCAATTTACTTTTCTAGCATATTAGTTTAATTTAGTTTAATTATTAGTTTAAAGACCAAATCTCTCAAACCCCTGAATTTTACTTGCTTTGTATAAAATATAAAAACACAAAATAATCTTCCTACAACCTCTAGACTTAATTGACATATATTTCGGCCTTCACAACACTATTCCCCTAGAGAACGATCAATCCCCGAGTCTTACCTATACTACACTACAACAGTTAGGTACATTGCCTAGGAGGATTGGAAAACTTAGTGTGCTTACAATATCCGCATCACTTGCATTCACTAAAGTGAACATGGCCAAGTCTAGTTTGCCATAGGGTTGAATCATTCAGTTTAGAGGTTGACATAAAGGATGAATTAACAATATCATGATCAATATTAAGCCTAAATATTTGATTACACAAATAACAAAACCAATAAACATGCCATGTTTAGATAAAAGAAGTGATAGCCCGGGGGCGATGAAAAGAGTCGCTTCACTTCCTAACCTTATTCTAGAGTAGGGAAGTGTTCTTGCTACTAAAGAAACAAACTTATCAGATTCAATCATTTGTTTATAACCACAATTATTCAAAACACTACTTGAAACCAAATTCTTTATAATTTGTGGTACATGCAAAACATTAAACAAAGAAACAATCTTTCCAGAACTAAATCTAAAGTCCACCCTTCCATGTCCATGCACCAGGGTTTTTGACTCATTTCCCATATGAAGAATTTTTCCACTATTCAGTGACTCGTAAGTCTTGAATGAGCATATATCCTTGCATACATGGATTGTAGCACCAGAGTCAACCCACTAAACAACATCATCATCCTGCACAAAGTATGCCTCAAAGATACATGTTACATAATAAATCTTAAAAGAGTTATTGTATATAGTCTGTCCTTTTAGATGTTTGGTTGAATCACTCCCTAAACCACTTGCACCTGAACCATTGGCTTTATTACCAACTTTAGCACCCATGCAATCCTTTTTCAAGTGTCCACACTTCAAACAAGTCAATTTAGACTTCTTGTTTGGATCGTTTCTTGATGTTTATGTTTTCCCTTGTTGTCATTGTACCTGGTGGAGTTGTTATGCTCCACCATATTGACATCTAATGAACCAACAACATTGTTGCTCTTTGGCTTGTCATTATCCCGCGCCATGACTGATTCCTCAATACACAGATGACTTCCCAACTCAACAAGAGTTAATTCCTCCTTCTTATGTTTCAAGGTATGCTTCAAATCTTTTCAAGAAGGGGGACGTTTATCAATGACAAAAGAGACTAAAATAGCCTCACCCATGTTCATTTTGTGTTGTGTAAACTTACCAATTATACGAAGAAGCTCATTGTATTCTTCCATGACAAGTCTGGAATCGATCATTTTGTAATCGCTAAAATTACTTACAAGGAAATTCTTGTTATTGGCATCCTCAGCTAGGGGTGTCAGTCGGGTCGGGTTGGTCGGGTTCGGGTCAATTAGGGTCGGGTCAAGTCGAGTCAAGGCTAAAAATAATTTACCCGAACCCGACCCTATTTGAACTCGGGTTAATCGGGTTCGGGTCAATTCGGGTCGGGTCAACTCGGGTCGGGTCAATTCGGGTTCGGGTCAACCCGAATATAAGTTAAATAGTGATAAAATTGCCTATTTGTTCTAATTTATATAGAAAAGTTTAAAATAAATATATAAAAAAAATAAAAAAAATCCTTATTCGGGTCAAACGGGTTGACCCGAACCCGACTTAGCCAAAAAATCTCAACCCGATACCCGCCCCTATTTAGTATTCGGGTTACTCGGGTTGACCCGACTAACCCGAATTCAATTTCTAACCTGAGTAACCCGACCCGAATATGCTTAGTCGGGTTCGGGTCCGGGTCGGGTCAGGATTTTTGACACCCCTATCCTCAGCCATATACTTAGCCTTCAAAGAATCCCGCAGTTCTTTAGCGAATTCAACATTTTGATAAATATCAAAGAGATGATCAGACATACAATTTAGGATTAAACCTCTACAAACGTAGTCGTTATTCTCCCACTTGCTCCTTTTCCTTATTTCTTCCACGGTTGCATCATCCCAATCATCAGGAATTGATGTACTAAGAACATACAATGCACTCATGCTCATCAAGAAGAAGTGCATCTTCTTTTGCCATCTCCTAAAATCTATGCCTTCAAACTTATCCAGCTTTGAGAAGTTAGCAACCATATGTTTCATGGTAGCAGTCATTGATTATCACAAAATAGTTTATTTTAATTGTTGGTTGCTTTGTCTTGGTTGGATCACCTTACCAATAGGGTGGAGAACTCAAGATAATCGGTATTGCCAGATATAACTTAGAATCGTGTAAACATTATCCAATATATATATATATATATATATATATATATATATATATATATATATATATATATATATATAGGGGAGGGTTAATGTGAGATCAAGCTTAAAGTTGTAAAAATAAGATCAAATCTAAAAAACCACTAAAACATTTATAAATAACAATTTTAGCAATCATACACAAAAAAAAATAATATTTTAATACAAATTAAAATTTTAGCAACTAATAACCAAATGATACATGAGTTTGGATTAGTGATACATCTGATACACATTACACTAATAAATATTCCAAAACCTGATACACATAAAAAAACCTGATACACATTAAACTTCTAATCAAAGTGTATCACCTAGGTTTCGTAAATTTTAAAAATAAATCTATCGAAACTTTAACAATTTTAGTTGTAGTAAATAAAACAATTATTTTTATTGTAAGGAGAGTATCTCTTGTCAAATTTTAGTTCGATCTCATTTTAACAACTTTAAGTATGATCTTATTTGATCTAGATTATATATATATATATATATATATATATATATATATATATATATATATATATATATATATATATATATGTGTGTGTGTGTGTGTGTGTGTGTGTGTATTATATATATAACATGAGGCATGACACGTAGATTATTCCACAATTGCCACCTCAATGCCATGTAATTCATATGAATGCCATGTAATCATTAGTTGTCCACCTAAGCAATTTTTTTCTAAATTTAATTATTAATTAATTAATTTTCGGAATTTATGTATTAATTTTCGAAATTCCTAAGCAATTATTTAAGTATCTAAAATCCGAATTTAATAAAAAATGACCATGATGAGATTCGAACTTGGGTTATTTGTAGGATTAGTAGACGAGATTACCACTAGACCAACATATTTTTTTTAATTATATCTTGCAAAATAAAATCTATGAACCCCTGCAACCAAATATTGACCATCTTAATGAGATAAGTATCAAATCTTTTACAATAATAATCTCATACAAAACATTTTATCCGATATTAAAAAATCCGGACGTATATTTTTTCACAAAATAAAAAAAACCTTAATCATCAAAATTCTCTCAAAAACTCCATCACTATTTTAAGGTTTTAATGATTTTAATGTGATTTTTGCAGGTTATAATAAAAATAGCTGTTTGTTTTGCAGTTCTTAAAGCTTTGATAACGTATGTTTTTGTTTTAAAACCTACGAAAAAAACACAACGTGATATAGATAAAAAAAATCAAATGATGTATTGTGCGTATTTGTTATATGAGTTAGCAGAAGTGGAAGACGAAAGGATAGCGTGAAGGTAAACTGAGCAAGGACGCCTACAAACTGATTGTTAAGAAGGCTGTTTACAAGGTAGTCAGCACTTTACCAGCAGAGCATATTCCGAGTATGCAAGAATCTGTCGACATGTATCTTTCTGCATCCAAGCCCAAACTTGAGAAACTTGTCGAGGTGTGTTTTCTTGCTGTATTTGTATCATATTGGATTTCACATACACATCAAACCAAACACAAAGTAGGTGTACAAAGAGTTCTAGAGAGAGAAAGTTAGAGGTTTAGGGAACTTTAGTGAGAGAAAGAAAAGTCTTATTATGAGCTCCAACTCTCTACCTTGGAAGGTAGAGAGTATTTATAGTCTTTACATAAAAAGCCACCTAACGGGCTGTGGATCAGGCATACAGTGGGTAAAGACCCGTCCGTCCTCCACGGTGTTACTTAAACTAAATGCTACTTAACTTATCATAATCTACGACTACGAGCTTTCTAATGATGACATATACTTGAGGTGACTGACTCTTTAATAACTGGATTTACTAAATCCTAACAATCTCCCCCTAAGGGAGGTCACCTCAAACATATACTAAAATTACATTGAATACAAACAGATATTACATTAAAAAATTGTTCTTGCGTTCTTGATGTAGTACTTTGCTCTGAAGCTCAAAGTCATCGATTCTTATCATTGCATGTTTGGTTAATCCAAGTGGAGGTCTTTTTACTGATCCACGTGATAATAATTGTTGAGCCAGCTTTTGAGATCATCAGCAAACATCAATCTCTGACTCATCCATTGTAGTGTTGGTATTATGTGATATTGTGACATACGGACCGACATGCTCACATTCTGGATCATGATATATTCTCATCAGAGTAGCGGAAGCTTTCGTTGATTCATGATATTGGCAGCAGCGTAGCAGAAGCATGGAGTGAAAATATCAGAGCCATTGAGGCACTAATCATGATTTGTTTTGAGATGAATGTGTTAAGTGAGCATGCGGCTATGGATTGACCGCTTCATTCTGATCAGCTGCAAACGTAGGGCGTACCTGTATACAACAGTTAGCAATAAATCTCACGAAAGTGTCTTTGATCACTTTCGTTGAATTGAGGTACACGACCCACGGTTCCCCATTGATCAGTACAAGTACTGCCTGTGATCAGGTATAATTTCGAAGAATTTCCTTGACAGGGTTTCGCAGCTGCTCTAGCTGTTCTCAAACCGAAACGTCTCAAAGAAGACAACACGGAGTGAGTGAACCAGCGAATAGAGATTCACTGATTGATGAAAAGAGATTTGAAAAAAAAACAATCGTGTATTGCTCAATAGAAATTGTTTTTGCAATACAACGAAGGTTTTAGTGAAAATCAATTATCAATCATAAATACCTTTTGATTTGAAATATTCGTACACGGTCGAAGTGCTAAAGAAAAGAGTTTTAAGCACAAAGACCGGTTTTTCAAAGGTATCCGTCAATCCATAACCTGAACCAGGATTGATTTAAATGATTGAATCGCCCCATTGTTTATGTTCAGTTGTCACATGGTTGATCTATTGAATAGATCTCACATGCCACCTACCAGGAGCTTGTTTGATGTTGGCTCCAGAAGGCTTTCCATCTTCATTGTGAATATGTTTGCATATCACTCGGATGTTCTGGCAATACCACAAGGATAATGCGTAGGACTCAAGATATAATCTCTCTTTCCACATTGTGTGAAACAGAGAGTCTTCATTGAATGTGTCCTAATGAGATTTATGGATGATCTCGTGGCTCTAGGCTCAATTTGTGCATATTTGGATCCTGTATCGGAGACTAGGAAGAGGGTCTCCTTCTTTAATATCAACAATCTCTAAGAGAAAGTCGATAGATAATGTCGGTTCCCCGTGAGAATGAAACAAGTCCTTTTAAGAGGAACTTGAGTGGTTTGGGAAGTTGAAGTGCAGTGCGTCACTGGGTCCATGACGTCTTGTCTTCAATACCGATGTTACCTTGGTAACCACCAGTAGCAAATGAATTGAACCCGGTTTCTGCCCTAAGGTTGAATAATTGGAGGGCTATTTGTTTTCACCCTTTTCTCATTCAATTCTTTTTCATTCTTCAACCCCTTCAGTGCTTACCGAGACTTCATAGCTAGAACCTTGTTGGGTTTATTCCAGTACTAGCTCAGACTCAGTCCACACTCTTCCCATATCTCATTTTTCTCCTTTTTTCAATATACCTAAGGACTTCTACACTATCTAGTGGATTGTCCCTGGGTAGATCCCTCCGGTTCTGGCGGATCATGGGAACAAATACCTAACCTTATCATCCTTATATCACCATACATAAAGTAAAGTTGGTCGGTCTATTTGGTATTGTTCATATGCCATTGGAACCAATTGAAAACCATTTGAAAATCAATCCAGATACTTATGATATATTATCAAAGCATTTTGTACCTGAATTATTTTTGATATTTTTAGAACAAGAGCTCCCCCTCAACATGTGCATCAAGTGTTTGAAATCGTTTTGCACACGGAGGCAAGAGAAAGAATTAACTTCTTTGATTACCATTTTGTTGGATCGATATACTTTAATCAAACTAACTTTAACTAGCTTGTTAAGGTTTAATAACCTCGGATAAATCCTAATTATTAACAAAGAAACACTGAGCAATCTTTATCAAGTACGCGGAATTTACTTAACAAAGCTAAGAAGAATAACTTTTATTATAAACTCTAAATCTGCTTATTATGCAGATACTCTAAACAACTCTAAGATTATCGAACTTCTCTCTAATATACTAAATAACTTGTGAATTCGTAAACTCTAAAACTCATAGACTCGTTCTCTAAAATCGTATATCTAATGCCAATCTAGGAGTCCTTTTATAGGCTCAAGGATATCCTAGTTGGTTTACAATTTGTATTCTTGTACGACAAGTAATCTAAACATAGAATACAATACTTTCCATAAACGAATATAACAGTTCTTTGTTCTTGCAGTACTTTGACTTCATAGTGCAGTACTTTGACTTTGTCTTTAACAGTACTTTGACTCTTTGACTTCTTCCAGTACTTTGCAGTTTACAGTACTTTCATATCTTCAGTACTTTCATATCTTCAGCACTTTCATATCCCAACAATCCTCCCCTAACTTGAATTCTACTTGCTTGACTTCAAGTTCCCTTTTGTGAATATATCTTTAACAACTTCATCTTTAAGGACAAATTGTTTCTTAGTCTTTGGATTGTATCTCTGTAGTGTCTATGCTTGTCAAAGTATCTCTAAATTATTCTTTTACGGCAGTATCCAGCAAGCTCCATCTTTTCAGCAACATATGACAATTTGTACATTAATTCAGTTTAAAGTTGCATACTATTCTCATCACTTCCAGGTGTGTTAACTCCTGTGAGAGGTGAATCATTGAAAACTTAATGGATTTAGATCTCTTTACCAAAGCCATTATCTCTGGAGTAGCCAAATGTTTTGGTGTGTAAGACCATGGTACACTGATAACCATATGATTTTTAGCAAATCATCAGCTATCAACAGATTTGTTTTGTCTTTACCAAAAGCTGTACCCTTCTGGACTAGTTAGTTCTTCTATCTAATGGTGAACTAATTACCAATAATGGTTTTTCCACAGCCTTTACCACAAGCCATTTTCTTGTGGGCTAGCCAACTCTTCACATTACTGATATGGTGAGTTGATTACCATCCAACTTATTAGCAAGTTGTCAACTAAAAACGGATTTGATATATCTTTACCAGAGCCGTTTGCTCATGGATTAGTCAATCCTTTTGAAACCATGGTGGATTGATAACCTATTGATGTTATCATCTCAAAAATCATTTATTCAACTTTTGTTTAAAAATATTTGTTACTTAACAAAAGTTTTCTTCAAAAATCACTTAACTGGTTAAAAGCTGCAAGCAGTACTTTGATTAAAGTACTGTTTGATCAGCAGTACTTTGAATAAAAGTACTGATATATCAAAAAGTATTTATTCAAATAAAATTCATACCAGTTATTGATCATCTTCAGCAATGGTAGTCCAGTTTATAAACAAATTGATAACCATGCAAGCAGTTTCATTATCCTCTTCTACTTCCATTCCATGCTCTAGCATTCTTCTCATGAGCTCGACTGTGAGAGGATATCTTCTTTCTGCAAACATATGTATCATTGTTCCATTTTCCAGCTCTAAAACATGAACTCCAGACTCTTCAAAGAATCTCCAACAAACAATTTCCTAATTATCTTGATTCTTCCAAATATCATCAGTACTCTCTTCTTCAGTTTCCCATGCAGTTATGAGATCACCACTTAAAACTAAACCAATCCCTTCTAATGGATTATGCTCAAAGTAAGCTTTCACCACATGATATAAATAGAATAGATCTACTCTATCTATAATGTGCAGTAAGTCCCATAGCCTTTTGAAAACTTTGAAGCTTTCATCTTCTTTATGAAAAATCATATAATCTCCATCTTTGGATTTCACAACTTCAAAAGCACTAATCTTTGATCTGTTCATCTTCATGTCATCATCTTCTTTTGTATAATCAAAATCTACCACTCTGAGATAATTTCTTAATTCATCGCTAGTCTCAGATCTTAATTCAACTTTTTCTTTCTTTGAGAACTGATTTGTATCATCAGTTTTCCTTTTTCTTTTCAAACTCTTCTTTCTTTCAGCTTCAGTCAAAATAGCTTCTTCTCTAAAATCTTTGATGTCTGCAACATTCTTCTTATAATCCTCCCTAGCAGCATCATATTATCTTTTCATCTCAAAATAATTAAACTTCTGCAATCCTTTATACCATTGACTTTTCAGATAAGCCATCATAGCATTTCTGTCTTTAGCTTTATTAAGTCTTCTTGGCATAAATCTAACAGGAACAGGTGACTGTAATGGTTCAGCAGCTTCAGCATCTAATTCATCTTGTACCTTTTGAGCTGCTTCTCTATTCTGAGCTTCTTGAGCTTCCCGAGCTTCTCTATCTTTAGCATTTAACTCTTCTTGAACTTGTCTAGCTACAGCTTCATTCCTAGCAACTTCAATTGCTCTAAGTTCTGCTAAAGTTAACTTTTTCTTCTTAGTTTCAACCAGAACACCCTTTCCTTTATCCTTAGGATCAATTGCAGGTTGAGAAGTTCTTTGTTGTTCTTCTTCTTGTATATCTCGAATAGTAACTCCTCCTCTTGGTTGTGATAAATCTGTTAGGAATTAGAAAATTCCATGTTAAAGAGTCGGTCACCCCAATAATGGTCTAGCATATGTTAGCTCGTAGATTTGTCGTTGTTTACGTTATTTATCAGTTTATTAGTTAGTTATTAGTTTAGTTTAGCGTAGTGTTTCATCGTGGAGGAAGGACGGGTCTTTACCCACTGTATCCCTGATCCACAGGCCGATAGGAGGTCGTTGTGTCTGTAAGTATAAATACCCCTTCCATCCATGGAAGGGGTGGTGCTTTCAATCTAATATTCTACAATTTGTGAAGTAACTCTCTACCAAGAAAACACCCAACTCTCTAACTTTCTCTCTCTAATGGCTAACATGTATTTTGATCTCCCAAGACCACCCGAATCATCAACACAATATTATTTACGATCCTACAATTGGTTTCAGAGCCAAGGTTATTGTGTTGTGTTGATTTGTGTGGTTTAGTTCCATGGTTATTTTGTTTGTTGATTTTTGATACTTGTTTTCCCACGTTTAAGTTATATCAGTTTCTTTAAACATATCTCAGTCTATTATCTGTTCTGTCTTATGGTCATATGGTCAGGTTTTAAGGTCCAACAAGTATTTTGATATGCTGTTTTTTAGTCAAAAAGGAACATGTGTCAACGTCCATTAGTCCTTACAAATGTTGCATCTGTTTTTGTGTCATATTCCATCTGATTTTGCCCAGAAAAGCAGTCTAGTTACTATCACTTTTGTGTCTTTGTACCAAGCTGTGAAGATAAAGTGGTCATTTGGTTATTCTAGTGGGTCAAAACGGATAAAAAGGAAGCATTTTTCTTATGCAGTTTTACCGGGCATGGTATAAATATGGTCGGAATAATGGTCGGAAAACTCATCGGAAAAATGTCAAAAAGTCTTGCTAGCGAGTTGTCCTTTAAAGATGTCCAGATTCACTGTATTGCAGTAGCGACTTGTGCTTAAACATAGCGACTTGCTTTTGAGCATAGCGACTTAAAAAAAGACCTTAAAGACCTAGCGACTTGTTATTTAACAAGTCGTAGCGAGTTAGCTTAGCGACTTGGCTAGCAACTTGGCTAGCGACTTGGCTAGCGACTTGGCTAGCGAGTTGGCTAGCAAGTTGGCTAGCGAGTTGGATTAGCGACTTGACTCAAAGACTTTGACCTAGCGACTTAGTCAGAAAGGTAGAAGAAGTTTTTGTTTTGACCACGACCATCACAAGCCATATTCCATAACGACTCACGACCTCAGCCTCGCTTCTTTGTGTATGGTTTGACAAAACTCACAAATCTATCAAGATCTGTACACATAAGAAGCTACCTCATTGATCAAAGAGTCTAAAATAAAAGAAAATCATTTTCAAGATCTCAGCTTATATCAAGGGTTGGCTATGCACTTTAAGTACACTATTCAAAAACGAAACCCTCGACATATATCCTCAATGATCTTTGACTCAACACTTAAACAATAATAACATTAATGACCTAAGAATTATTCGTGCTAAATTGGTATTCAATCTCAACCATTCAAGGTCTTACACGAAATTAATTCATCACATATCCTTAAAGAAGAAAATTAGATCTCAGCTTTGATTTTTTTGTGTAAGGTTCATCAAACTCATAGATATTTAAAGATCTATTCACAAAAATCGTATGCATCAAGGATCTAAATTTTTTTTTGTGTTAATGTCCGAATCTAATGATAAAGAAAATAACAAGTATGTCATCTCTTTTCTCATAGCTCGTTTATTTAAGGAACACTAACAAGAATCTAAGTAAAACCTAACCGTGTACGTCCATCTCTTGCCATCCCTGTGGCCTCGTCATGTGCCTCGTACCATCCCTGTGGTGAGGTCTTGATGTTTATCAAAATGGAGAGACACATTCGTTTTTGATTGTGCATTAAGTTGGATTGATATATGATTGATAACGCTACACGCGTCGTTCGGGGTCAAAGGAACTTCCTTTTCGTCGAGCAAGTTTTTCAACACCCTAGGCAGTGAACCTAATCGTTGTAGTGTAGTATTAGGGTAAGCCACGGGTATTGATATCGTTCTCTAGGGGAATAGTGTCGTTAGGCTGAAGTATATGTCGATTTAAGTCTAAAGATGAGGGATGATTATTTTTGTATTTTTATATTTTATGAATCTCGGTTTTGGAGGGGAGGGTGGAATTAGTTGCTAGTCAACTATCCCAAAAGGTACTAACTAAATTAGGGGTCTACCAGGAACGTGAAGCGTATCTACTTATGATGTATTACTCCTTGCTAGCTATCTAATTCTACCTACTGAATTGTCACGTCCTATTGATGGTTGAATTGTCACGTCCTTATTCTTAACGCGTTGTGTTTTCTAAGGTCGTAAGGTGTGCATTCCCTAACTTCTTTAAAGTCACCTTTAAGTGTAGTAAACAAAATCCACTAAGTCATTCATAAACTAACTTTAAGGTTATCTTTGATTTAGTAAACGAAATCCACCAAGTCATTCATAAACTATCAAAGATTTATCAAGTATTAAACACAACGATAGCCTAGTCGCACTCCTAAGCTAATTACAATTAAGATAAGAGACAACCAATCAAACAAGAGATAGTAGGGTGCAAGAATTATAAACTAAACTAATTAGACTCATTGAAATTGTCACACCCTAATGATGAAGATAGACACAAGCATCAATAAGAAATCAATAAGATCTAATTAATTATATACAAGTTTCATACAATCATAAGCAAACACTAGGTGAATTAGCCAAGCATAATTAATGAATAGCAAGCAACAATTGTGATAATTGAAGACATACCATAGGATTGGATTAACAAACAAATCATTACACGATGTTAATGGAGTGTTTGAAACCCTTTAAGTTGCTGGAAAAACACCTACCTAAACCCTGGAATCGGACTTAGGGTTTAGGGCTTACAAAAAGTGAAGTTATAATGTTATATTTATAGGCAGATTTTCTGTCGGCAAAGAGCGACGGCGTCACACTTATAGAGCGACGGCGTCCCACTTATAGAGTGACGGCGTCACGACCATTTTTTCAGCAAATTTTAGATTTTCTCGTTCCGATCGCGTGGGCTTTTGAATCACCTAAATCCGAGTTCGTATGCAAAAGTTATGGCCAAAACAATATCAACTACTTCGCGCGCATGTTGTGACTTGATCAGCTTGTGACGGCGTCACCTTATGCCTGTGACGCCGTCCCCTTCAATCTTTTAAAACCTGAAGCCGTCACTTGTAAATAAACAATTTGGCTACTGAGCCGTCACAAAAGTGCTCCGACGGCGTCGCAGTTAAGCAGTGACGCCTTCACCTTCAGTTCCAGCAGCCTGAGTGTCTCGATTCTTGACTTTGGCCATTTTCTTCGTTTATTCGCGCCTTTTCGTCCAAATAAGTGCCATTCCAGCATTTTGCCTTCAAGAGACCTAAAAAGTGAAAAGGAACGATATTAAGCAATAACGGATACAAAAGTGATCAAATAAGGGCTTAAACGACCCCTCAAAAAGGTACCTTTTAAAACCTTATCAAATATCCCTACACTTGGTATTTGCTTGTCCTCAAGCAAATGTACTTTTAGCCAATTAATTTATAAGTTAGGGGTCATGAAGCATTAATTCAAAACGGTCCACAACACATATAAGCCCCTCAAAAGTCATAACAAGCACGGAAATTACATACTAGCACCTCACATGGGGTGTTTGGATACTCACATCTCTCTCGGGTGTATATATGAAATATAACAAATAGGAAATGGAAGATAAACACTCATTAACCGGTCCTAGTACATAGATTACCATAGGCTTGAGAATAGATCAAACCTCCATCGCTTTGGCGTAAGAACCTAGGAAAGACTATCAAAGAGGTATTTTTAAAGGGTTGTAATGTTAGGCTTACGGTAGGGAAACAAGGGTTTGGTGGGATAGGCTATTTAGTGGTGGTAAGTCAAAAATCTCTATGTTAAATGCATATGAAGAATGGCGTTGCTAAGCCAAGACTCGACACTCTAAACTCTAGATAACTGAAATAAACAAACATAAATTCAAAGGATAGATGTAGGATGGTAGCCCGTATGTATTTTTTTTTTACACTCTATTTTTTTTCTTCTCTTTTTCTATTTTTTTTTTCGATTATTTTTTTTTTTTTTCATACACTTTTACTCTACCATCCTCTACGATAACATCAAAATACTAGGGATTTACAGGCATATCCCTACACTTGAGTTTTTATTACTCTAACACTAATTTGACCCGAATTGAAAAGATCAAAACACTTGGGGTACATTATTATGCAAATAAGGGAATTGGCGTTCCCTTTTAGTCATTTAAAAACTTTAACTTTTCCCATAAATCCCAATCATCCCAAAACTGTATACAAAGGATATGACTCGACTTAGCAACTCATGCAAGCAACCAGATAATTGAACTAAGGGTTTGGGGTGATAACAATAATGCACTAAAAGTGAGTGCATAAAGGGTAGGCTAAGGCGATTTGGGTGTATATTTGGGGGTGGGGTGTAAACAATGCTCTTCATTGATATTCCGGAAAACCGAAACATCACGAGAACCGCGAAAAGGATAGGCTCTGAGGGGTTAACTAGGGGTATCGTGTACTAAAGATGAGTACAACGCAAAGGGTGTGGGGGAATTACTCAACCGATGTGGAAGAAGTAATTATATTATGGGTATCAAACAAGGGTTATCCTAATGCCTCTTATCATTTAGTTATTCCTAACTACACAAGTGTAGTCTTACTAGCGATCTCGGAATGCATCACAAAACAAGTTCTAGAATCTATTATACTACCGGTTCACACTCTAAGCATTGAAGATGAATGCTTTAATTCCTACTAATCTAAGGGCGATCCTCACATTTTGGGTGGAATTTGGGTGGTAAAGGGTTTTTGTGCTAGTCATGCAACTTCCTATCCATGAGACGCTTTTGTTAAGACTAATGGCCCACTCCTATATGTCATAAAAAATTTTAAATTTGGTGCCAAAATTACCCTAACCGACATTTTCTCATGGTTTATTACACAAATGCAATTGGACAAAGCAAATAATCAAGGATAAGCATAGTTTCAAAGTTCCCGTTTTATTTTCCCTCCCTACACTTAAACTGAACATTGTCCCCAATGTTCCCCGAAAGTATCAAAGTTATGATAATAGAAGGTAATTAAAAACGAAAGAAACTAATACTCCCCTGATTAGCTCGGTAGGATCTGTGTGTGAAGTGGTGGTTAAATCCTTTCCAAGAAGAACGTATGCGTGAAAAGCTCCTTCCAATCTTATGTAACTTCTTCTTGATAAATTAAACCTGCACACTTGAAGAAACAAACAACCCAACGCATCAAACCGAACAAAGAAAAATCACAACAAGATGTAATTCCAGACTTAAATAAGATATAATGCTTGTGGAATGGATGTTTGCAGATTTTCTAGAAAATTAAGACCTGGAAAATTCCAAAAATTTGTAAGTAGCACAGAAAATGAGAAAAAGTAATCAGTGGTTTCTGCTCCTTCCTGACGCCGTCAGGTTGCGATTCTGACGCCGTCAGGTTATCCTGACAGAAACTGGTCTGCGATTTTCTGGAAAAAATTATGGAAAATTTATATCTTTAGAATCTGGAAAACTTTCCTGCAAAACATCCATTATGACTCGATACAAGCATTTGACTCTAACAAACACACATGTATAACTTTTAATTAATTGAAATTCTCATGTTTACATTTCTTTTGAAAACGTGTGTAATCCTCCCTACACTTATCCCTTATGTAAAATACCTTTATATGTAATTAAGACGAGGTTAAAGACAAAATAAAGCATTTTTACAAATTCAAACATGAGATTAAACAATCAATAAAAGATATACGACACACAAATAAAAATGAAAAACAAATACACATGGGTTGCCTCCCAAGAAGCGCTTGTTTTTGTTCGAGTCACGAGCCTGACTCTACCCTTATTTAACAGATAAAGGGGAAGTTTTCCCTACACTTAAGTTTAAGTGCGGGTGATAGTAGCGATACACACCCTTAGGGTGGAAATATGCCACGTGAGGTGAAGGGGGTGTGTGAATGGCTTCCTTCATCCTAAAACTACCCGGATTAAATTGGTTGATGGGTGGGTCGGTTCCTCGTTTATCTAAAGATGGAAGTAAAGATTGAGGTTCCGGTTCATCAACACTAGGAAATTCCCTAGAACTAAGAGTAAGACTGAGACTACAAGTATTCAAACCTATATTCTCCAGTTGCGTTCGGTTCAAATGTTCTACCTCCATTGGGATTCCTAAAGTCTCTTCTACTACTTCCGGGTAAGTCACGTGCGGTGTGTATGCCTTAAATGATGGTGGGGCTTGTGGGGTACCTTGTGGGTCTAGACTTTTCACTTCATCCTCAATCACATCTACATCATCTATTTGCTCGTCATGAAATATTTCCTTAGGTCGTGATGAAACCAATTCTAGTAATTGATCCAACTTATGGTTTAATGCTTGGTTGCTTACCATAATGTTTTCATAAATTTGGTCAGTTCTCCTAAGGGCCTCACTAAAAATAGTTTCTAAACACGGAGGTTGTTCACGAAAGTCTATCCTAGGTGAAGGCTCAAACGAAGCATAGGTTTCACTAGATGAGGTATTTTGTGGGCTTGATGGAATGGTGAAATCCTCAAAAGGTTTATGGACTTGGTTACTTTCTTCCCACCACCTTGAATAATCCACTTCGGTATATCATATTTCATGAAATAACCTAATCGCGGATATAGTGGATTCGCGTTCTCCATAATGGTGAACGGAAGAGTCAATGGACAAGTTTTACGAACAAAGGCACAAAGAAGGGAGATAGACTACAAGGAAGCTAATAAAAAGAAAAAAAAAATCTCACTTGATAGGAATCTTGTGAGTAGACCTAAATGAGATAGAAATCAAGCTTAACAATAACTATTCCCCGGCAACGGCGCCAAAAACTTGATAACGCTACACGCGTCGTTCGGGGTCAAAGGAACTTCCTTTTCGTCGAGCAAGTTTTTCAACACCCTAGGCAGTGAACCTAATCGTTGTAGTGTAGTATTAGGGTAAGCCACGGGTATTGATATCGTTCTCTAGGGGAATAGTGTCGTTAGGCTGAAGTATATGTCGATTTAAGTCTAAAGATGAGGGATGATTATTTTTGTATTTTTATATTTTATGAATCTCGGTTTTGGAGGGGAGGGTGGAATTAGTTGCTAGTCAACTATCCCAAAAGGTACTAACTAAATTAGGGGTCTACCAGGAACGTGAAGCGTATCTACTTATGATGTATTACTCCTTGCTAGCTATCTAATTCTACCTACTGAATTGTCACGTCCTATTGATGGTTGAATTGTCACGTCCTTATTCTTAACGCGTTGTGTTTTCTAAGGTCGTAAGGTGTGCATTCCCTAACTTCTTTAAAGTCACCTTTAAGTGTAGTAAACAAAATCCACTAAGTCATTTATAAACTAACTTTAAGGTTATCTTTGATTTAGTAAACGAAATCCACCAAGTCATTCATAAACTATCAAAGATTTATCAAGTATTAAACATAACGATAGCCTAGTCGCACTCCTAAGCTAATTACAATTAAGATAAGAGACAACCAATCAAACAAGAGATAGTAGGGTGCAAGAATTATAAACTAAACTAATTAGACTCATTGAAATTGTCACACCCTAATGATGAAGATAGACACAAGCATCACTAAGAAATCAATAAGATCTAATTAATTATATACAAGTTTCATACAATCATAAGCAAACACTAGGTGAATTAGCCAAGCATAATTAATGAATAGCAAGCAACAATTGTGATAATTGAAGACATACCATAGGATTGGATTAACAAACAAATCATTACACGATGTTTATGGAGTGTTTGAAACCCTTTAAGTTGCTGGAAAAACACCTACCTAAACCCTGGAATCGGACTTAGGGTTTAGGGCTTACAAAAAGTGAAGTTATAATGTTATATTTATAGGCAGATTTTCTGTCGGCAAAGAGCGACGGCGTCACACTTATAGAGTGACGGCGTCACGACCATTTTTTCAGCAAATTGTAGATTTTCTCGTTCCGGTCGCGTGGGATTTTGAATCACCTAAATCCGAGTTCGTATGCAAAAGTTATGGCCAAAACAATATCAACTACTTCGCGCGCATGTTGTGACTTGATCAGCTTGTGACGGCGTCACCTTATGCCTGTGACGCCGTCCCCTTCAATCTTTTAAAACCTGAAGCCGTCACTTGTAAATAAACAATTTGGCTACTGAGCCGTCACAAAAGTGCTCCGACGGCGTCGCAGTTAAGTAGTGACGCCGTCACCTTCAGTTCCAGCAGCCTGAGTGTCTCGATTCTTGACTTTGGCCATTTTCTTCGTATATTCGTGCCTTTTCGTCCAAATAAGTGCCATTCCAGCATTTTGCCTTCAAGAGACCTAAAAAGTGAAAAGGAACGATATTAAGCAATAACGGATACAAAAGTGATCAAATAAGGGCTTAAACGACCCCTCAAAAAGGTACCTTTTAAAACCTTATCAATGATCTTTTGATATTTTTTGTGTGTCGATTGTTTTGGATGTGATAGAATAATGAGGGTGGCGGATTTTTTATGAGGGTTTGAAGGATAAGTGTCGACTGATTTTTTGATGGAGGTTGCGTTTTTTTTAGAGAGAAAAATTAGGGTATCAAGTGTGATTAGTGGGCATTTTATACTCCTCGAAAAATCTAGGGTTATGTGATGTTAACCGGTTGTATGGGTTATTGTTGGACTCAGTATGGGCCGAATTTATTGTGTCAAGTTTGAGAGCTAATGGTATCCGTGTATTTTTGCAACCGTCCATTATATGACTTAAATTATTTTAGACATATTATTTGGTTCACATATGGATTATGAAGTGAATTTGGATGCTGGACCGGGTTTATCAAATTGACTCATGGGCTACATTGTGTAACATGGTCTTGGGCTTTAAGTGTTATCAAAGTGACATGGTTAATTGTTTTGTACTTGAGGTTTTATAACTGTTCGTGAGCTAGAACATATTTGTGGGATGCATATGTTGTTTCTGTTGAACCAATTATTGATTATGAATTTCGGGTTGGGTCTCATGGGTTTAAACGAATGGAATAAGCTCAAGAAATGTGGATGTTGGGCTTAATTTTGCTATCATGGACCAGGTCGTTTCGTACTTAATTGAATATAGTTTCTTTCATAAGGTGTTATGTGATATTGGATATATTTTTGGTCCTGACCCTCGTTGGATATTGTTTCATGCTCGCGAATTTGAATTTATGATTCATGATAAATTATGGGCTGAGAGTTATTGATTTGATGATGATCTGAGATCTTACGATGAGATTTGACGAAGATATTTGATGAGAATTGATGAAATGATGAGACTAGCTTGTTGTTATTGGGCTTAGTACTTTGGTATATACATTTTCATAGATAATATTTCGTCACAGCTTGAAATTGTTTATATGACCAAAGTTGACTGCGGGGTTGTTTGGACGTTATCTCTTATTTGGATTTGAAGTGAGGTTTTTCGGGCGCATTAACTTATTTTGTCTTCTTTCTTTCTACCCTTCCGTGAAGATGACTTGTTTGGGCGTTTATATAGTGTGATAAAGACTTGGCCATTTAGTTACGTTTGTGATTCTTTCTCATTTAACCCACAACGCAACTATCACTTCGGTGTCTCACTCTGTTGAGAATGTCAAGAGGTTTTGTACATTGGGTACACCGTTTCTTCTTCACAAGGATTAGTACAAGTTTAAGTAACAAATCTGGGGAATTTCACTTCATGATCAAGTTTGACATATCGGGTCTACTTCACCAAGTGGTCACAGCAACAGCCGACAGAATGCGTGAATGATGTGTTTACCAAAGTGATTATTGGATGGTTGATGAGATTGTTGATGTTGTTTATTGAACCGTTAATGAACCGATGCATGTTCCCCTAAAACAGATATTCACCGAAGCCAAAGTCGTCATAACACATTCAAGCTAACATTGTTTACGGTTTTGTCTTGATTTTGTAAAATCCCGCGAAAGAATCTATTTTTCGGTTTAAATCACAGACTTGTAAAATCCCGTGACAGTGGAAATATTCTGATTATTGTAAAGAGCATTTCCAGATCTATCTTACGGTTTATTCTTGGTTTTGTAAAATCCCGCGAAAGAAACTATTTCTCGGTTTAAACCATAGAGTTGTAAAATCCCGTGATGATGGAACCATCCTGGAGAGGGGAAGTGTATTTCGGGATCTTCTTGATGCTGGTGCTACGGTTTCTGCTTCAAAGAAGGGATAAAAGGGTGTACTTCATGAATTGGGTGTGTGTTTGGATATTCGTCATGGAAGTTTGGTTATTACATGGTTTACGGGGTTTTGTGCTTCTAACCATGGTCGGGATGAAAACCATTATCAGAGTTCACTTCAAACGTCAAAGGAGGCTAGAATTGAGCTTTTAACCAGAAGATGTGACAACGGAGTTAATTCACTATTATTTATTTGAAGTTGAAGTGAATTATCACGGGCGAGTGTACTTAGTATCTGAAGGTATCGGGGATGGTTGGATGAAGATTCTTCGAGATCCTTGTTCGAGCTTATTATCAAAAACGAAGACTTGGAAATCTAGTTATTCTTGAGAGTTTTTTTTCTCTTTTACCACGAAGGGAAATTGGGCTCTTTTTGCCACAAAAATAACTATCACTTTAAGGAGTTACGTTGTAGTGCTCAGTGTCACATTCAATTGTGGATTTTCAAGAGGTAATGTACGTCTATTACTTGATGGTTGGTTGGTTGAAGAGTATAGAGTACTTAAGAGATTCAATGGAGCATGAATTCTCGGCACCGCTCTTTGTTACATATGTGCAAGTTTAAGTCACGAGTTCGGGTTAGTTTACTTCAGGGTCAAATTCATCATATTGGGTTTTCTTCATCAGCTGTCATGACAAAGAGCCTACTGAATGATAATGGGGTTGATTACATGTTTTGCTAAGAGAGCTGAAAAGAGAGAGATTATGACGTCTGTTCACATCAGTTCAGGCCTCGTACTTCAACATTATGACGTTTGAACACAACAGTTCAAGCCTCGTTCCTCAATGAAAAGAAAAGTGTACGTGTCAGTGCGCTTTATCTTCGGAAGAAGAGAAATCTTCTTATTATGACCATTCTCATCAACATGCTTCATACTTTTTCCATGCGCTTCAGTCATCAAGTGAACCGGGCTACTGTTGATTGTTTTCTGATTACACTTTCTCAACTATAATGACGATGGCGACATCCTGTGCTGATTTTGCGGGGGAGAAGTGTGAATGGACTACATTTGGATAATTATCACTTGTTTAATCAAGAATGGCATCTCCGTATGCAATTCTTGAGGGGGAGAAGAAGTGTGAATTTTTTGCATTGTTGATTGATATTAGAGAATACAAATGGTCATACGGCTCTAAAATCATGTAAGAACCGAGCTTCTTCTTATCGGGTCATCTTTACATGGAGTTTCTTCGAAGAAGCCGTTGGTTGACATCTTCACTCGGATTGATGAGTTTATCGACAAAGTTCTTCCGGTTAATGCTTCACGTACACATCAACATGATGATTCCGAACAATCTATCTGTTCTTGTTTGATGTGATTGGTAGTTTGGTGTTACCATTTCGTGTGTTCGCTGCGGCCTGATTGCTGATTTCCGTAATGAACATCTTTCTGTTCTTGTTTGATTGGGAGGGATTATAGTTAAGGGGATTTGCAAGATGTAAGTTAATTGGGATGCTTTTTGGTGGGATTCTTTTTGGTGTGAGTTGAAGATGTTAACTATCTATTCCCCAACTGGACAATCTTGAAGAAGGTCGAGTCTACAGTCTGTTCTACATTTTCTGCTACATGTTAGAAGACTAAAGACGAGTTGCATTTAACGATCTAAAGACTTCTTCTTAATCTGGGCATCTATCAAACAGATTGTCGGTTTAGGGGAGAGCACTAATTGGGGGAGATTTAAATGCCAGATTCAATCCCCAATTAGACTTGCTCATATTCTTTAGCAGGGACTCCTCGAGACGTTGTTATTGACTATTTCACGTATTGGACATTTGACACAAGTTGATTACTTCGGAGTTAATCATTTATCACTTATTTGAGATTGAAGTTGACTTTCACAAAGGCGTGTTCTTATTTGATAACTTGCTCGGGCTTAAGAATTTGAGTTGAAGACTTGGTTTATCTAGTTACCAGCAGTCGAGGTGGATGGTAGAAGACCTGGTTAACTATCACTATTAGGAGTTACTTTGTTTTACTCAGTGTCACACGCATATGACGGTGTGGATAATCGCAAGAGGTGTTAATGTCTCATACTTTGTTTGGGTAGTGAGTACTTAGAGATTTGCTTGAAGCATAAATTCTCTACACCGTTCTTCCATCATTAGGTGCAAGCTTAAGATACAAATGTGGGGAAGCTGACTTCCGTTTCAAGTATGGTATAGCAGGTTTTCTTCTTCAGTGGTCTCTTCAAATTGTCTACATAAGGGTTGATAAAAATAGTCAGAGAGAGTCTTCAGCATGTTGATTCCCACAAGAGTTCAAGTGTTCTTCTCAACAAATTTCTAGTATACGGGCTTACAATGAGTTGTTGATTCTGAAGTGTCAAAACCAGCAAGGAGAAAGGAGACTCACATATAAACACAAAGCGAGTAAACTTGATGAACTTAACTCTTCTAAGTGATTGAAGATATCCCGGGAAGACAAATGTTATTACCGCAGAGAAACTCAAGGTTTTACTCATGACAATCACTTATTCCGGTGTTGACATCCGCAGAGATTGTCACCCGCAGAGATAATCAGTGATTCGGCCTGCTTCTTCAATGTTATCAGTTATTCTCTCTTTGGGCATTCGGGTACTTCGGGTTCTTGAGCTTCATACACTTTCTTCAGGGGAGAGAAAAGTATACATCGGGGTTATTCTTTGGCTATTGGACTTAATTTGCTACTTCGATGGTATAAGTTTCTTTGTCTTCGGGTATGTGTATTCGGGTTCGTGAGCTCTAGTCTAAGAGATTGACTGCATCAATTCAACTACTTGGGGGAAGTGGTCTCTTGACACCTTTTTGGAATGGATTGCTTCAGACTTCAATGGTTATGAAATTTGAGAAGATTATTTATGTGTGGGATGATACGTTGCTGTTCTTATGGATGATATAACCCCGAACGGAGATTCTCGATTATCGGTCTTAAAAGGAGCAGCGGGATTTATGATAATGGTGTGCTTCTCTGTGCACCTGGCTAAGGAAAGCTTGAAATAGAGCTTCGAATCTGCTCATCCAAAGGATTTTCGGTTTGGGGGGAAGCTGCCAGAGTCTCACTTTCAGATGGTTCAATTTCTCTCAATTCAGGAGCCTCGAAAGCTTTGGTGGTGAATGTTTAAGAGATGATGACTTCTATCTTCTACAACGAGGCTGCTCGATATTCTTATCATGGTACTCGTATCATCATCCTCTTAACTATATCATCTATTCTATCCTTGTAAATATTTATTCGAAAAACAAAATACAAAAATATAAAACCAACAAAAAGAAATAGAAAAATATAAAACCAACAAAAAGAAAATAGAAAAATATAAAATCTTCAAAAATCCATAAAAAAAAATCAGAAAATTTGAAAAAGACCAAAAATATGTTTTCCAAGACATGTCTTCTGGTATCGATAACATCTACGGTCTTAGAAATGTCATTCAATAATGGCACGGGACCATAGATGAAGTTCGAGCAGGAGGTGTAAATATTCATTTTCAAAACATGTCACAAATCAAATGGCTTACAGTTATTCCAGACTGTAACCCGGACTTCAAAAATGGCTTGCAGTTACTTCAGACTGTAACCCGTGCTTAAACAATGGCTTGCTATTATTTCTGATAGCAACCCGCTCTTTTAAAGAAAGGAAAGTGCTACGCTAAACAATTTTCAAATATTTCGTGCACTTATCCTTAAAACAAGACAAGGAAAGTATGTCGAAGGACTGCTGTTCCTACACAAATGTTTTTCCGTCTAAAATTCTTCAGAAAAATATTTGGTGTTTTCAAAAATGGTGGTAAATGAGTTGCTTAAAATCTATCAGATTCAAAGTTTTTGTGAAAATTGAAAACTCAATCAATGACTTCAGCGCTTTTAATCTTTTCAGAAAATAAGTCATTGATTGAGGGGGAGAATGTTTTCAAATTTATATCATCTAACGGACTTTCTTAATTATCCTACGTGCTTATCTGAAAAAATATAATTTCCTATGTTGAAGGACTAGGTTTCTAGGATATGATTGTTAGGTTTAGATGATTAGAGTTTGAGAAACACATTATACCCATACCTTACATGATCTGATTGATATGTTGGATTGACTTTTATTAGTCGATTGTTGTTTGGGTGTTGTCGACCACCATATATTTGTATGTGTGTTCACTAACATATGCAGGTATATTGGTATATAAGAATGTTCCCGATCCGGATCCCACTAATGAACATGATTGGATGCCGCAAGGAAAGGGTAACGATATCTTGGGTTGACAAATGAAGAAACGGAGCTTAATTGGACTTCTATGGAGAGTTGGCATAAATGCAACGTAAGAGGTCTCACTGCATCAGCAGATGGTTTTCTTCTAAGTGATTGAAGAAACGGAGCTTAATTGGACCTCAGTTGGCATTCAAAATGCAACATAAGAAGAAGTCTCACTGCATATGCAGACGGTTTTTCTTCAAAGCCCTACAGCAACAACAGAAGCTTCTCAACCACCTAACGAATCTTTGTGCAGGATACCATTTTTAAACAATTTTTGAGTAAATTGAATTAAATTGTTTTGAAAATGGAAAAATGTTGTTTTGAAAATATATTGGACTAAATTTTGAAAATCACCGGACTTCATTTTATCAAAACTTAAGTCACTCAATCATCGACTTCTGTCATGGTTTGAGGGGGAGAGTGATTTTGAATAAAATATTTTCAAACAATATATCTTCAAAAGAGTCCGTTTGTACGCTAAAATGTGGTGATCTAAAGATTTAATGTTATGTCATGGTATGGTTTTTCTTTAAAACTCAAAGATCTGTCAAAATGAAATTTTTTCTGTTCTTGTTTGATTGTGAAATTGTTTTATTTTACTTAAAGATCTCTTAAAAACTATCATACCTGACACTAACAATCTTTAATGTCTAAATCTGGTCCTTCTCTGTCATTTCTCAAAATTAAATCTTGCCACGTCTTTCCCTAAAACTTTCTAAATGATTTAAATCAATCGGGATCCAAAACCCTAATTGGTTTGAAATTTCTGATCAAGGGAGAGATCGTGATTTAAATCTAAAATCTGTTTTAATGGAATCGGTTTTAGTCCTTTATAGGCACTCCTGCCTCCATGTGCCAAACGATTTCAAATATACAATGCACATGTTGAGGAGGAGGATTTATCCAAAAACCAGATGAGTATTTAAACAAGGCCACATTTTCTCCCATGTTTTCTAAACCTAATTAAATCACTTGGGATCCAAAATCTCAAAGGGTTTGATATTTTTGATCGGGGGAGAATTTGTGATTTAATAATGAAATTTGATAAAAGGTGATCGTTTTGATTTAATTGTGCACGCTGCTCGCTCATATGTGCTAAACACTTTTGAATCTTGAAGCACATATTGAGGGGGAGCAAATAAACTATCGAGGTACAAAAGCTTTTATGTTTTAACATAATGTACCTTGATTGAGTTTTCAAATGGTTTCTTAAATGGCTTTTGTAATCGTGGATGTGCTTCAAAAGAACTCTTGCCTCTATGTGATAAAAATGATTTCAAATATCCTATGCACATATTGAGGGGGAGAATTTTACCAAGAAAATCAAATGGCTTTTTCGTATGAAAATTGTGATCAAAGAAAATATTTCAAAGTCCTCTTGCCTCCTTGTGCTAAACAATTTCTAAATCATATGCACATGTTGAGGGGGAGGTTTTCTAAATGATCAAAACTATTAAGGTAGAAAATGCTTTGATCTCGTATCACAAGTACCTTGATTGTTTTTCCAAATGATTTTTCAATTGGTTTCAAGGAAGAATGAACTGTACCGAAAGACCGACCATTTTACTTTAAGGAGTTATAAGGATGGTGAGGTTAGGTATTAGTTCCCACGATCCGCCAAAACCGGAGGGATCTACCCAGGGACAATCCACTAGATAGTGTAGAGTCCTTAGGTATGATGAAAAAAAAGGAGAAAAATGAGAAATGGGAAGAGTGCGGACTGAGACAGAGATAGTACTGGAATAAACCCAACAAGGTTCTAGTTATGAAGTCTCGGTAAGCACTGAAGGGGTTGAAGAATGAAAAAGAAATGAATGTGAAAAAGGGTGAAAAGAAATAGCCCTCCATCAATTCAACCTTAGGGCAGAAACCGGGTTCAATACATATGCTACTGGTGGTTACTAAGGTAACACTGGTATTGAAGACAAGACGTCATGGACCCAGTGACGCACTGCACCTAACTTCCCAAGCCACTCAAGTTCCTCTTAAAAGGGCTTGTTTCATTCTCACGGGGAACCGACATAATCTATCGACTTTCTCTTAGAGATTGTTGCTATTGAAGAAGGAGACCCTCTCCCTAGTCTCCGGCACAGGAACCAAAAATGCACTATTGAGTCTAGAGCCAAGAGATCATCCACAATATCTCGTTAGGACACTAAATTCTTGAAGACTTACTTTTTCACACAATGTGGAAAGTAAGTATATATTAAGAGTCCTACGCATTATCCTTGTGGTATTGCCAGAACATCCGAGTGATATGTAAAAATATTCACAATGAAGATGGAAATCCTTCTAGAGCCAACATCTAACAAGCTCTTGGTGGGTGACATGTGAAATCTTGCAAAAGATCAAGCTTGTGACAACTGGATAGAAACGATGGGGAGATTCATTCTTGAATCAACCCTGGTCCAGGAATGGAATTGACGAATACTTTTGGAAAAACCGTTCGATGTGCAAACCTTCTTTTCTCTAGCACGTCGAATGTGTATTCATTTCAAATTCAAAAAGTATCTCTGATTGAAAAATACTTTTAGAAAAACCGTTCGATGTGCGAATCTCTTCTTTTCGCTAGCACGTCGAATGTGTACTCATTCTCTAATACAAAAAGTATTTTGATTGAAAATTGATCTTTCTCATAAAACCTTCGTCGTATTGCAAAACTCTTTCTTCAAGCAATACGCGATTGTTTTTCAAATCATTTTTCATCAATCAGTGAATCTCAATTTGCTGGTTCACTCACTCCGTGTTGTCTTCTTTGAGACGTTCCGGTTTGAGAACAGCTAGAACAGCTGCGAAACCCTGTCAAGGAGATTCTTAGGAATCCTACCTGATCACAGGCAGTACTTGTACTGATCAACGGGGAACCGTGGGCCGTGTACCTCAATTCAACGAAAGTGATCAAAGACACTTTCGTGAGCTTTATTGCTAACTGTCGTATGCAGGTACACCCCGACGATTGCAGCTGATCAGAATTGAGGAGTCAATCCAAAGCCGCATGTTCACAGCAACCACACTTAATTGAAGAAATCATGACTGGTGCATATCTACATAACCTGGTTCTGATATTTTTATACTATGCTTCTGCTACGCTGCTGCAAATATCATGAACCAGTAAGGCTTCCGCTACTCTGATGGAAAGATGTCATGATTCAAAAGTGTGAGCATGTCGGTCCGAAAGTCACAACTTCACATGATGGCAACACAATAAAGGGTGATCCAGAGATTTACTGTGGCTGATGATCTCAATGAAAGCTCGAAGATCATCAAAGATGTGGATCAGTTAAAGGCCTCCACTAAAAGTACAAATCAGTGCGGACTTTGATGAATCGCTACAAAAGCACAAAGATTGCAGAAATTGAAGAATTCAAGTCTACGAGCTCCAGAACGAAGTCAAAGATAGAATGCTAGGAAGCAAAAATGTATTTCATGGGGTGACCTCCCTTAGGGGGAGATTGTTAGGAATTAGAAAATTCCATGTTAAAGAGTCGGTCACCCCAATAATGGTCTAGCATATGTTAGCTCGTAGATTTGTCGTTGTTTACGTTATTTATCATTTTATTAGTTAGTTATTAGTTTAGTTTAGCGTAGTGTTTCATCGTGGAGGAAGGACGGGTCTTTACCCACTGTATCCCTGATCCACAGGCCGATAGGAGGTCGTTGTGTCTGTAAGTATAAATACCCCTTCCATCCATGGAAGGGGTGGTGCTTTCAATCTAATATTCTACAATTTGTGAAGTAACTCTCTACCAAGAAAACACCCAACTCTCTAACTTTCTCTCTCTAATGGCTAACATGTATTTTGATCTCCCAAGACCACCCGAATCATCAACACAATATTATTTACGATCCTACAAAATCTCCTAAAATTGTAGCAATGAACTCATCATCACTTGCAGAATGAATAGGTTTGAGAATAGCTTCCTCCTCTTGAAAAATAGTTGAGGGACCAACAACTTCTTCATGTACATTTGTTGAAGGACCAACTTCCTCATCAAAATCTAACACTCTTGGAGTTATTACCTCTTGTCTGAAAGTATCATGAAAACCAGTACTTTGTTGTTCAGTACCTTGATTATCAGCAGTACTTTGAACTTGAACTTGCTCATCAGTATCTTGAATGATCTTTTCTTCAGACTTTTTAGAACTTTCAGGTTCATTCTCTTTAACCATATCTTCTTTCAAGTTCTGTTCTTCTAGATTCCTCCCCAAGTTGACAGAAGATGGTTTATGAACCTTTTGGTGTTTACTTGTCTTTGACTACCTTTGTGCTTTCTTCTTTGATTTGACCCAGATACAAAATTCTTTTATCAAAGGCCAAACAAAAGTTTTTAGCCTTCTAAATTTTATCTTCAATTTCTTTATCTGCTTAGCTTGAACCTTAGTAGTCTTTTGCAACTTAACAATCTCCCTTGTCAAAGCATAATTATCCAAAGATAAACCTTCACGAGGTATAGTATGTGGATCTTCACCTTGAATATGTGAATGTTCCTCTGATTGAGAAACAGGAACAGATCGTGATGGAGATGGAGAAGGTGATCTTACAACTTCTTCTTGAACCTCAGGGCTTGGGAAAACAGTACCCTGTGGAGATGCAGTACCTTCTTGAGAAGCAGTACTTGCAGATACAGTACCTTCAGAGGCAGTTCCTTCAGATGCATTACTTTCACTTGCTGCATCATTTTCATCATCAGCTCTAACAGCCTGAACAACTTCCATCATAGAAGTAGTTAATGGTGTATCTGGACCTCTAAATAGATCACTTCTTCGAGCCATAAAAGTAAAAATCTTGGATTGTTGAACAATAACAGGCAATAAATCTGTAGGCTTAGGTACATCATCAAGTTGTTTTTTTTTTTCCAGAAAAACTTGTATAAACCTGGGATACATTAACCATTTTGATCCATGATGGATGTGAGAAAGCATGCCATCAAGAATTAGCCTTGAAAAATTAAAAATACGATCTGTAGCTAATCCCACCATAGCAGATGCTATATTAGACCCAAATTGCTCCCAAGAAGTACTTTTAGCACTAATACAATGTAACAATACATGTATTAAAAACTTCCATTGAGGACAAAACAACTGTTTTCTGAATGTTTGTTCTGTTAAAGAACCTTCATAACCAATATGCCCAAAAGTTTCCCAAATCAATTCTTTGGCAAAACGAATAGCACCATCATTATCATTAAACAACAAATCTTCTCTAATAGATGCTTCAGTAATCTTCACAGTTCTTCCAACAACTGTAGCCCTAATATAAAATTCTTCATTCTCCATGTTTTCTCTTGCAGTAGCCCAAAATTCCTGAATACATGGCTCAATAATATCCAGCTCCACTAAAAGAGCATAACTGATGGGCGACCCAGTTAGATAATCAATAATATCATGAAACGCCTCATTATCTTCAGTCTTGTCTAAATTAGCTACCATATTGTGCTTTGAAACAGTAGGTCGATTCGCCATTGGTGATTATGGAAGCACAATAAGAATTGAAATCGAATAAGAATGAGAGAAATATGGAAACGATGCTAATGTATGAATATAAGAGGGAAAATCGGAAAGTAGTTATTTATAGGTGAGATTTGAAAAATCACTGCCCAAAATAAAACAACCATTTAGCATTAATTACCCCTCAATATAACCGTTGGAACAGTACTTTAATACGACAAACAGTACTTTCCACGTATGCAGTACTTTCCCAAAGCAGTACTTTCCAAGCAGTACTTTCAGGAAAAACAGTACTTTGCCAAATTCCTCCATAGAAACTAAGTATACATAATTATCCTCCCCTCAAGCACTACACAGGACTATACTAACACCTTATAGTCCTCCCCTCAAATGTAGCTTAGTAGTTAATCATGCCAATACTCACCACCAAGTGATTGAATCTTGAAACATCAAAGCCTTTGCTGAGTAAATCAGCTACATTGTCATCTGTGTGAACCTTAACAACATTAATGAGCCTGTGCTCATAACAATCTCTGATAAAGTGATGCCTAATCTGAATGTGCTTGGTCTTGGAATGATAAACATGATTCTTCACAATACAAATGGTACTCTCATTATCAATATTGATAGGAGTATTTTTTAAATTGAATCCATAGTCCAAGAGTTGATTCTGCATCCACAAAACTTGTCCACAACAACTTGCAGCAGCTACATATTCAGCTTCAGTAGATGATGTTGCTGCAATTTTCTGCTTCTTGCATTGCCAGGAGACTAACCTTCTTCCAAGATATTGGCATCCACCAGTTGTTGATCTTCTATCATAATTATCACCTCTAATACCTCTAACCTTGAGTCTCAATTGATTTTCAAGAGCTATTATGAGAATCTGAATAGCATCAAAAGTATCATCCTTAAAACCCAAAAAGAAAACCCAACTGAATCTACTGCAGTCATCTGTAACAACCAAACAATACTTTTTCTTATTTAAACTTGCCATAGAGACAGGTCCAAATAAATCCATATGTAACAGCTCCAATGGTTCTCTAATAGTTCTTTCCTCAAGCTTCTTGCAGGAAGCTTTATGTTGTTTACCCTTTTTGCATGCCAAGCATGATTGATCATTCTTGTAAGTCTTTGAAGGTAAACCTCTAACTAGATTGCCTTTGACTAGTTTGTTGATATTCTTGAAATTAACATGGCCCAATCTTCTATGCCATTGATGTGCCTCTTCAGATGTTGCTTTAGCCACCAAACATGTTGCTCTTCCATAAGAATATAGACTCTTCATGTCTAAACTATACACATCATTTGTCCTTGGAACTCTAAGTACTACCATGTCATCATCAACAGGTTTAAAGTCAGAGGAAAGGATGAGACATTCTGTGTCAGTGAATAACACAGGATGCTTTTTATCACAAATTTGAGAGACTGAGAGCAAGTTGAATTTAAGCTCCTTCACATATCTAACATTCTCAAAGTCAATAAGCCCTGCTTTGATAGTTCCTTTTCCAGTAATCTTTCCTCCATTGGGATCATTCCCAAATGCAACTCTTCCTCCACTAATATTTCTAAAATCTGACAGAATCTCTTTGTCTCCTGTCATACTTCCAGAGCAACCACTATCCATAATTAGATGATCTTTAAGCTCCTCTTCTGGGTTGCCCTGCACACAAAGAAAAGAGTTAGTGATTTTTAGGAACCCAAGCCATTACTGACTTGTGTTCCCCTTGTGGAGTTACAAACTCAAATTCTTTGAGTATGTAATTCTGTGACACCCCCAAATTACCTGTTTTGCAGCGGAATGGAATTCCTGGGGATTGACTGTCATAGCATCACAATCACAGTTATATTGAACGACCTAAAGTGTCGTTTGGAAAATACATCGCTTGATTTAATAAAATAATCAGAGTTTACAAAGTATAGGTCCCAAATGAAAATCAACTTGTGCGGAAAATAAGTTTAGTACAAGTCAAACGATGTTTTTAAAGTGTATAAATCCCATGTGAGACGCGTCGTCACCGCGACTCTATGCTATGTCCACATGCATGCCATGAAGTGAATGCCTTAGTTACCTGAAAATACATTGCTAAAAGTGTCAACACAATGGTTGAGTGAGTTCATAGAGTTAAAGTTGGAATGTAAAGTCTTTCAAAATCGTTTATGCAGCAAAGGCATTGTAAATCCACTCAGTTCCAAGTTCCGCCCATACAAAACTTGCAACCTGTGTGTTCACAACCCACTGCCAAAATATGTATAATTTATGTTCAAACACATGATGTCAAATGAATTCACATAATAGTGCATGACTTTATGTATCAATAGTTACTTGACATAATTGTACCAAGACATTTAGTTCAATGAAAATCCCAAGACATTCAGCTCAATGATGTTCCCAAGACATTTAGCTCAATAATAATCCCAAGACATTCAGCTCAATGATAATCCCAAGACATTTAGCTCAATAATAATCCCAAGACATTCAGCTCAATGATAATCGTATAGAAATTCTAAATATGACAATATTGCTACCTCGTATGATTAAACATTCATTTCAGTTAAACATGTAGTTGCAAATATCATGAATGTCATAAAAATAGTTGAGCATGTATCTCCCCCAAAAGTAATTCAAAACAGTTAAAAGAGTAGGGGCTATGACTCACCTGGTGCAATGTTTATGATGATAAAATGGCAAAAGTGGATATACTGAAATGTAGCGTGAATCTCGAAAATGACCTATTATGAATGATATGATATGTAATAAGTCATGATGTAATGTTATGCATGCAATTCGGATGATATTTATACCACTTATGAATTTTTGAAAACAATACTTCTCGTCGAAAATATAATCTTTTAACGTCTTGACCATTTTTAAATTACTTCACATGTATTTACGTTGAAATCATATCCGACGATAATCATTTAGTGATTTATTGTGAAATTATAACTTTTCGTCGTAAAATAATGTTATTGAAATTTCCATGAAAATGACAAAAACGGCCTCTAAAAGCTAGTCGTAAAATGGTGCACGTCGAGCGTTAGGAAACAAACTCAACGGTTTTGGGAAGCTCGTATGATAATCTCAAAGTTTTAGCATTTAAGTTTTCGTCCTAGAGGTTTCGTTCATAAAGAAAATTAGAGGTTAAGTATGGTACTTTTAGTCCAAAATATAGTTTAAGGATGGTTTTTCGGCAAAGTTTAAGCGACCGTAATTAATTCATTACAACTCCGCTAATCAAACGATCGGACATTTTGGAAAGTATACTTGACGATTTCACTTTTACTAGAAGACTTCACTTTATGAAAAGTTCTAAATCAATGTTAAAAACAACCTTTAACTTGGTAACTAGTTTTTGCCGCAAAACTTGTCTATTAGAAATAAGGATAGTTTTTCTTATATGATGAAAGTTACGGCAACTTTTGTAAACGTATATAATTTAGTCGTTACAAATCCGTTTTCTACGTTTTAAGGATCTTTAGCTTCGTATCAAAGTATACTAACATATTTTTAACAAGTCGACATAATTTACAACGTCCAAGCTTCATTTTTGACTCGTATAAAATAAATAATGGTTGCTGAAATTTCCAGAAATTTATATTTTTCGTCGCCAAATTGAAAAATTTATAACTTCTTCGTTATAACTCCGTTTTAATCCGTTCAAGCGGCCACGGTTTCGTTTTAAAGTATATTTTCTAAATATCTAGGCCAAATATTTTTACCTACTGTCGGATTTTCCAGAATTTCAAAATAAGGACAGACCCTTTTCAAAACGTGTCGAAATGAGTTTTTCTCGCGCCAAAACTATTCTAACCCATTCAAAACAACTCCGAAGCTATTCTAATCCTACCATACACCTTCTTAGGGTGTCATGGGTTCCTAGACATCACCAAAAATAATATATAACAAGGAGTAATTATATGATGGATTATATATATATAACAATTAAAAACCTTAAAAACCTTAAAAATGGTATAAACATCATGAAACTTGCATGTTTCTCAAATAAAATGATATGACCATAAAAATGAATGTGAAATAATAACATGAATATGAATGCTTACTAGTGATATGATGAGGTTTAAGGACAAAAGGGTTTTCCTAATCACTTGAGGTTTGTATTACAAAACCTATGCAACAAATGATACTAGAGTTTAATAAATCTTGTCTTGAAAATATTTGGTGATTTCCTCTTTGAGCTTATGGTTGGCCGGTTGTATGGTGAAGGAGAGAAAAGAAATGGTTCTTGAGTTTACACTTTGTATATTTGTGATGTATGTGTAGATTATGATTATAAAATGTATATAAGTAGAAGATATTATGCAAATGTTGAGTGACTCACCTTGGTATGTCGACCATGGGTGAGTTTGTGTTAGATCATATATATATATATTTTTTTATTAAGTGTATAAGTGTAAAGTTATGTAAGTTAATTAAATATAAGTAGTAACTTGTATACACATTTGAGCATTTAGGGTAGCGTTAGCTAAGAATAAATTTTAACGGGTCAAAATAAAATATATTTAGGTCATAAAAATTATAAAAATACATTTCTTGCAAAATTTGAGTGATATAATAACTATTGTATAGTATTTAATAAAACCGTCGTAATTATATAAATATAACAATTTATATACGAAATAAATTTAAAACACTGGGTAAACTCATAATATTATTTTTATAACTTAATATGAGTATAAAAATATATCAGGATAATTTTTGGAAGTAACGGATCAATTGTTCAAAATAATTAATTACGCGATAACGTTTATTTAATATGAAAATTATACGTTTAATGAAAAATGCAAAACCATGCATGAATTAATATGATGACAATGATGTTAATGAAATGTAGACTAAACTTAGTCTATATGAAATATCCTCGATGATATGATCATGAATTCACAGCTAAACCATTACGGTTACGTGAATTTGATGCTCGTAAACCCAGTTTACAATAAACGATAAATGATGAAGCATGAATAATGTTTTGAAGTATGACCTGAAAATACGAGTTGTCACATTCACCCAACCAAAAAGGAATTCAGTCCCTGAATTCAGTTCGTGTTAGTCTATCGAATTTTTGAGTTTGTGATGAATAACGAGGAGAGAAGATATGAAGAGGTGTCGTTATGGTTATTGATGATTGAGAGTGTATAAAACATCATAGTAAAGAAAATATTGGATGAATCTCCCACGAGTAACACTTTGACTTTGGAATATGTGAAAATTTTGCTTGCACTAAGATTTATAAATAACTGCTCCCAACATAACATGATCCCTCCAGAATTAGACATAGTTAGCTAGGCTATGTATAATTAAGGAACGATAATGTGACATTCGGTTTAGTTGTTATAACTCTCAATGTTTACAAAGATTTAAACCGTGTCGTTAAAATGGTAGTTAAAGTAAAAGGAAGTAAAATCCTTGTAAGTAATAACAAATCGGAAAGAAAATAAAGTGCGATAGATGAGAATATTTTACAACAAGTGGTTTATCAAACAGTAAGACATCTTAAGTTCTAAAGATCCGAATACGATGGAAGACATAAATTTAGTACGACATAGTACATAAGGAAAATTAAGACTGTTAGTTTCCGAACTTCTTCAGTCTTCCGCGTTATTGAGACCATGACGAGCTTTTCCTCCTTCTAACATGTATGCATTCCCATGAGCACCTTCGACTTGTTGACCTTGGTTTTGGGGACATTGGTTCCGATAGTGTCCTTGCTCTCCACATCCGAAGCATGTGACTATAGATTTACCTCTACAATCCCTGGCATGGTGTCCTAGTTTTTGACACTTGTAGCACTTAACAGGGCAAAGACCCGAGTGATGATACTTACATCGATTACATAGTGGGTAGGTTCCAGCATAACCTTTGCCTTCTATTGGTGCAACAACATAAACCATTGCGGCTCCTTGTCCTCTATTCTGCTGTTGATGATAGTTAGTGTTACGGTTTTGGTTGTTGTTATTATAACCTCTTTGGTCATTTTCCCATTTTCTTTTATTGTTGTTGATTTGGTTATCATTATTGTTGTTGTTGTTATTGTTGTTGTTTTGGTTATTGTTGTAGTTGGTGCGGTTGTTGGTATTGCTGTTACGGTTGATGTGGGTAATGTTTCCTCTCTTTACTACTTGTGCCATGAGTTTTTGGGATACTCGAACAGATTCTTCAATTGTTTGCGGATCAGAGGAAATCACATCACCTTGAATAATCTCGGGAAGTCCTCCAATGAAAGCCTCCAGTAGCTTCTCATTATCCGAAACCATAGATGGGCATAACACGGCCAATTCTTGAAACCTTCGAATGTAAGTATCAATGTCATACCCAATAGTTACCAGTTCATAGAATTCGGTCTCTAACTTTTTCACCTCCATACGCGGACAATACTTCTTCGTTAACAACCCTTTGAATTGCTCCCAAGTAAGCTTGAAAGCATTTTCCATTCCCATTGGCTGAGCATACGAGTTCCACCAAGACATTGCCCCATCAAGTAGTGTACTCGTAGCAAACTTAACCTTGCTATCCTCCGGGCAATTACATAACAGAAACACAGACTCCATTTTCTCGAACCATCGAACCATGGCAGTGGCCCCTTCAGTGCCCTTGAACTTAGTGGGATCTCCACTTTTAAAATCCTTATACGAACAAATTCTAACCCCGGACCCTCCTGCAATACCTGCAGCAGCAGCAAGCCTAGCGGCTTCAGCTTCCCTCGCAATTCTAGTAGCTTCAGCAGTTGCCGTAGCCGCGGCGGCATTAGGAAGCCTGGCAGCTTCAGCATTAGCTGCAGCCTCAGCGGCAGTGGCGAGTCTAGCGGCTTCAGCAGTGGCTGCAGCCTCGGCAGCATTGGCAAGTCTAGTGGCTTCGGCAGTAGCCGCAGCCTCAGCAGCAGCCGCCACTGTTGCCCTTTCAATCCTTAATGCATTGGCTATACTATCCCTCACAAACTTTTGCATAGCCTCTTGAGTCAAAACTTGTGGAGCTTTCTTTGGCGCCATAACTTCTTCAAAATAAGAAGAAAGGTGAGACGTAGCAAAGTCTGATGTTAATAATAAACGCTCCAAAGAGATATGATATGAGGTGATAAGTTTGAGGTTATTTTTCAAAAATGAATGATGGATTCCAAAAAGATGGGTTATGAGATGTCGTAAATGCTTCAAATGTACGATGGTTTAGTGACTTAATGTGTGAATAACGTGTAACTCGACATGTTAGTGGTGAAACAAAGGAGTGAGAGTGACTTCGCCCTACTTAGAGGTTTTGTCTCGGCATTCGACGTTATCGGTGATGAATCAGCTGATATTAAAAATTACGATAGGGAATGACAAAGCATTCTCCACATTAGAGTATGAAGAAAGGATAATGGAATGGGTATTTGAAGGCATCCATGTGACAATCGTTTTGAAATGAAAGTAAATAACTCGAAAAATGTACGTATAAACCGCATGTAAAGTGAACATGCACTTATGATGAAATGATGAGATGCTATGATGGTGTAGTTATAGTCTAGGGTCAATGATGCAACCTAGTTCTCTATAACTGAAGCTCTGATGCCAATCTGTGACACCCCCAAATTACCTGTTTTGCAGCGGAATGGAATTCCTGGGGATTGACTGTCATAGCATCACAATCACAGTTATATTGAACGACCTAAAGTGTCGTTTGGAAAATACATCGTTTGATTTAATAAAATAATCAGAGTTTACAAAGTATAGGTCCCAAATGAAAATCAACTTGTGCGGAAAATAAGTTTAGTACAAGTCAAACGATGTTTTTAAAGTGTATAAATCCCATGTAAGACGCGTCGTCACCACGACTCTATGCTATGTCCACATGCATGCCATGAAGTGAATGCCTTAGTTACCTGAAAATACATTGCTAAAAGTGTCAACACAATGGTTGAGTGAGTTCATAGAGTTTAAGTTGGAATGTAAAGTCTTTGAAAATCGTTTATGCAGCAAAGGCATTGTAAATCCACTCAGTTCCAAGTTCCGCCCATACAAAACTTGCAACCTGTGTGTTCACAACCCACTGTCAAAATATGTATAATTTATGTTCAAACACATGATGTCAAATGAATTCACATAATAGTGCATGACTTTATGTATCAATAGTTACTTGACATAATTGTACCAAGACATTTAGTTCAATGAAAATCCCAAGACATTCAGCTCAATGATGTTCCCAAGACATTTAGCTCAATAATAATCCCAAGACATTCAGCTCAATGATAATCCCAAGACATTTAGCTCAATAATAATCCCAAGACATTCAGCTCAATGATAATCGTATAGAAATTCTAAATATGACAATATTGCTACCTCGTATGATTAAACATTCATTTCAGTTAAACATGTAGTTTCAAATATCATGAATGTCATAAAAATAGTTGAGCATGTATCTCCCCCAAAAGTAATTCAAAACAGTTAAAAGAGTAGGGGCTATGACTCACCTGGTGCAATGTTTATGATGATAAAATGGCAAAAGTGGATACACTGAAATGTAGCGTGAATCTCGAAAATGACCTATTATGAATGATATGATATGTAATAAGTCATGATGTAATGTTATGCATGCAATTCGGATGATATTTATACCACTTATGAATTTTTGAAAACAATACTTCTCGTCGAAAATATAATCTTTTAACGTCTTGACCATTTTTAAATTACTTCACATGTATTTACGTTGAAATCATATCCGACGATAATCATTTAGTGATTTATTGTGAAATTATAACTTTTCGTCGTAAAATAATGTTATTGAAATTTCCATGAAAATGACAAAAACGGCCTCTAAAAGCTAGTCGTAAAATGGTGCACGTCGAGCGTTAGGAAACAAACTCAACGGTTTTGGGAAGCTCGTATGATAATCTCAAAGTTTTAGCCTTTAAGTTTTCGTCCTAGAGGTCTCGTTCATAAAGAAAATTAGAGGTTAAGTATGGTACTTTTAGTCCAAAATATAGTTTAAGGATGGTTTTTCGGCAAAGTTTAAGCGACCGTAATTAATTCATTACAACTCCGCTAATCAAACGATCGGACATTTTGGAAAGTATACTTGGCGATTTCACTTTTACTAGAAGACTTCACTTTATGAAAAGTTCTAAATCAATGTTAAAAACAACCTTTAACTTGGTAACTAGTTTTTGCCGCAAAACTTGTCTATTAGAAATAAGGATAGTTTTTCTTATATGATGAAAGTTACGGCAACTTTTGTAAACGTATATAATTTAGTCGTTACAAATCCGTTTTCTACGTTTTAAGGATCTTTAGCTTCGTATCAAAGTATACTAACATATTTTTAACAAGTCGACATAATTTACAACGCCCAAGCTTCATTTTTGACTCGTATAAAATAAATAATGGTTGCTGAAATTTCCAGAAATTTATATTTTTCGTCGCCAAATTGAAAAATTCATAACTTCTTCGTTATAACTCCGTTTTAATCCGTTCAAGCGGCTACGGTTTCGTTTTAAAGTATATTTTCTAAATATCTAGGCCAAATATTTTTACCTACTGTCGGATTTTCCAGAATTTCAAAATAAGGACAGACCCTTTTCAAAACGTGTCGAAATGAGTTTTTCTCGCGCCAAAACTATTCTAACCCATTCAAAACAACTCCGAAGCTATTCTAATCCTACCATACACCTTCTTAGGGTGTCATGGGTTCCTAGACATCACCAAAAATAATATATAACAAGGAGTAATTATAGGATGGATTATATATATTTAACACTTAAAAACCTTAAAAATGGTATAAACATCATGAAACTTGCATGTTTCTCAAATAAAATGATATGACCATAAAAATGAATGTGAAATAATAACATGAATATGAATGCTTACTAGTGATATGATGAGGTTTAAGGACAAAAGGGTTTTCCTAATCACTTGAGGTTTGTATTACAAAACCTATGCAACAAATGATACTAGAGTTTAATAAATCTTGTCTTGAAAATATTTGGTGATTTCCTCTTTGAGCTTATGGTTGGCCGGTTGTATGGTGAAGGAGAGAAAAGAAATGGTTCTTGAGTTTACACTTTGTATATTTGTGATGTATGTGTAGATTATGATTATAAAATGTATATAAGTAGAAGATATTATGCAAATGTTGAGTGACTCACCTTGGTATGTCGACCATGGGTGAGTTTGTGTTAGATCATATATATATTTTTTTTTATTAAGTGTATAAGTGTAAAGTTATGTAAGTTAATTAAATATAAGTAGTAACTTGTATACACATTTGAGCATTTAGGGTAGCGTTAGCTAAGAATAAATTTTAACGGGTCAAAATAAAATATATTTAGGTCATAAAAATTATAAAAATACATTTCTTGCAAAATTTGAGTGATATAATAACTATTGTATAGTATTTAATAAAACCGTCGTAATTATATAAATATAACAATTTATATACGAAATAAATTTAAAACACTGGGTAAACTCATAATATTATTTTTATAACTTAATATGAGTATAAAAATATATCAGGATAATTTTTGGAAGTAACGGATCAATTGTTCAAAATAATTAGTTACGCGATAACGTTTATTTAATATGAAAATTATACGTTTAATGAAAAATGCAAAACCATGCATGAATTAATATGATGACAATGATGTTAATGAAATGTAGACTAAACTTAGTCTATATGAAATATCCTCGATGATATGATCATGAATTCACAGCTAAACCATTACGGTTACGTGAATTTGATGCTCGTAAACCCAGTTTACAATAAACGATAAATGATGAAGCATGAATAATGTTTTGAAGTATGACCTGAAAATACGAGTTGTCACATTCACCCAACCAAAAAGGAATTCAGTCCCTGAATTCAGTTCGTGTTAGTCTATCGAATTTTTGAGTTTGTGATGAATAACGAGGAGAGAAGATATGAAGAGGTGTCGTTATGGTTATTGATGATTGAGAGTGTATAAAACATCATAGTAAAGAAAATATTGGATGAATCTCCCACGAGTAACACTTTGACTTTGGAATATGTGAAAATTTTGCTTGCACTAAGATTTATAAATAACTGCTCCCAACATAACATGATCCCTCCAGAATTAGACATAGTTAGCTAGGCTATGTATAATTAAGGAACGATAATGTGACATTCGGTTTAGTTGTTATAACTCTCAATGTTTACAAAGATTTAAACCGTGTCGTTAAAATGGTAGTTAAAGTAAAAGGAAGTAAAATCCTTGTAAGTAATAACAAATCGGAAAGAAAATAAAGTGCGATAGATGAGAATATTTTACAACAAGTGGTTTATCAAACAGTAAGACATCTTAAGTTCTAAAGATCCGAATACGATGGAAGACATAAATTTAGTACGACATAGTACATAAGGAAAATTAAGACTGTTAGTTTCCGAACTTCTTCAGTCTTCCGTGTTATTGAGACCATGACGAGCTTTTCCTCCTTCTAACATGTATGCATTCCCATGAGCACCTTCGACTTGTTGACCTTGGTTTTGGGGACATTGGTTCCGATAGTGTCCTTGCTCTCCACATCCGAAGCATGTGACTATAGATTTACCTCTACAATCCCTGGCATGGTGTCCTAGTTTTTGACACTTGTAGCACTTAACAGGGCAAAGACCCGAGTGATGATACTTACATCGATTACATAGTGGGTAGGTTCCAGCATAACCTTTGCCTTCTATTGGTGCAACAACATAAACCATTGCGGCTCCTTGTCCTCTATTCTGCTGTTGATGATAGTTAGTGTTACGGTTTTGGTTGTTGTTATTATAACCTCTTTGGTCATTTTCCCATTTTCTTTTATTGTTGTTGATTTGGTTATCATTATTGTTGTTGTTGTTGTTGTTGTTGTTTTGGTTATTGTTGTAGTTGGTGCGGTTGTTGGTATTGCTGTTACGGTTGATGTGGGTAATGTTTCCTCTCTTTACTACTTGTGCCATGAGTTTTTGGGATACTCGAACAGATTCTTCAATTGTTTGCGGATCAGAGGAAATCACATCACCTTGAATAATCTCGGGAAGTCCTCCAATGAAAGCCTCCAGTAGCTTCTCATTATCCGAAACCATAGATGGGCATAACACGGCCAATTCTTGAAACCTTCGAATGTAAGTATCAATGTCATACCCAATAGTTACCAGTTCATAGAATTCGGTCTCTAACTTTTTCACCTCCATACGCGGACAATACTTCTTCGTTAACAACCCTTTGAATTGCTCCCAAGTAAGCTTGAAAGCATTTTCCATTCCCATTGGCTGAGCATACGAGTTCCACCAAGACATTGCCCCATCAAGTAGTGTACTCGTAGCAAACTTAACCTTGCTATCCTCCGGGCAATTACATAACAGAAACACAGACTCCATTTTCTCGAACCATCGAACCATGGCAGTGGCCCCTTCAGTGCCCTTGAACTTAGTGGGATCTCCACTTTTAAAATCCTTATACGAACAAATTCTAACCCCGGACCCTCCTGCAATACCTGCAGCAGCAGCAAGCCTAGCGGCTTCAGCTTCCCTCGCAATTCTAGTAGCTTCAGCAGTTGCCGTAGCTGCGGCGGCATTAGCAAGCCTGGCAGCTTCAGCATTAGCTGCAGCCTCAGCGGCAGTGGCGAGTCTAGCGGCTTCAGCAGTGGCTGCAGCCTCGGCAGCATTGGCAAGTCTAGTGGCTTCGGCAGTAGCCGCAGCCTCAGCAGCAGCCGCCACTGTTGCCCTTTCAATCCTTAATGCATTGGCTATACTATCCCTCACAAACTTTTGCATAGCCTCTTGAGTCAAAACTTGTGGAGCTTTCTTTGGCGCCATAACTTCTTCAAAATAAGAAGAAAGGTGAGACGTAGCAAAGTCTGATGTTAATAATAAACGCTCCAAAGAGATATGATATGAGGTGATAAGTTTGAGGTTATTTTTCAAAAATGAATGATGGATTCCAAAAAGATGGGTTATGAGATGTCGTAAATGCTTCAAATGTACGATGGTTTAGTGACTTAATGTGTGAATAACGTGTAACTCGACATGTTAGTGGTGAAACAAAGGAGTGAGAGTGACTTCGCCCTACTTAGAGGTTTTGTCTCGGCATTCGACGTTATCGGTGATGAATCAGCTGATATTAAAAATTACGATAGGGAATGACAAAGCATTCTCCACATTAGAGTATGAAGAAAGGATAATGGAATGGGTATTTGAAGGCATCCATGTGACAATCGTTTTGAAATGAAAGTAAATAACTCGAAAAATGTACGTATAAACCGCATGTAAAGTGAACATGCACTTATGATGAAATGATGAGATGCTATGATGGTGTAGTTATAGTCTAGGGTCAATGATGCAACCTAGTTCTCTATAACTGAAGCTCTGATGCCAATCTGTGACACCCCCAAATTACCTGTTTTGCAGCGGAATGGAATTCCTGGGGATTGACTGTCATAGCATCACAATCACAGTTATATTGAACGACCTAAAGTGTCGTTTGGAAAATACATCGTTTGATTTAATAAAATAATCAGAGTTTACAAAGTATAGGTCCCAAATGAAAATCAACTTGTGCGGAAAATAAGTTTAGTACAAGTCAAACGATGTTTTTAAAGTGTATAAATCCCATGTAAGACGCGTCGTCACCACGACTCTATGCTATGTCCACATGCATGCCATGAAGTGAATGCCTTAGTTACCTGAAAATACATTGCTAAAAGTGTCAACACAATGGTTGAGTGAGTTCATAGAGTTTAAGTTGGAATGTAAAGTCTTTGAAAATCGTTTATGCAGCAAAGGCATTGTAAATCCACTCAGTTCCAAGTTCCGCCCATACAAAACTTGCAACCTGTGTGTTCACAACCCACTGTCAAAATATGTATAATTTATGTTCAAACACATGATGTCAAATGAATTCACATAATAGTGCATGACTTTATGTATCAATAGTTACTTGACATAATTGTACCAAGACATTTAGTTCAATGAAAATCCCAAGACATTCAGCTCAATGATGTTCCCAAGACATTTAGCTCAATAATAATCCCAAGACATTCAGCTCAATGATAATCCCAAGACATTTAGCTCAATAATAATCCCAAGACATTCAGCTCAATGATAATCGTATAGAAATTCTAAATATGACAATATTGCTACCTCGTATGATTAAACATTCATTTCAGTTAAACATGTAGTTTCAAATATCATGAATGTCATAAAAATAGTTGAGCATGTATCTCCCCCAAAAGTAATTCAAAACAGTTAAAAGAGTAGGGGCTATGACTCACCTGGTGCAATGTTTATGATGATAAAATGGCAAAAGTGGATACACTGAAATGTAGCGTGAATCTCGAAAATGACCTATTATGAATGATATGATATGTAATAAGTCATGATGTAATGTTATGCATGCTATTCGGATGATATTTATACCACTTATGAATTTTTGAAAACAATACTTCTCGTCGAAAATATAATCTTTTAACGTCTTGACCATTTTTAAATTACTTCACATGTATTTACGTTGAAATCATATCCGACGATAATCATTTAGTGATTTATTGTGAAATTATAACTTTTCGTCGTAAAATAATGTTATTGAAATTTCCATGAAAATGACAAAAACGGCCTCTAAAAGCTAGTCGTAAAATGGTGCACGTCGAGCGTTAGGAAACAAACTCAACGGTTTTGGGAAGCTCGTATGATAATCTCAAAGTTTTAGCCTTTAAGTTTTCGTCCTAGAGGTCTCGTTCATAAAGAAATTAGAGGTTAAGTATGGTACTTTTAGTCCAAAATATAGTTTAAGGATGGTTTTTCGGTAAAGTTTAAGCGACCGTAATTAATTCATTACAACTCCGCTAATCAAACGATCGGACATTTTGGAAAGTATACTTGGCGATTTCACTTTTACTAGAAGACTTCACTTTATGAAAAGTTCTAAATCAATGTTAAAAACAACCTTTAACTTGGTAACTAGTTTTTGCCGCAAAACTTGTCTATTAGAAATAAGGATAGTTTTTCTTATATGATGAAAGTTACGGCAACTTTTGTAAACGTATATAATTTAGTCGTTACAAATCCGTTTTCTACGTTTTAAGGATCTTTAGCTTCGTATCAAAGTATACTAACATATTTTTAACAAGTCGACATAATTTACAACGCCCAAGCTTCATTTTTGACTCGTATAAAATAAATAATGGTTGCTGAAATTTCCAGAAATTTATATTTTTCGTCGCCAAATTGAAAAATTCATAACTTCTTCGTTATAACTCCGTTTTAATCCGTTCAAGCGGCTACGGTTTCGTTTTAAAGTATATTTTCTAAATATCTAGGCCAAATATTTTTACCTACTGTCGGATTTTCCAGAATTTCAAAATAAGGACAGACCCTTTTCAAAACGTGTCGAAATGAGTTTTTCTCGCGCCAAAACTATTCTAACCCATTCAAAACAACTCCGAAGCTATTCTAATCCTACCATACACCTTCTTAGGGTGTCATGGGTTCCTAGACATCACCAAAAATAATATATAACAAGGAGTAATTATAGGATGGATTATATATATTTAACACTTAAAAACCTTAAAAATGGTATAAACATCATGAAACTTGCATGTTTCTCAAATAAAATGATATGACCATAAAAATGAATGTGAAATAATAACATGAATATGAATGCTTACTAGTGATATGATGAGGTTTAAGGACAAAAGGGTTTTCCTAATCACTTGAGGTTTGTATTACAAAACCTATGCAACAAATGATACTAGAGTTTAATAAATCTTGTCTTGAAAATATTTGGTGATTTCCTCTTTGAGCTTATGGTTGGCCGGTTGTATGGTGAAGGAGAGAAAAGAAATGGTTCTTGAGTTTACACTTTGTATATTTGTGATGTATGTGTAGATTATGATTATAAAATGTATATAAGTAGAAGATATTATGCAAATGTTGAGTGACTCACCTTGGTATGTCGACCATGGGTGAGTTTGTGTTAGATCATATATATATATTTTTTTATTAAGTGTATAAGTGTAAAGTTATGTAAGTTAATTAAATATAAGTAGTAACTTGTATACACATTTGAGCATTTAGGGTAGCGTTAGCTAAGAATAAATTTTAACGGGTCAAAATAAAATATATTTAGGTCATAAAAATTATAAAAATACATTTCTTGCAAAATTTGAGTGATATAATAACTATCGTATAGTATTTAATAAAACCGTCGTAATTATATAAATATAACAATTTATATACGAAATAAATTTAAAACACTGGGTAAACTCATAATATTATTTTTATAACTTAATATGAGTATAAAAATATATCAGGATAATTTTTGGAAGTAACGGATCAATTGTTCAAAATAATTAGTTACGCGATAACGTTTATTTAATATGAAAATTATACGTTTAATGAAAAATGCAAAACCATGCATGAATTAATATGATGACAATGATGTTAATGAAATGTAGACTAAACTTAGTCTATATGAAATGTCCTCGATGATATGATCATGAATTCACAGCTAAACCATTACGGTTACGTGAATTTGATGCTCGTAAACCCAGTTTACAATAAACGATAAATGATGAAGCATGAATAATGTTTTGAAGTATGACCTGAAAATACGAGTTGTCACAAATTCCCACTATCTTTCAAATGATGATCCAAAATTATCTTATGATCTTTAACATGTGGATTTTCAAAACTTTCTGGTTTTTCAACATAAATCTCTTTCACCAGATTATTAGCATTTTCTTGTATCACAAAAACATCAGATTCACTTTTTGTTAAAAGTACTGTGCGTCCCTCAGCAGTACCTTCCCTCTTAACCCATTCTGGTTTAACACGTGGTCCTGTGATCTAGATCCCCTATGTGTATTGTAATACCTTCTAGGTTGATAGTGAGATCTCCTAGGATTCCTATTCCAAATAGTGTGATCAGTACCTTGTTTTGGCTGAGCAGTACTTCGGAAAGTACTGTGAGATACTGAAGGTTTTGAAAAAGGTCTTCTCTGATGTGGGTATCTATGATCTGGTGTGAAGTTTCTGTGATTAACCCTATTTGAATTATTCCAAACTGGTTTGTGCTCTCTAGGTGTGTGGTTGGCAGATCTGTTCTTTGGAAATTTGCTAAGATATTCTGAGTGTCGATCACAATCTTTGATTAAGTGATTAGGACTATAACACACAAAACACAGTTTTTGACCCATATGTCCAAAGTGATTTCTTCTATGTCTATGCCCAAAATTATTCTGCCTTCTTGGTGAATGATAAAACTTGTTTTGACCAAAGTTATCCCCAAAAGGTTTAGCAGTACTGTTTTGAAAAGGTTTTGCAGAAGGTACTGCTTGTTGAGCAGTACTTTGTTTTAAAGGTACTGCTTGATTTTGAACATTATTTTCAACAGCTTCTTTGGGTTTTTCAGACCTAGATTGAGCTACAAGCTTCTTCCTAAACTCTAGACTATCTACTCCAAAGCGAGAAACATCAGGCCTTATGGGTTGATGACTAATGGGATGTGGGACAGCATTATATCCCTTGTCTTTCTTATACTCAGGAGGTGGTTCACTTATTGAGCCCTCATTACTAGATGTATCTACATAGTTAATGAGTTCATCATCACTAGTGGTTATGTCCTCAAAATCACCTATATCCTGATCACTAGGTTGTTTTTCATCTATGTTATCAAAGTTCATACCAAAACCTAATCCAGTTCTAATGTATGCTCTTCTTTGTTTTTCAACATAAGTAACATGGGACAGACCAGATTCATTCCAGGCATCAAACTTTTTTAACAGATCATCTCTCTCCTTAGTTAATTTCTCAATTTCAGCAATTTTACAGTTTAGTTTCCATTCACTAAGTTTTAACTGGTAATCTTGTTGTTCATATTTTTCAGCCCAAGCCATTTCATTATTTTCATGAGTTAATATTTTGGCTTCCATAGACCCTAAAGTGATTTGATAACCTGCTACCTCAGACCTAGCCCTAACACAATTATCTCTTTCAATCACATAACTGTTAAGTAATTTTAGATAAAACTCATAACAGTTTGAGCATACCTCAGAGATAGGAGACTGAGTTGGTGAAGTAGCCACCATAGCAAGAAGAACATGATCATCTTCACTTTCTTTGCTCCAATCAAATCCTCCAAAGCCATCATTAGATTCCAAAGCAGCATGTTCAGGTTCTTCTTAAAAAACAATGCTCCAGTCCAATGCTTCCACTGTGTCTTCAACTACATCTTCCACTGCGACCATACAGTAAGTCACTGGTTCATCATCAAATTCTTCACTCCAGTCAACTTCTGATAACTTTTCTTGAGCAACCAAAGCCTTTGTTTCAGTAATTGGAATTTCTTTGAGCTCAAGTTTTGGCTTCTCAGATGTTCTGTTTGCTTGATACTTAGCAAACCTGCACTCCCTTGCAAAGTGACCAGTCTTTTGACAATTGAAGAATTCAATTTGGGATTTGTCAAAAGTTATTCCTTGTTTTGGTTTGAAATCAATACTTTTTCCTGTCTTCTTCATGTACTTTTTGATCCTTGCAGTGATCATAGCAACTTGCCACCTGATATCAATTTCTTCAAGTGCATCTTCTTCAATCTGTGCTAGATCCTCTTCATAAGTGACAGGTAAACTTGCTTGTTGTGCAAAGAAGGAGCACACAACTTCATCTGAGTGCAAAGTGGTAGATGGTGGGGCCTGCTGAGCATATGAAGGGGGGTTGTAAACAGCAGTACTTTGAGAAACAGTACTTTGAGGAGAAGCAGTACTTTTGGAAGTACTGCTCTTCTTTTCAGATGATAGAAAAGCAATACTGTGAGATTTGGAATTTGGTTGACCACTCATCTCATGTTCATACACCTTCAGTTGATGATAGAGATCATCAAAGTCCATGACATCCAATCCTTGTTGTCCTCTGATCATAGTAGCAATCACATGCCATGTAGATGGCAAGCTCCTTAGAAACTTCAAATTAGCATCCTCAACTGACACTTCTGCCTTGTATAACTCCAACATGTTGAGGAGATTTTGAAACCTATCATATGCAGCATCAAGATTTTCTCTTTCACCAACTGTGAAAGTTTCAAACTGTTGCTTCAGCAAATTTCTGTGCATCTTCTTAGAGGCTTCATTCCCTCCAAATCTGGTCTTGAGAGCAGCCCAGAGCTGCTTAGCATCTTTAGCATCATGAAATTTGAGAAGATGACCATCTGGAATGGCAGATAAGAGAATGTTTAGTGCCTTTTCTTGATTCCTTAGGGTTGCTGCTGGTAAGACTGCCTTTGGTGCTATTGGTTGTCCAGGAACATTAATGGGTTCTGTAACTACTTCATTCCCATTCACAATTACATTCCATAGAGCATGGTCTGTAATGGCAATATACTGCCTCATCTTCATGCACCAGAGATCATATTCTCCCTTCTTGATTATTGGAATTCTGAGTGAGGTGATTGAGGGTGGTGGAACAGCTTCATTCGACATCTTGAATATTGTTGAAGTAGGATTTCTTCCTAGTCAGAGTTTCCACACAAGCTCTGATACCACTTGTTGGATCGATATACTTTAATCAAACTAACTTTAACTAGCTTGTTAAGGTTTAATAACCTCGGATAAATCCTAAGTTATTAATAAAGAAACACTGAGCAATCTTTATCAAGTACGCGGAATTTACTTAACAAAGCTAAGAAGAATAACTTTTATTATAAACTCTAAATCTGCTTATTATGCAGATACTCTAAACAACTCTAAGATTATCGAACTTCTCTCTAATATACTAAATAACTTGTGAATTCGTAAACTCTAAAACTCATAGACTCGTTCTCTAAAATCGTATATCTAATGCCAATCTAGGAGTCCTTTTATAGGCTCAAGGATATCCTAGTCGGTTTACAATTTGTATTCTTGTACGACAAGTAATCTAAACATAGAATACAATACTTTACATAAACGAATATAACAGTTCTTTGTTCTTGCAGTACTTTGACTTCATAGTGCAGTACTTTGACTTTGTCTTTAGCAGTACTTTGACTCTTTGACTTCTTCCAGTACTTTGCAGTTTACAGTACTTTCATATCTTCAGTACTTTCATATCTTCAGCACTTTCATATCCCAACACATTTTCTAAAAAATATCAACATCACTTCCCTAATCAAATCAAGTAGATAAAGCATTTTGGGGAAGGATGAGGTTTTCATAAGCTTGCTCCCCCTCAATATGTGCATAGATATTTGAAAATGTTTTGCACATATTAGGAAAAGACTGCACATTGAGATAAATTGATCACGTTTCAAATATTTGTGGTTTAAAATAGATGCTCCCCCTCAACATGTGCATGGAAAATTTGAAATCGTTTGGCACATGTGGGAAGGAGAGCTTGTACATCCTTATAAAACCATTTACCGAATTATCAGATTAAATCCAATTTAAATCACAAATTCTCCCCCAATCACAATTATCAAATCATTTGAGATTTGTGATCTCTGTAGATTTAAATTGATTTTGAAAGCTTTTAAGGAGAATTGTGACTTGATTTTGAAAACATTTTAACTGATAACGATCGGATTTATAGACTTTAAACTCCATTGAATAAACATGCATGATTATCTTTTGAAAAACAATTTTATGACAAATAACTTTTTGATTTAATTGAAATCATTCTCCCCCTCAATCAATGACATAAGTTTTTGATTGAGAGATAGATATTTTGACAAACTTGTAAGTCCAGATGATTATCAAAAATAGAGTCCGAGTTATTTTTCAAAACAACTAGTTTTCATTATATAGTAAGAATTAGTTTTAAAGAATCAGAGCAAGGAATTTGAAAACCAAGATAAAGCATGGCTCTGTTCTTTCTTTGAAAAGCGGGTTACTGCCTGAAATGACAATAAACCAATGTTTTACTTTCTCTCAATTTTTTTTTAACATTCGAACAGCATCTAAAGACCCGTGTCATTCTTTGAATGACAACACAAAATCCGTAGATGATATCGAACAAGGAAAAACATGATAAGATAATATATATTTTTTTTTTTTTGAAATTTTTCAAGATTTTCTATTTTTTTTGGATTTTTGAAAGTTTTATATTTTTCTATTTTGCTTTTCGAAATAAATATATACAAGAGATAGATGAAGGAAACCTTTTACTCCTCTTCTTCCTCTTGAAGACGTTTGAGAGTTTCTGGTTGTAGGCTCTTAAGACACAGTCGTGGAAGGATAAACTCAAAACGTTCTCTAGGAAGGGCTTTGGTGAAGATGTCTGCTAACTGGTATTCAGTCCTCACAAAGTAAAGTTCCACCACACCGTTTTCAACTTGCTCCCTGATGAAATGATGTCGAATGTCGATGTGCTTTGCTCTTGAGTGTTGTACGTTGTTGCATGAGAGAGCAATAGCACTTTTATTATCACAGTACAGAGGGATTTTATTGAATTCAAAGCCATAGTCATATAGTTGGGATCTCATCCATAGGACTTGAGCACAACAAGATGACATGGCTATGTATTCCGCCTCTGTAGAGGAAATAGAAGTACTCATTTGCTTCTTTGAAGACCAGCTCACAAGCTTATCACCCAAAAACTGAGCACCTCCAGACGTACTTCGACGAGTATCTTGACATCCTGCATGATCAGCATCTGCATAGGCTGTTAGTGACATACCGGTGTCCTTCGAGTACCAAAGTCCCATATTGATGGTTCCTTGGAGATACCGAAAGACCCGTTTAACCGCTTCAAGGTGCCTTTTAGTAGGCTTTGCCTGGTATCTAGCACACATGCAAACAACGAACAAGATGTCTGGTCTACTAGCTGTGAGGTACATCAGGGATCCAATCATACTACGATATTTCGTTTGGTCTATCATGATCCCTGAGTGGTCCTCATCTAGTTTTGTACGTTCAATCATGGGAGTGTCAACAGGGTCACTAGAATCGAATCCAAATTTCTTTAAAATCTCATTTGCATATTTAGATTGATTTATGAAATGCCTCCGGGACTTTGTGAAATTTGTAATCCCAAGAAAAATGACATTTGTCCCATCATCGACATTTGAAATTTTGAACCCATTTCATTTGAAAAACGGTCACACTCATTGGGGTCAGTCGAGGCAAAGATGATATCATCAACATAAATTTGAATGTGAATTAAATGTTTGCCTGACTTTCTGGTGAACAATGTAGGATCAACTGCTCCTTTGCTGAAACCGGTAGATAGAAGAAACTTTGATAGCGTATCATACCATGCCCTTGGAGCTTGCTTTAACCCGTACAGAGCCTTCTTCAAACGATAGACGTGAGTAGGATACTCTGGATTCACAAAGCCTTCGGGGTGGCTGACGTAGACGACTTCTTTAAGATCTCCGTTCAGAAATGCTGTTTTTACATCCATCTGATAGACTACCATGTTCTTACTGGCAGCATTAGCCAAAAAGATTCTGATTGCCTCGATACGAGCAACAGGAGCAAATGATTCTTCAAAGTCAATACCCTCCTCTTGACGGTATCCTTTAGCAACTAATCGAGCCTTGTTCTTTAGGACATCACCATGCTCATCAAGTTTCACTTTGAAGATCCATTTTAGAGCAATGATCATAGCACAATCTGGAGCAGGTATTAATTCCCATACATCAAGTCGATCAAACTCATGAATTTCTTCTTGCATGGCATTGAACCAGCTGTCTTCATTCATGGCAGTTTTAACATCTTTTGGTTCGATCTTAGAGAGTACGGAGTTGAAGAAGCACCATAAGGCATCGGTTGCAAGTTGTTTCCGTGTTGATACAGGACGAGAGGGATTTCTAATGATGTTGTCTAATGGATGATCGTGAGTCCATTTTCTGAGGTGTTCATGTGGTTGTTGTTGTGGAACTGAAGTAGCAGAGTCGATGTCTCCTGATGAAGATGGTTCTAATGATGATTCAGGAGCAAATATGTTTTCAAATGGAGAATTCTCAGGAGTAGCAAAGGGATTGACTTCATCATTGATGCCAGAAACAGTTCCATGATGTACATTCGAAGATTGATGATTTGTTGATGAGACTGAGTGATCAGCAACAGGCGCTTCTTGACTTAATGATATTGAGACTGTAGGATTGACTTCATTCTCAGGGATATGAGCAGCCTCTGTTGTGGGAATTGACAGTTCAATAGCACTTGGCTCATAGAGTTCATCAAACATAGGATCAAACAATTTCTTTAAATCATCTTCAGATGGAGGTACATATGTTGTTGCTGGAGAAGAATTTGGTACAAGGGATGAACCAATGGGACTGTTTTGAAGTGCGGGTCCTGAACTGGATTGTCCAGGAGCCATTTGACCGGTCAGCTCATCAAACATAACGTGAATTGTTTCCATGATATCTCGAGTTCTCTTATTGTAGATTCGGTAACCTTTTCTGTTTGGTGCATAGCCTACAAATACTCCAATGTCTGCTTTGGCTCTCAGTTTTCCTAAATCTTGACCATCATTAGTTGGATAACATAAAGCACCGAACACACGAAGGTATGATAGATCAGGTCTTCGATTGTGGACAAGTTCGTATGGAGTCTTTCCATGAGATGTGTGAATTAGAGATCTATTTTGAGTGTAACAAGTAGTGGCAATAGCTTCAGCCCATAGAAACATTGGAACCTTTGAGTAGACCAGCATTGTCCTTGCATCTTCTACAAGAGTTGAATTTCATCTTTCAACTACATCGTTCTGTTGAGGAGTTCGAGGAACACTTCTTTGAGGATTGATTCCAACATTTTCATAAAATTCATTGAGTATTTTATTAACAAACTCAGTTATATTGTCAGTTCGGACGATTCGAACTGTTTTGTTGAGTCTGATCTGAAGTTGTTTAATGAGTTTAATGATGACATCTGGAGTTTCGTCCTTTGTCCTTAAAAACTTAACCCAAGTGAATCGGGAGTAGTCATCAACCACTACTAACACATATCTCTTCCCATTAATAGTTTGCACTCTCATTGGACCGCACAGATCCATATGAAGGGTATGAAGAACTTCCATTACAGAGTTTGTGGGTTTTGGTTTGTGGCATATTTCGTGCTTTTTCCCAATTGACAAGCTGAGCAAAGATGATCTTTTTCATATTTTAATCTGGGTAAGCCTCTGACTAGATCCTTTCTGGAAAGGTTGTTTATGGTACCAAAGTTTAAGTGATTGAGTCGACGATGCCATAACCAAGACTTTGTTTTAGAAGCCTTTGACAGCAAGCAGATTGGAGAGGACTTCATCATGTCATCGATAGAGATGGTGTATAGGTTTGAACCTCGGGTACCTCTTAACAATTCTACACCATCAAGTTCTCTAACGAAACAAGTATGTTTTCTAAAGGCTACTTCTAGATCAGAATCACAGAATTGACCAACAGAGAACAAGTTATGACCAAGACCTTCCACATAATATACCCTGGAAATTACACTTTCACCAACCACATAATCTCCATAACCCATAATAGCTCCAAAATGGTTGTTCCCGAATCTAACTGTCCCGATGAATTTACTCACGAAGTTCATGAGCCGCGACCGGTCGCCAGTCATATGCTTGGAACAGTCTGAGTCCAGGTACCACAGAACGATTTGAACGATCTGCAGTTGAACACAAAAAAGAATGGATAACTGGATAATTGGGATCCCCATGCAAGAATAGGTTCCATTTGGTTAGTAACAGTGATTGGAACACCCACATCAGAAATAGAAACATTCATATCAGAAATTGAGGTAATAGAATCATTATGAATAGATGCAGTACTAGTGTCCGTATTTGCCCTATTCAAAGTATGTTCACTTCTTAAGGGAATAGTTCTACCAGTAGGCATCCATTTTATAGTGGGCATTGACTCATTAACCTTATAGCCAAAAGGTATCCATTGATAACCTATCTTACTAAATGTTCTTCCTGTGGGTTTCCACTGTTTTCTAACTCTCTTTCGCCTCTGCCTTTTAGCCTTTTTAACATGATTTTTTGCATTAGCAATATTAACTGGGGGTATGACAGCATTAGACAAAACATTCATACCACATTCATGATTAGAAACAGAATTCAAGCAGACATCATTACAAGGTTTGCAAATAGTATCAGAATTCGAATTAATTACAGTACGCCTATGGCTAATACTAGAATCAACACGATTCGTTTTATTCAACTCAAGCTTAAAGTTCCTAGGTTGGTCTTCTACTCTCTTCCAATGCACATTCTTGGCTTGCGAGGTCCTATCATTCCTTGTATTGTCTTGAGACTTTGACCTGCTCGCTTTAATGTCACTGATTACTCCTCTAGAGGGAATGGGAACATTAGTTGGTTTTGCTACTCTTTGCATCTCCTGTTTAGATGTGCTGGGATCTGAACTACATGCAGGCACACTAAGGTTCACTTTCTTAACACAAGAAGTGCTGGGTCTTGAGTGGATTTCATGCTTGGCACTAGGCATAGAACACGGAATCAAAGGATTAACTCTCTCACCTAAGGACTTAGGGCATATTGTGATTAAGCATTCTAGAATTTCTTGAGATCGTTTGGCATATAAGCATGCATGCCTAATTGCATTGTTAAGTGGTTTCTCTACCTTATCCTCTTCAACAATCTCACGGAGACATTCTAGACAATCCTTAAGGGATGAGAAATATGTTTGAATAGCAAGTTTGTTGTTCCTGAGATGAGGGGGGACATATTTCACAGATAAAGCATATTTATTACAAGAGTGAATGTGACAACTCGTAATTTCAGGTCATTTCTCAAGTTTCACTATTTCATCATTTATTGTAAACTAGGTTTACGAGTATCAAATTCACGTAACCGTAATGGGTTAGCTGTGAATTCATGATCATATCATCGAGGACATTTCATATAGACTAAGTTTAGTCTACATTTCATTAACATCATTTCATATCAATATTATGCATGGGTTTGCATTTTTCATTAAACGTATATTCTCATATTAAATAAACGTTATCGCGTGATTAATTATTTTGAACAATTGATCCATTACTTCCAAAAATTATCCCGATATATTTTTATACTCATATTAAGTTTATAAAATAATATTATGAGTTTACCCAGTGTTTTAAATTTATTTTGTATATAAATTGTTATATTTATATAATTACGACGGTTTCCTTAAATTCTACACGATAATTAATATTTCACTCAAATTTTGCAAGAAATGTGTTTTTATAATTTTTATGACCTAAATATATTTTATCTTGACCCGTGAAAATTTATTTTTATCTAACGCTACCTTAAATATTCAAATGTGTACACAATTTACCACAAGTCTTCAATTTACTAACATTTAATCATACATATACATTTTAAAAAAAAAATACATAAAAGAGATGACTACACCTCCCTTGTCGACAAGGGAGGGTGAGTCACAAGGATTTTGCAAATATCTACTCAATTCTTTGTATTATACTATTATCTCAAACACAAAACATTTCACTTCATTTGCAAAAAGAAAAAAAAAAAGATCATACTCTCTTGCTCTTTCTCTTCCAAAACCGGCCAAACCAAGGATCAAGAAGGAAGCATCATAAAATTTTTCAAGACAAGGTTTTATTACACTCTAGTATCACTTGTTGTAAAGGTTTTGCAATAAAAACCTAAGGTGATTAGGAAAAACCCTTTGTTCTATTAACCTCATCAAGTTACTTGTAAGCTTTTTATTTTCATCATCATATTTCATATTTATTTTCATGGTCATTTCATTTTATTTGTGAAAACATGCAAGTCTCATGAGGTTTATACCACTTTTTCATTGATTTTAAGAGCTATGTATGTATAAGTCATCCTATAATTACTCCTTGTTATATATTATTTTTGGTGATGTCTAGGAACCCATGACACCCTAAGAAGGTGTATGGTAGGATTAGAATAGCTTCGGAGTTGTTTTGAATGGGTTAGAATAGGTTTGGCGCGAGAAAAACTCATTTCGACTAGTTTGCAAAAGGGTCTGTCCTTATTTTCAAAATCTGGAAAATCCGACAGTAGGTAAAAAATTTTGGCCTAGATATTTAGAAAATACACTTTAAAACGAAAACGTGGCCGCTTGAACGGATTAAAACAGAGCTATAACGAAGAAGTTATGAATTTTTCAAGTTGGCGACGAAAACTATAATTTTCTGGAAATTTCAGCATGTATTGTTTATTTTGTGCGAGTCGAAAATATGGCTTAGACGTTATAAATAGTGTCGACTTATCGAAAATATATATGTTATTTTGATACAAAAAGTTTGGAGAACAAACCATTGGGGAACTAAATTTGGAGAACAAAAGAATTGGGGAACTAAATTTGGAGAACTAAAAGTTTGGAGAACAAATATTTGGAGAACAAAAAGTTTGGAGAACAAAAATGGAGTACATTTTCTTATAAAAGTGATGTCTTCTAGTAAAAGTAAGTTAGCCTAGCCTATTTTCCAAAATGTCCGACCCTTTATCAAGCGGAGTTGTAACGAATGAAATATAGTCACTTAAACTTTGCCGAAAACCACTCTTAAACTATATTTTGGACACAAGTGCCATACTTTAGCTATATTTTTCTCTATGATCGGAACCTCTATGACGAAAACTTAAATGCTAAAACTTTGAGATTATTATACGAGCTTTCCAAAACCATTGAGTTCGTTTCCTAACGCTCGACGTGCACCATTTTACGACTAGCTTTTAGAAGCCGTTTTAGTCACTTTCATGAAATTTTCAATGACATTATTTTACGACGAAAAGTTATAATTTCACAATGAATCACTAAATGATTATCGTCGGATATCATTTCAACGTAAATACATGTGAAGTAATTTGAAAATGGTCAAGACGTTAAAAGATTATATTTTCGACAAGAAGTATTCTTTTCAAAAATTCATAAGTGGTATAAATATCATCCGAATTGCATGCATAACATTACATCATGACTTATTACAAATCATATCATTCATAATAGGTCAGTTTCGAGATTCACGCTACATTTCGGTGTATTCACTTTTGTCATCGCATCAAATCATCAAGTGAGTTCATAGCCCCACTTTCTATTACTTATTTGTTTTACAAACTCTTGGGGGAGATACATGCTACATTTTTAATCGAACACAAATGCTTTGAACTGTATGCTATATCCGAATGTTTTATTGCTACTAAGTAATCAATTGCCATGTTTGAAGTCCCTACATCATGCACCATTAGTCACTTGCGAGTGAGCGCGAATATTGTGAATATGCCTATTGGAATTAACACTCCCGTTCTTATTGACCCAGTTAGGGGAAATCGAACGCACTATATTTGAATCATTAAGGTAAATTGGCAAGTTTACCATATTAGGGCTGCGATGAAACGATTTTACCAATGTCTATTGGTACGAGGTTTACGCTTTGGTTGTCATGAACTTAGTGAAATAAATGCTGTTTTGTTTTCAACTATGAGTGTGGAACAACGTAACTCACACTACGAATATTGTGTTCAAACGAATTAATTAAACCTATGGATTTCACTCAACCTTTGTGTTGACTGTTTTAAGCTTGTTTTATCTCAGGTATCTAAGGCATTCACTTCATGGCATGCATGTGGACTTATCATAGAGTCGTGGTGACGACGCGTTTCACTTGGGTTTTATATACTTTAAAACATCGTTTGAATTGTAACAAATTTATTTCCGCACAAGATGATTTTCATTTGGGACCTATACTTTGTAAACTCTGATTATTTTATTAAATCAAACGATTTATTTTCCAAACGACACTTTAGGTCGTTCAATATAACTGTGATTGTGATGCTATGACAGTCAATCCCCAGGAATTCCATTCCGCTGCAAAACAGGTAATTTGGGGGTGTGACAGTGAACCTTTGATACACCATTCTCCCCATCGGTCATTGGCATTTTCCCTTTTACCTGGCTCTTCAGATTCTCAATTTCCTTTTGCAATGAAGCTATTTGTTCGTTGTTTTTGTTACGAGTGACCTTTATTGATTCAAATAACCCATTGAAATGACGTTTAACCTTTTCATTTTCTTCAAAAAAACTTTCGTTTTCCTTTTGTAATACATTTACTAAGTTTTGAAGATGAAACGTTTGTGAATTCTGAGAATCTAAAGGAGGAGGCATTTGGGAGCCAGTCACATTGTTCTTTTGACCCTTTAATTGAGAGATTTGGGCTTTCAACTTTCTGATCGTGTTACAATGAGCTTGAATCTGTTCATCACGTTTGTTAATTTGAAAAACTGCATCAAACTCTGGAGCATCTGAGGATGTCTTGGTATTTGAAGTTTTGACATTTTCTTTAAGATGTTAATATTTTAGTTGTAAATTAAAATGCTCAACCTCTAGTTTAGAAAAATGTTTAACCAACTTGTCGTGATCATCCAGTTCAATTTTCTCATTTAGTTTAGAATTAGTCTTTTCAAGCTCAATGACACGATCATGGGAGACTTTCAGGGCAACAGATACTTCATGAAATTGAGAAGCATTAATGGAACAATTTGTAGCAGTGAAAAACACATCTTGAGCAACACATTCAGTAATAAGAGTCTCATTCAATGTATTCAAGTTCTTCCTCTCAATCTCATTATATTTTAGTGCTCGCTCATAGTTACTAACCTCAACTATCATTGCATCAAATTCCTTTTCCATTTCTTTAATGTCTAAATTCATTCCCTTTTTTAGACTTTCAAAATGATCTTTTAGTTGTTTAAAGAAAGGCATGACTTCAGTTAAATAACATTCTTTTGTTTGCTTAAAACTCCTTTCCCCTTCAGTTATACCAGTGGGTGTGATCCTTTTCTTACAAGTTTTCTCAGAATCAACAAATAGTTGAAAAATAACATATTGACTGATTAAGGTCTTGCTTTTCGTGGCAATAGTCCTAGGTACTAAATGCATTGGTGTATTTGGAGGATACACAGTCGCTGAAGGCATTTTCCTAAAGGGAGGGTTCGTTACAACAAGATTTTCTGCTTTTTGCTTATCTAAATCCTTTTTCCAGAACACTTGTTTGGGTGTTAACAACGTCTGAGGCTTAAACATGTTCAAGGAAATCCAATTCTCCTTCTTGTAATCATGGGGTGTGATATTTATTTTCTTCTCTTTACATTTAGGATCATCTAATTTCTTGTTCATCTTTTCCCTAGTGACTTCATCTGATTTCTTATCTTCCTCAGTGCACTCAACGCAACTAGGTTTCTGTCTAGGTTTAAGGATTTCATTTCCATCATAAAGAACCTTATGAGCATTTCTAGCCTTTTTAATGACCTCTGGATTTGGTTCCTCAACAAGGGGAATGCTATGCTTATCGCTTAAGACTCTATGCTTAGTGATTAAGTGAGTAGTCTGAATGGTATTTCCTTGTACGTACAACTTATTTTCAAGCTTGTTTTTCAAGGTTTTTAGATTAGAAAAATAATTCAAAAGTTTTGATTCCTTAGCACTGAATTCTTGCTTAAGCATTTTAACATTTTCTTGAAGTTCTTGTTTTTGCTTAGCAGTTTTAGAAAGCTTTTCTTGTAAGGATTTTAACTCTTGTTTTAATACTTCTTCTCTAAACCTACTTTTTCTAATAGTTGTACGCATTTGGTCATCCATTTCCTGCTCACGGGTGGTCAACTCAAATTTTGCACGTTGTTCATAAATAACAACACGTTCTTTATAGGCATTCAGTTCAGAGATGACAGAATCATCAGGGGCACATGTAGTGAATTCATCAAAAACATAATCATTATTAACTGCAGAAGATGCATCACTTGGTACAATCTCACTTTCACTTTGTTTCACATATTGATCATATGGGACAACATTGATATTACCCATATTTTCAATATCTGACTCAATAAATACAGTTGATTGTACTTCGTTATGTATCTTTTGCTCGTCAACTTCATCGTATAATTTTAATACCTCAGAAATGAGTTTGTCTTTGGATGGACCAGCTTGTGGTGATGAAGAGACTTTAGGAGAGACCATTGGAGAAATGCTAGCCATGAAAATGGTTTGTGCAGTGGGTTCTTCATCAACATCAGAGTCGTATGCATCACAATCAGCTACTTGAAAGGCATTCTGATGATTATGGCCTATCTCCTGAATTGGTTGCTCATCCACATCTGCATCATATGTCTTAGCATTTCCCTTAGCCAAGAACAACAACTCCTCTTCATCCAAAGCTGCACCATTATCCTGAGCTTGCACAAGCAACATCTTATCCCTGAAGTACTCGGCATTCTGAGGGCGTTTTGGCGATGTGCAGTTCTTTGCAATGTGTCCCTCACCTCCACAATTGAAACATTTGATTGGCTTTGCTTGACCCTGATTTCCATTCCTTCCCCTATTCTGATTTGTAGCATAACCTCTACCAGCTCCACCTCTTGCTTCTTCGTATTGCCGTTCTTGAACTGGCTGCACCATAACCTTCCCATCTCTAACAGTGGCTTGATTATGTGGATTGGAAGCAGTTCTGAGATTGTTGTTGGTGTGTGGAAGAGAGTTCATGTTTTGACTAATCAGGAGAGCTAGTTGATTAATGAAGTTTCCCACGTGTGCATCAGCATCAGCTTGTTTGAACATAGGATCAGGAATGAGTTTGTGATTACCATTACCCATGGGTATGACTTGTGAGGCTTTGGTTGTGATTCCGATGTTTGAGTAGAAGGCATTTGAATCATTTGATGAGCTTGTATCTCCCTGGTTGGTTTTGAACTGATTAAGAATCTTTTTTTCAAACATAGCATGTCTCTCATTCTGAAGGAGGAAGGCATAGAGTTGCTCATAGTTTGTATTCTTCAATCCTTTGGTTAGCTTTACAGAGGTGACAAACTTGTGCCATTCTGGATTCATGTTGTTCACAAAATTTGAGTTCAGCTGAATGTTTGGCATAGTCATTCTGATGTTCCTCATATCATTAACAAGCTTGTGAAATCTCACATAGTACTCATAGACACTCTCATCTGGTTTCATCTTGAAGTGTTCAAACTCATCATAGAGTTGTGATTCTCTGTCTTCCATAGTTAATTCAGAACCTGAGAGAAGTATCTTGACATTATCCCACACTGCCTTGGCTTCGGTGTTGTGATTGATCAGCTTGTAGATATCTTTTGGAAGACCTTGAAGTACGATGTTAGAAGCCCTGATATCATCATCGAATCTCTTTTTCTCCTTATCATCGAGCTCATCATATGTCTTTGGTCTATCAATTCCATAGATAATTGTTCCATCTTCAGCTGTATCAATTAAGTCTCTAGTAGTCTCAACCCGATAAGGTCCTTCATCAATGGATTTGAGAATGTTGACTTCATTTTCCTTTCCAAGACAGTACAATCTGATTCGTTGAGCCCAAGAGTCGTAGTCAGTTCTATCAAGCATGGGTGGACGAGTATCTGAACCAGCTGCTTGAACATCCTCGGCAACAGTGGAGATGATTATAGGAACGTAGGTAGACATGATGACAGATTGAACGAGATTTTATAACTCTATGATTAAACCGGGAAATAGATTCTTTCACGGGATTTTACTAAATCAAGAGAAAACCGTATTATAGACAGAGTCAGCCAAGTCGCTAGTAAAATTTTGACAGCAAGTCGCTAAGCACCAAGTCGCTAAGTTGTCAAGTCGCTAAAGAACAACTCGCTAAGCACCAAATCGTTAGCAACATTTTGACAGCAAGTCGCTAAGCACCAAGTCGCTAAGTTGTCAAGTCGTTAAAGAGCAACTCGCTAAGCACCAACTCGCTAACACCAACTCGCTAACAAACTTAAGTACAAGTCGCTAACTTTCACCAAGTCGCTACCCGTAGTGGAGACTCCACTAAGTGTACTGTTTTTCGGCTTGTCTCAATAGACAAGTCGCTAAGCACCAAGTCGCTACCAAAGTACACTACAACTCGCTACCGTTTTACAAACCAAGTCGCTACCAAGAAATAAAGTCCGTGGCACAAGTCGCTAGCAAGAGAAAACTTTAAAAACATACTTTTCAATCCAAAAACAACCCAACCACGATGATTCAAGCTTACCAAATCAAAACCCAAGCACATACAATGATTCTAAACACAAAACTAACTCAAGTTTCAAACTTTAACACTAGAAATAATCCAAATGATGCAAAAACCACTAAACTTTTTCAAACTCTAAAACCACCTAAAAGTTACTAGAAATCCAAAGATATGTAAGAGAAGATCAAACATGGCTCTGATACCATTTGTAACATATTGGATTTCACATACACATCAAACCAAACACAAAGTAGGCGTACAAAGAGTTCTAGAGAGAGAAAGTTAGAGGTTTAGGGAACTTTAGTGAGAGAAAGAAAAGTCTTATTATGAGCTCCAACTCTCTACCTTGGAAGGTAGAGAGTATTTATAGTCTTTACATAAAACGCCACCTAACGGGCTGTGGATCAGGCATACAGTGGGTAAAGACCCGTCCGTCCTCCACGGTGTTACTTAAACTAAATGCTACTTAACTTATCATAATCTACGACTACAAGCTTTCTAATGATGACATATACTTGAGGTGACCGACTCTTTAATAACTGGATTTACTAAATCCTAACAGTATTGATGTAGGAACCACCTTAGGTTATATAATATTCAATAATATCTGTCTTTGCCATTTGATAGTTTAGGCACTTTTGTTTGCAGGGATATATTGAGAAGTATGGAAAACTATGATGACATATTCATAAAATGGATGCTGCCTTGCTATTCATCCTCTTGGGTCCAAAAGAACATGATGGTTTCAAATACTCAAATGGCTTATGCAGTTTCCAGATGGTACTTAAACATAATATCAGTAAATTATGCAAGTCAAACCTATCCTAGAAGTTTTGAGTACCGCTTAATTTCCCTACCTGTATGTGTTTGTTGCTGCTAGGATTCTAACTTTTATGATATAAGTGATTTTAATTTTGGCATAAATCGTCTATATAGTTGTGCCTAGGTCTTTATATTTGTTGGTTTGTGGTATTGGCAGATTTTTGAAATTTCAGCTGCTTTTGCTAAGTTGAGACCGAGTTATAGTTTATATGATGGTTTAAGCTGAATGGGTTTAGAACGTGGATTTAGAATGTTACTACGAGTTGTGTCAAAAACAAATAGGTAGTTATGTAGGAACTACTAAATAAGCATGTGCACAGGATAAAAAGGAGTTCAAAAGTGACAAGATGGAAAATGACAATGTGACCGCGTATCTGATGAACGTAGCGATGTTGGCTGCGCGAGGATGGAAGCAACATATGCTAAAAATGTTGACGTTGTAAGTTTAAGGACATCGTAAGCATCTATGTTGGTGATCTTGGAATCACCATGTGGACCTAAGAATTTGAAGAATACAAAGTAATGAATCTTTATTCTTCGTACTAAATCAATATTAAATTTTATATCACGTAGGAACCACATGTGTTTGGCAAGGAGAGTATATTTACGCATCAGTTAATTGGGTTGGATATGTTACTTTTAACTCTATCACAGTCGTATAGGGTATTTTTATTCAAGAAAACATTATTGTTGAGTGATAAGTGATGAGTGTCTAAATACTCATCATTTTTGTACAATATAAACTACAAAATCATCTGAAAACACTCAAAAATGCTTTAAAATGATAAATATATCACAAATCAGTGTTTTATGTGTTTTAAATGCAAAATTATCAAAATCAGATGAAAAACGTATCAAATTTGCAAAAATGGCAGTTTTAGTCCCCCAAGTTTCAAAAGTTGTCAAAAACAGTCCCTGGTAAATCTAAATAAAGGAAAATGTCATTTAAGGTCCATGGGATTCAAAAGTTGTCAAAACAAACCCTTGAAATGTAAAATTTGCAAAATTACAACTTTGGTCCCTCAAGTTTGAAAATTGTCAAAAATGGTCCTTGGAAATTGGAGAATGGCAAGGTTGGTCCTTATACTTTTTGAGAGTGTCACTTTTGGTCCCTTGAAACAACTTGGCAGAATTGGCAGATATGACCCTTGTATTTTCAGAAATTGCAACTTAGGTCCCTATGACATTTAAACCCTTTAAAACCTTTTTTGGACTTGTCAATAACCACATGGACCCTGCCTACCCATATGACCCCCTGTCAAAAAGCCTTTTTGAACCCCCCTTTTATTAATAAGCCCAGTCAAACCAAACAAGTCAAACACCCACTTGGCGCCATTTAGTCTTCCCCTCCAACTGCTCTGTCTGCAACTCTCCACACAACCATCCCCCCTCCTCACCTTATCCCTTCCTTGTCCCCTCCACATCAACACAAAACAAATATCATTAAATGATTCCTCTACCCCTTCACTCAACCCTCCACCTGTTAAAATCCACTTTGGCGCCAAAATGATCAAACGGCCAATATCAACTCAAAGCATCCAACGGCCAAATTTATTGGTGGGAAAGGTTCAGTGGACAAGTGGAAACATCTTGGAGCTATAAAAGAAAAAGAGAGAAACAAGATAGGGAAGTAGTTAGTTTTGTAATTTTTGCTTAATGTCGTTTTTAAGTTTTTAAACTTTCTAGTTCATGTTTAAGTTTTCAAGTACTTTGTAATATTATTGGAGTGTAATACAAACCTATTTCCATTTTCAATTCCAGTTTTTACATAAGAATTCAAGTCTTGCAATTTTTATGTCCAAATTCTCAAAATAATCAATTGTTGCTATTAGTGGTTATTATTGTTTCTGAAGCTTCTATAAGCTCTTAGGAAGCCTTCATAAGCTATCAGAAACCTTTGAATTCAGTTTGGCTTCATAACTCAAAAATTTCCAAAAATACTAAAAAATTCAGTTAAAAATAAAAAGGCAAGGGAAGTGATGATCTAGACTGAAGCATGGTGACATTTGGATTGATTGTGGTTTAGAGCTTAGTGGTAAGCATATAGGAATGGTTATTTGATCTCAGTCTTCTGTTTTGTGCATAAACTCATTTTGTAAGTCATTTCATTAAAGTTTGCATTTCCTAGTTCAAGTGATTGAATAGTGTTAATTTCAATTCCAATCTGTTTTATTATAGCTAATGTAAGTTATTTAATAGATTTCTTGGCATAAATACTTGTTTTAGTATAAAAAGCTTCATAACAGCTTCATTAAGGGGTGTTTGGTTTTGCTTGTTCAGCTGAATTAGAGGGTGTTTAAATCTGAGTTTTTGATTATTGCATGTTACATTAGCTATAAATAGCCAATATAAGTCATAAAAATCAGTTCTTGTTCAATTAAAAGTCAAAATTAAGTTTAATCCATATTAACTGTTAACTGTTGAAGTTTTTGATTACATACTCATCATTATAGCTTTAAAAGTTGTTAAAATAGCTTAATCCAACCTTAGTATAGCTTAATATAACATACACAGTCCTTAGAATCAATCACAAGTTCGAAATAGTCAACTTTCTTATCTGTTTTTAAAAGTCAAAATCAGGTCATGAGTCAGTTTTATGCAGAAAATGCAGGCCTTGCACTGTGCTCATTTTACATAGTTAAGGTCTCATTCTTGGTCCATTTGTAGTTTTCCAGGTGGTCTTCAAGACCCCATATCTGTTTTGCCTTTAAGCTTTTCTGATAAGCTTATAAATAAGCTCAAACATAGGTACCCATGACTGTTTGCTGCATCAGTTAGCCATAAGCCATTATGGCCACTTTTGTTTTGCTCCCTAACTTCTTCATTAATAGTCCTCATTAGCTGTAAATTTGGATATGTAATCTCTGTTTGGTTGTCTTGAGAACTATACCTTCTGTTTTCACTCTAGCTTATTGGATAAGCCAGCATAACTGATTAAACAGTAGGGTCAGATTCCTGTTTAGCTTAAGTGGCAGTTAGCTAATTTCTTGATAGAATGCTGTTTAGGTGTTAGGAGTAGGTGCTATAAGTTGCTTTAGAGTGGTTTTAGCATAGTCTAGCTTATATTAACAGTTGGTTCACTTTGGTGCTCATTAGCTTATTCCAAGAGCTTATTGATAAACCCTTTGCACTTCAGTTTCAAATCCCTCCACATAACCCCATGTTTTTCCATTTTTCCTAGATTCCTAATGTAATTTTAGAGTTTTCCTGAAATTTTCAGATTTTTCCAAGTTGATTTGCTATTTTTCTGCATTTTATTTAGTTTTCAAGCATTTTTAAATAGCATTTAATACAAATAATTAAGAAAAATCTCAAAAAAATAATTTTTCAATTTTCTTAAGTTTAGATAAATATAAATAGCCTAAAAAGTATTTTTCCATAATTTTCTTGGTTTAAATAGTATTTTCTAGCATTTTAATTAGTTTTAAATAGTAATTAATTAATAATAAATATATAAAAAGTCTAAAAAATATATTTTCAGTTTTAAAATTAGTTTTATAATATTTTAGATTTTTCTAAGTCTTAATTTTATTTTTCTAGTCTTATTTCATATTTTCTTTTATTTTAGAGTATTATTAAATAGTTTAAAATAGTTTTTAATTAATAATAATTAATTAATTAGTTATAAAAATAATTTTCTTTTTTTTAATAATTTTCTTATATAATTAGGATTGTAAAAATGTATTTTCTATATACATAGGTATTTTCCTTCTTTATTTTCACGTTTTATTTTGTACGTTACGTAGTTTTTAATTTAAACGTACGTTTTAGGTTTTAAACGTTCATCACTTTAAATATAGTGATAGCGTTTATTTAATATCTTTTATCTTTTTAATTTTCTTAATTTGTATTTAAGTCGCTGTTATTTATTAACTTTTTCAGTAGTGTAATTATCCATCCAAATCTTTTCTGATCACTATCATTAGTGATCATTCTATCGTCTGATCTAGTGTTTACACACCATTAAGTCTTCGTGGGACTAAACGACCCGGGAATTCACTATATTCTCCAGGACTTCATTGTATTTGTGTCTGAACTGTTTTAAGTCTGTTACGGCTGGTCATTCACAAGTGGCCAGTTTGTGTGATTAGACTTGACGGTTCACCACAGATCAATAAGCTTTTAAAAGGTACCATTTTGAGGGGTCGTTTTAGCCCTTATTTGATCACTTTTGTATCCGTTATTGCTTAATATCGTTCCTTTTCACTTTTTAGGTCTCTTGAAGGCAAAATGCTGGAATGGCACTTATTTGGACGAAAAGGCGCGAATATATGAAGAAAATGGCCAAAGTCAAAATCGAGACACTCACAGCTGCTGAAAATAGAAGGCGACGGCGTCAGGTGCTAATTGCGACGCCGTCCGAGGATTTTTGTGACGGTTCAGAACCCAAAACTCGTATTTTCAAGTGACGACGTCCAGTTGTAAAAGAGTAGGCCGTCGCTACTCATACGGCCTAGATGCAATCCAGACGACGTCAGAAGCTGAAGAGGACGGTGTCACGGACAAAAGGTGACGCCGTCGTAAGGTTAACGTGGCTAAGACGAAACCCTAATGACGGCGACACGACGGCGTCACGAAACATAAGGTGACGCCGTCGCATATGTAATCTTATATATAGAATCCGAATTTTTTAGTTTTAAAGAGAGTCTTTTGGAGTGAAAACCTAAAACCGAACCTAAGGTGTCTTGTACAGTATTTTAGGGTTTTAAACCCTATCTTACATCAAGATAAGTATTTACTTCATTAATTCAATTATGTCTTTGATTATTTGTGTGTATGCTTGCATGTTCTCCATGTCCGGCTAATTTATTTGTGTGTTTGCTTAGGAAGTATGAAACTTAATTATTGAATATTGATTGGTTGTTTCTTATCTTAGTTGATTAATGATCTAGTAATGCGATAGATCATTCGTTGTGTACTTAATGCTTGATTCATCTTTGTGAACCTTAGAATATGATTACCTGAGTAGTTGTAGGCTAAATTATCCAAAGAGTGCCTTAGAGTAAGAGTTTATCATCCCTAGTGGGTTTTGTAGACGAGACCCTTTGGTAAGTTCAAAGAGTTAGGGAGAAACGCATACCCTACAACTTTAGACACACAACGCAACTAAGAATAAGGACGTGACAACTCAACCATCAATAGGAGATAATTAAGGAGTAGTACAACCTAAGTAAACACATCTTTAAACTATCATACGAGCACACATTAATTAGACATAGACTCCCACAACCTTAGTTTAGATAATTAGATAATAGTAGAGTAATCGGTAGAAATACCAACCCCCCCCCCCCAAATCCAATACCCGAGATTCGTACCTTTCCATTTCATAAAATATAAAAATACAAAAATAATCTTCCTCAACCTTAACCTTAGCGTAGTAACTCCTTACTAGCATTCCTATTCCCCTAGAGAACGATATCAATACCCGTGGCTTACCCTAATTACTACACTACAACGATTAGGTTCACTGCCTAGGGTGTTATAAAACTTGCTCGAAGAAAAGGAAGTTTCCTTGACCCCGAACGACGCGTGTAGCGTTATCAAGTTTTTGGCGCCGCTGCCGGGGAATAGAATAGCTAGTTAGTAGTCCACCTCGTTTAGGTTTCTTTGCTTGATTCCTATCAAGTAAACTTTTTTCTCATTTTTAGCTTTCTCTTAGTCTATCCCCCTTCTTCGTGACCTTTGTTCGTAATCCCATCACTTTTCATCATGGAAGGTGATAACCAACAACCTCGTCCCCATACAAACCCCCTTAAGCAACTTAGAACCCGCAGTTCCACCAAAACTCTTCTTGAACCATTTGCAGAACCCGAAAGAGAGCTCAATAGGCGAAGAAAAGCTCTCCATGATTCAGAACTTGAAGGCACTTCCATCAATTTTGATGAAGTTACATCTGATGAAGAATCCCCTCATTCCCCACAATCTCCTGAAACCATCATCATTGACAATCTGAGTCAAAATGGCGAGGAAGTTCTTGCCACTCCAGCCAATGGACCCATAAATCCTCCTAAAGCGAAAACCCTCGGGGAATACTCCTACCCTTCTGCATCTGGATTCACCAGTGCCATTGTCTATCCTTCGGAACAGATCAATGAGGTATTATATGCATCTGACATTTGGCTAATCCAAAAGGCATGTCAATTCCATGGATCCCACAGCGAAAACCCAATTCACCACATCAAACAGTTTCTAAAAATTGTTGATGCTATCTATACCGACGGAGCATCTAAGGAGACATCTAGACTCCGGTTTTTCCCATTTTCTCTTCAAGGGCGAGCCAAGGAGTGGCTCGATAAGCTCCCTCTAAGGTCCATTTTCACATGGGAACAACTTACAACCAAGTTCACCAAAAAGTTCTTTCCCCCTGGAAGAACTGCAGCAGTTAGGAGCAAAATTCTGCACTTTCATCAACCCGATGGAGAATCTATCACCAACTCCTGGAGTCGTTACAAAGATCTTATTCAACAAGCTCCACACCACGGTATCAACCTTTGGTTGCTTGTTCAAATCTTTTACGACAATGTCTCCCGAAAGGATCAAAAAGGGATTGATTTCTCGACTGGCCGAAGAATCGCGAACCTCACCGCAGAAGAAGGGTGGAACCGAATAGAGGAATACATCCAATATCAAGACAGCCATTGGAATGAGCAAGAAAACGCGTCAAGCATTTCTACTTTCTCAAGTGAAGAGTTATCCTTCGATTATCGGATTGAGAAAGCACAAAAGAAACTAGCTTACCTCATAAAATCACCAGAACCAAAAAGGCTGACTAACCCATATCTCATATGCGACATATGTGGGGGACCGCACGAGAGCGATGAGTGCGATGACACACACCGAGAAAGCGTCTTCCTCTCTAGTCATGATATTTATGATGACCCTTCACTCCTCGCATTTTATCAAACCGATGAATGTGATCCTTGGGGCAATCTGAAATGGAGAACGGAAGGAAAGGACGGACCTGATTACACCATCCGTGATCCTTTTGAAGAAAAACTCGGGCAGTTCACCATGGAAGGGGCTGCACTCTTGAAAGGTCTTGAGGGGTTTATCCGAGAGCAGCAAGCTGAATTAGAAAGTCAGTTCACCAATCTCCACGAAAGAATGAGTGGACCCGGCCCAGCCCTTCACGATCCAACTTGCGCAATCACTACTCGATCAGGAACTACTACCAAGGATCCCCCACATCCCAACCGGAACCCCATCACAAGGGAACCCGAGTTAGGAAATGAGGCGATTCCTGCACCTCTTCCAACTCCTCACGATCCTCCCCCACAAACACCAGCACCAGCCCAGCGACCAACTCTCGCACGGATTCCCTATCCCTCTCGTCTAAAGAATCAAAAGGCTGAAGAAGACAATGAAAGAATATTGTCTTATTTGAAACAAACATCCGTCAACATACCACTCCTTGATGTATTCTATCACATCCCTAAACAAAGTAGATACTTCAAGAGGTTGATATCTAATCGGAAAAAGCTTGAAGGATTGATATCATTAGGAGAAGAATGTTCAACTATCATCCAAAAGAGCATGCCCAAGAAGAAGGAAGATCCGGGCAGTTTTACCATTCCTTGCTCTATAGGGGCACTTTCTATGAAAAACGCCTTGGCAGATCTTGGGGCAAGCATTAACCTGATGCCTCACTCCCTGTTTCTTAAACTCGGATATTCAGGGCTTAAACCAACTAGGATGAGTATCCAATTAGCTGATCGATCAATCAAATATCCCATTGGAGTTTGTGAGAACGTTCTTGTAAGGGTGGGGGAATTCAATTTTCCAGTCGATTTCGTAATTTTAGAGATGGAGGAAGATAATTCCGTCCCAATAATCCTTGGAAGACCCTTCTTGGCTACAGCTCGTGCCATCATTGATGTTCATGATGGTAAACTCACTTTACGAGTAGGATCCGAGAGCTTGACCTTCGACATTAAGGATTCTATGAGACATTCTTCTTCCTGCGGTCGCCCCGTATATTTAGTTGAAGAAGTTGATGAATTTGTTGACGACATAGATGGCTGCATTGACGAGTATCTATTAAACGAATTCATGAATAATGATAACAACGTAATATACGACGACCAAGAAATTGAGATGGTTGGAGTTGTGTCCTTTTATCCTCGTCAGGATGAAATTGAACCTATTGAGCTTCAGAGGCCGGGAAACAAGTTAAAACCATCGATCAAAGAGCCTCCTACCTTAGAACTGAAAGATCTCCCGAGTCACTTGGAATACGCCTTCCTTCAAGGGGAGGACCAACTCCCTATCATCATAAGCTCTTCGCTAACCACTATTCAGAAAGAGAAGCTCTTAGAAGTTTTAAAAGAGTACAAAGGGGTGATTGCGTGGAGTGTTGCCGACATTAAAGGAATCGATTCTACATTCTGTACTCACAAAATCCTCATGGAGGAAGATTACAAACCAACCGTTCAACCGCAAAGGCGGGTGAATCCTAACATCAAAGAGGTAGTGAAAAAAAGAGGTCATTAAGCTTCTGGATGCAGGTCTCATCTACCCCATATCAGATAGCCCATGGGTCAGCCCGGTCCAAGTGGTTCCAAAAAAGGGAGGGATGACGGTTGTAAAAAACGAGAAGGGTGAGTTGGTGCCGCAAAGAACGGTTACTGGGTGGCGTGTATGTATTGACTACAGAAAGTTGAATGATGCCACCCGGAAAGATCATTTTCCTCTGCCGTTTATTGACCAAATGCTTGAAAGGTTAGCAGGGCACGAATACTACTGTTTCCTTGATGGCTTTTCAAGATACTTCCAAATTCCAATTGCTCCTGAAGATCAGGAGAAAACTACATTTACATGTCCTTACGGAACGTTCGCCTATAAGCGAATGCCCTTCGGGTTATGTAACGCACCCGCAACCTTTCAACGATGTATGATGGACATATTCCACGAGTTAATTGAGGACAGCATGGAAGTCTTCATGGATGATTTCTCGGTGTTTGGAAATTCTTTCGACCTTTGTCTTTCCAACCTTAGGAAGATGTTGAAGCGATGCGAGGAAACTAATTTGGTTTTAAATTGGGAAAAATGTCATTTCATGGTAAAAGAAGGAATTGTCTTAGGGCATAAAGTCTCGGGGAATGGAATTGAGGTCGATAGAGCAAAAATCGAAGCAATTTCCAAACTCCCCTATCCTACTACCGTTAAAGCCATTCGCAGCTTTCTTGGTCATGCAGGTTTTTATCGAAGGTTTATTAAAGATTTTTCGATAATTGCCCGGCCAATGACACAGCTTCTTGTTAAGGATGCCCTTTTTGATTTTTCTGGAGAATGCAAGGAAGCATTTAACCGACTAAAGAAAGATCTCACTCAAGCACCTATAATGGTCACCCCTGATTGGTCTCAGCCATTCGAAATCATGTGTGACGCTAGTGATTATGCTGTCGGCGCAGTGCTCGGCCAAAGGAAGGAAAAGCATTTTCAACCAATCTACTATGCTAGCAAAACCATGAATGTAGCACAAGAGAACTATACAACCACTGAGAAAGAACTTTTAGCCGTTGTTTTTGCCTTCGACAAATTCAGGCAATATCTCGTTCTCTCTAAAACTGTCGTCTTCACCGATCACTCCGCCTTACGCTATTTGTTTTCAAAACAAGATGCTAAACCTCGCCTGATTAGGTGGATCCTATTACTTCAAGAATTCGACATTGAAATTCGAGATAAAAAGGGGGCTGAAAATCTCGCTGCTGATCATCTATCACGCTTGGAGAACCCTGATCTTGAGAAGTTAGATCACACCGATATTCGCGACTCTTTTCCCGAGGAACGGCTAATGGCGATTAAAGAAATTGAGCCATGGTATGCGGATTATGCTAACTACCTGTCCAGTATGGTTTTGCCAAATTACATGACCAAACAAGATAAAAAGAAGTTCTTCACTACGCTAAAACATTACTTCTGGGAGGAACCCTTCCTTTTCCGTATATGTCCCGATCAAATCATTCGACGTTGCGTGGCCGGTAGAGAGATTGATCGAGTTCTGAAAGAATGTCATGCGGGACCATCTGGAGGACATCACGGTGTGAATATCACGGCACGAAAGGTTTTCGACGCCGGATTCTATTGGCCTACTGTTTTTCGAGACGTTAAGAGATTAGTTCAAATGTGTGATGCATGCCAACGATCAGGAAATATTTCACGACGGGATGAGTCACCTCAGAACTATATCCAAGTCTGCGAAATATTTGACGTTTGGGAAATAGACTTCATGGGACCCTTTCCATCTTCCGGAGGAAATGAATACATTCTCGTAGCTATCGACTATGTATCCAAATGGGTAGAGGCTCAAGCCCTTAGAACTAATGATGCAAGGGTAGTTATTCACTTTCTTAAAAAGCTCTTCGCACGATTTGGGATTCCCAAAGCATTAATCAGTGATAGAGGGACTCACTTTTGCAATGCTCAAATGGAAAAAGTGATGAAGAAGTATGGCGTCCCACATAGATTTTCTACTGCATATCATCCTCAGACAAATGGACAAGTAGAAAACACAAACAGGGCATTAAAGCGGATACTTGAAAAAACGGTCCACCAAAATAGGAAAGATTGGGCATTCAAACTGGATGAGGCACTCTGGGCATTTAGAACTGCTTACAAAACACCTATCGGGACAACCCCTTTTCGCCTGGTATACGGAAAGGCTTGCCACCTCCCTATCGAACTTGAGCAGAAAGCATATTGGGCCCTTAAGGCCTGTAATATGGATTATTCTGAAGCAGGGTCAAATCGGTTCTTACAACTTCAAGAATTGGATGAACTGAGGCTGGAAGCATACGAATCATCAATCACTTACAAAGAAAGGGCAAAAAGATGGCATGATCAACGAATAAAGAATCCTAAAGAGTTTTTGGAAGGGGATAAGGTGCTCTTGTATAATTCAAGACTAAGATTATTCCCAGGAAAACTCAAATCCAGGTGGTATGGACCCTTTTCAGTAAAAAACCAGATGAGCAATGGGGCGGTGGTGCTACTAGACCATGATGGAAGAGAATTCACCGTTAATGGGCAACAGGTGAAGCATTATCAATTGGATAATATTGAAATGGTGAACGATGAGGATATTGTTTTAGAAGAAGAGGGCGGTGGTGAGGAAACGTAGGAGCACGACTATGAGTCTAGCTAGAAGACTCTTAAATAAAGAAAAGCGCTTCGTGGGAGGCAACCCATGCTTAATTGTTTGCTTGTTAATGTCATATATCTTTTATTAATTGTTTATCCTCATGTTTAAATTTGTAAAAATGCTTTATTTTGTTTTTAACCTCGTCTTAATTGCATATAAAGGTATTTTACATAAAGGATAAGTGTAGGGAGGATTACACACGTTTTCAAAAGAAACCTAAATGATGAGTGTGTAAATACTCATCATTTTTGGGTCAATCTGAACTGCAAAACGGTTAAAAATGCTCAGAAATGCATCAAAATACTGAAAATATCTCAAAATTGCATTTTATATGTTTCAGATGCAAAATGTTTAAAATTTGATGAAAAATGAGCTAAGTTTGCATAATTGGCAGTTTCAATCCCCCAAGTTTCAAAAATTGTCAGAAATAGTCCTTGAGCCTTAATTTCAAAAGATAAATCACCAAAGGTCCTTTTAAAATCATAAGTTGTCAAATTTAGTCCTTTGGTGAAAAATGTCAAAAGTTTTGAGAAATTACAAGTTTGGTCCTCCAAGTTTGAAAATTGGCAAAAATGGCCCTTGGAAATTTTGAAAATGTCAAGTTTAGTCCTTATATTATTGAAACTTGTCACTTTTAGTCCCTTGGAACATCTTTGCAAATTTGGCAGATTTAGTCCTTGATATTTCAGAAATTGCAAATTAGTCCTTGCCATATAAGCCTTTACACCCATTGGCCTTGTCAAAACATTGGACCCCTGCCATTTTACCCAATTGGACCCCTGCCTTATTACCTTTGGACCCCCTCATTTTAACCTCTTCAATATATTAAAACCCCCAGTCAACCCTTTGGTCAAATAAAACACCCTACGCGCCAAAAACTCTGTCTTCTTCACCTGCTTCTGCAAATCCCTGCAAACCCATTCCCCCAGCTCACATTATCACCTCCTTATCACTCCACCTTCAACAACACTCCAAAGACACATTTAATGCACCTCCTTCCCCTCACTCAACCCCAACAGGTCAAATACAACTTTCCCGCCAAAAATCAATCCAATGGCTATTAACTTCTCAGCTGATCCAATGGTCATGATCAATGGTGGGATATGCTCAGAAATGAGAGAGAAATGAGATGGTGTATAAAAGGAAGGAGGAGAAGCAAGATAGAGTATTAGTTAGTTTTTATTTTTTTCTTTGAATGTCGTTTTTTTTAGTTATCTTAATTAAGCGTTTTAAAATGTATCTTTAAGCTTTATTGTATGAAACTCAAGTCATCTTATCTTTGTAATTTACCTTTAAGCATCAATATCAAGTTTTTATTTAAATTCCAAGTTTAATGTTTACTGTGGTATAATGCAGTTTCAATTTCTCATTTACAAGCTTTCAAAAGTTTAAATTCCATCTCAAATAAGCTTATTCAGGCTTGTTATAGCTTTGGGTAAACTCCCAATTCAGTTTCAAATAATTTGTGTACTTGGTCAAAGAAAGTCAACTGTGCAGTGAAACTTTGGTTCAAGCAGTTTGGTGATGATGTGGGATGATGCAGAGGTTGATTATGGGTTGGATTAGGCTAAATTAGTGTAGGTGTGGTTTGGTTTTAGCCTGCATACAAGCTGGACCGTTGTGAGTGTCATTCTCAATTCCATTTTTTATTCAAATTTGCATATTGTTCTTGTGTATGTATCTGTGATCATTGAAGGCTCAAACATGTTCAATTAGTTGTATTTAAGTCACTTAGAATCATTTTGAGTATCTGCTATAGCTAGATTAGTAGTTAGCCTTGTTAAATTTGCATATCATATAATATAAGGGTGTTTGGATTAGTATGTTAATCTGAGTTTGAGTCTCTGTTTGTATTAGACAATTGCATTATCTGTCTTAAAATAAGCAATTAGACTCATATGAGTCAGTTAATTGAGCCTTAGAACCTTAAAAGTCAATTTCATGTGTAATCTGTCTTAATAGCTTGTCTGTTGGAATTGTGCAAGGTCAAAAGCTCATCTTGTGTTTAAAATATATAGGGATAGATTGCATTAGCCTTATTTCATCACTAAACATCAATTTCAGTCCTTAAATCAAGATCAAAACTCAAAATAGTCAACATTTCAGTTTTGTTAAAAAGTCAAAATATTGAAATAGTCAGTTTATGCTCAACTAGGGAGAATTTTCTTGGACTCATCTCTGGGCCAAATTCAGTGAAACTTGTGGCTTTAAAAAGTTCAACTGGTCTGGGTTATTGTTGTGATTTTTGTGTATTTTTGTAAATTTTCTATAAGCTTCATATGGGCTTATCAATTGGGGCTTGTTTGCCCTGTGCAACTGACTCAGTTAACACTGAGTCTGCACAGGGGTCTTGCAGCCCTTGCCACAAGCTCAGTTGAGCTTGTCTAGGTCCCATCTTTGGTTTATTAGTTCTTGGTCAGGTCTTATTTAAGTTCCAACAATTGGTTTGTAGTTTCCAACTTATCTAGTAGCTTATTAATAAGCTGCAAAGTGACCCTCATAACTGTTTTTTAGCATTTATTTCAATTCCTCAAATCTGTGCATTGAGTAATTCAGATGTTTAGAGCAGTTGAGATTGGTTCTTTTTGGGTAGTTATAGCTTAGTGTAGCTTCTATATCAGTTTGGTGCTCTTTGGTGCTTCTTGGCTTATTCAAGTGCTTATTTCAATAAGCACTTGTATGGCAGTTTCAATTTCTTGCACATAACCACCTGTTTTTCCATTTTTCCTAGATTCCTAATATTATTTTAGACTTTTCTTGAAATTTTCAGATTTTTCCAAATCAGTTTGCTATTTTTCTTGATTTTAATTGGTTTTTAAGCATTTTTAATTAGCATTTAATACAAATAATTAAGAAAAGCTTCAAAAAAATAATTTTTCATTTTTCTTAAGTTAAGATAAATATAAAAAGCCAAAAAAATATTTTTCTAGATTTTTCTTAGTTAAATTTGTATTTTTAAGTAATTTAATTAGTTTTAAATAGTTTTTAATTCATAAAAAATAGAAAAATAATCAGAAAAATACAAAAATAGTTTTGAAAATTCTCTTTTGTTATTTTAGACTTTTCCAAGTCATAATTTTATTTTTCTAGCTTTATTTCCTATTTTCTTGTATTTTAGGCTATTATTAAATAGTTAAAAATAGTTTTTAATTAATAATAATTAGATAATTAGTTATAAAAATAATTTTCTTTTTCTATAAATTTTCTTTTATCATTAGGTTTTTAAAAATGTCATTTTCATATTTTTAGGATTTATATTGCTTTAGTTTCACTTTTTCAATTGTACGTCGCGTAGTTTTTAAATTAAGTTTTATAAAAACATAAAAACAAAAACATCATTTTAAAAATAGTGATAGCGTTTATTTAATATTTTTTATCTTTTTAATTTTCTTTAATTTGCATTTAAGCCCTTGTAGTTTATGTCCTTTTTCTGTAGTTATAATAATTCAAATCCCTTTTTCTGTTCAAATCTCTCGATCACTATTCGTTTGGTGATCCATTGCACAGCTCGTTGGGACATAACGACCCGGGGAAACACTATACTCCCCAGATCTTCATTGCATTGGTGTTTAGACTGTTTGAAGTTTCTTACGGTCGGCCATTCACAAGTGGCCGGCTTGGGTGAGTAAACTTGACGGTTTTGCACCGATCAAATTTTTGGCGCCGCTGCCAGGGAGCTGTGCTGATTATCTTCCGTTTAGCAGATTAGTGATTTGGATATTCACTCCTTGTTTATACCATCTGTATGTATTTATATTTTCTTATAAAAAATCAAAAAACCCAAAAAGATTTTCATTCTTTGTTTTTGCAAAATGTTTATCCAAAAATCCAAAAATATTCATCTTTACCCTCTTACCCTTTTTGATTCTCTATCCCTTTACCCTCTATCCTTTTGATTCTAACCTCTTTTATTCTCATGGAATCTCTCGAGGACGAATTCTGGGACGAAGTTGAAAAACTTCAGACTTTATCACAAATGTCAAGAATTCGTGTTGTTCGTGATGATCCATTAATTCTGCGTAGGGAAATGGAACGAGAAACCGGGGTGACAAAGGACCAGGCACTTCCCTCTGATAATGGAAGTGCTAAATACGTCCAACCTACGGCTATCCAAAGATCTAACCCCTCAATTGCTCCTAAGCCGTCTAAAATTGATCCTAAACTTTCACGATTTACGGTTAAAAGCAAACATGCAGAATTTAGACCGGTGACTAGCAAGAATGACTTGCCTAATCTTCACGTTTCTCAAGAACCAGAACCAGAGACCATAACGGAAGTGGTGGAAATTGCTAGCTCTCAGAGCACACCACTCGTCCCACCTCCGGATTTTCCAAAATGTTCTTCGAGACTTGATAGTCATTCGGATCACCATGTTGGTTTTGTTGATTCTTTGAATGAACTGATTCCTTCTCATAACTATCAAATGAAATCGTTTATTCCTTGTGTCGGTTGTGGTGAGCCTCTTTTTGGTTCACCCTGTCGTTGGTGTACGTGTGTACAATGTGGTAATGATATTCATAGCGGGAGTTGTTTGTTTTGTGGTTCGAGGAATTCATTTGATTATGATCCTAATCAGAACTCATTTAACGACCCCTCAAACTTTTCCAATTACCCACCACAGCCCGACTTATCTTCATATAATCAACATATCTGTTGTGAATTTTGTGGAGGTCCTCACCAAGGATTTGAGTGTCAATCCAGAAACACGTTTGTCTATGAACAGTTTTCCAATGATGCTCAGAACTTTGGTTATGACCAATATCCATATAATTCACCAGTCCAGACTCAACAGTTTTACTGTTGTGAGTACTGTGGAGGTCCCCATTTCAGCTCTGATTGTCAAATAGGGAATCCATTTCCTTGTAACAATCATGACTCTTACAGGTGTGACAATTTCCAACCTCCACAGCACCATACGGTTCAAACTCCACATGAGCCGTTGTCTCAAGAAATCTCCCAAAATTTTGAAACCGCAATGAAAACACTTGATGATATGATTAGTAAATTTAAGAATCAAGTGAGTGGTGAAAAGACCATGGGAGAATTGCTAGCCGAAGAACGAGAGGCCCGCCAATCTAGGGAAGAATTATTAGTCCTAGAGCATGCAGCTCTAAGGCGTTCCCAATTTCTTAAGGCAGCTCTTTATGACGATGACGAGGAGAGTTTTTATCCTTTTAAAGATAATATTTCTCAACTCCCTCAGTCAGTTGATATCCCAGCAGTTGAGATTCCATCTCAAACAACTGCTATCACACCCGAAGCTCCCACTCACTCTCTAAACATGGGGGACGAGCATCTTGACACTGTTCCTGAAAAGGAATCGGACAAATTCATAAAGTCTAGTGTTGAGAACCTTGTCCCAATCCCGAGAGAGTCACAGGGAACTTCTGATCATATGTGTGATTCTCTTTCCCCTCTTGAGTGTTCAAATGATCATTGGGAAACTTTCTCCGATTTTAGCGACGATTGTGCTTCCTTTGAAAACATCGAGTATGTTGAGACATCACTCCCACAGTCTGATCCCCTTCTTGAGGAGTTCACCGATGAACTCACTCACATCAATCCACTTTCATCGGAAAGTAATGATTTCGAAGCCGATCTGGGAGAGACTGAAAGTCTCCTTGATAATGATCGTTCACTCAATTCTTATCCCAACAGTCCAATAGAGAATATTGATCACTTTGTTCCCGAAACATTCAAAGCTACTTTCACCAATCCTCTATTTGAATTCGACTCTGAATTCACTTTAATTTCTGAGAATCCACTCTTTGATACTCAGATTGAGGATAGTGATGAGCCCACAATGGAACAAGAGTTCACAATTTCACTTCATGTGAATGATTCTCTTCATGAAGAGTTCTCCGGTGAACTCTCTCATGACATATCTCCTTCGGAACATGATCATTTCTATTTTGATCTTGAGGATGATATTGGCTCGGAGGAAGGTGTACTCTATCATACGAGTTTGCTTATTAATGATACTACCCTCACCCTTCCTCCCGATATGTCTACATTTGAGGATGAAGAATGGATCCTGATTGTTATCAAAATCTTTCTTCCTTTCCTCAAATATCTTGTGATTTCTCTTCACTCCTTCGGGAATGAAGACACTATCTTTGACCCCGGCATTTTCATTTATCATTTTTGAGCCGGTTCTATGTATATCTCATCGGTGTGGAACTTTCACGTGCTTCAAATGTTTGTCCAAACATCTTGAATGAAAGTCCGATGGAGATTGTCTCTTCCACTTACTCCCCCATGAACAAATGAATTCGGGGTCGAGTCAAGCTAGCGACTCGGTAATCAAAAACAGTAGTTAAACATGGGTTTTCACCCGTGTGTACCACCCTAGTGTGGGGGAGTTGCCCCACATGTTGTATATATATATATATATTAGTTTCAAAAAAAAAAAAAAAAAAAAAAAAAACCTTTCAAATAATGGCCGTAGTATTTCCCTTTTACGTTCTCAGTTTCGGCATAACCGCCAGTACTTTGAATATTGAGGGCAATATTCATTTCTAAGTGTGGGGGGAATTCTCACGAATTTTATCATGTAATTATATCGCCCAATTCCCCCATTTATGGCCAAAATTTTTTTTTTGAGTAAGTGTTTTGCACTTACTCAGCTTACGGTTATCAGTCCGCCATGTCTAATAAACAAAAGGATTGGCTAATCCAGGAGCAAACGGCTCTTGGTAAAGATATCTCAAATCCGTTGACGGCTTGCAATTTGCCCAAAATTGTATGATGTTCAGCTCACCATATCTTTAATTAGTGAAGAGTTGGCTAGCCCGCAAGTTTATGGCTTGTGGTAAAGGCAGTTGGAAAACCATAATTGGTAATCGACTCACCAAAGATATTTTATCTAAGATTTGGCTAGTCCAGAAGCAAACGGCTTCTGGTAAAGACAAATCAAATCCGTTGAAAGCTGGTGGTTTGCTCAAAATCACATGGTTATCGGTGTACCATGGTTCTTACTTGAACTGAAACATTTGGCTACTCCAGAAGTAATGGCTTTTGGTAAAGAGATTCAAATCCATTAAGTTTTTCTCAAAATATTGCTAGGGACTAGCAATAGTTTAGTGTGGGGGATTGATGAGTGTGTAAATACTCATCATTTTTGGGTCAATCTGAACTGCAAAACGGTTAAAAATGCTCAGAAATGCATCAAAATACTGAAAATATCTCAAAATTGCATTTTATATGTTTCAGATGCAAAATGTTTAAAATCTGATGAAAAATGAGCTAAGTTTGCATAATTGGCAGTTTTAGTCCCCCAAGTTTCAAAAATTGTCAGAAATAGTCCCTGAGCCTTAATTTCAAAAGATAAATCACCAAAGGTCCTTTTAAAATCATAAGTTGTCAAATTTAGTCCTTTGGTGAAAAATGTCAAAAGTTTTGAGAAATTACAAGTTTGGTCCTCCAAGTTTGAAAATTGGCAAAAATGGCCCTTGGAAATTTTGAAAATGTCAAGTTTAGTCCTTATATTATTGAAACTTGTCACTTTTAGTCCCTTGGAACATCTTTGCAAATTTGGCAGATTTAGTCCTTGATATTTCAGAAATTGCAAATTAGTCCTTGCCATATAAGCCTTTACACCCATTGGCCTTGTCAAAACATTGGACCCCTGCCATTTTACCCAATTGGACCCCTGCCTTATTACCTTTGGACCCCCTCATTTTAACCTCTTCAATATATTAAAACCCCCAGTCAACCCTTTGGTCAAATAAAACACCCTACGCGCCAAAAACTCTGTCTTCTTCACCTGCTTCTGCAAATCCCTGCAAACCTATTCCCCCAGCTCACATTATCACCTCCTTATCACTCCACCTTCAACAACACTCCAAAGACACATTTAATGCACCTCCTTCCCCTCACTCAACCCCAACAGGTCAAATACAACTTTCCCGCCAAAAATCAATCCAATGGCTATTAACTTCTCAGCTGATCCAATGGTCATGATCAATGGTGGGATATGCTCAGAAATGAGAGAGAAATGAGATGGTGTATAAAAGGAAGGAGGAGAAGCAAGATAGAGTATTAGTTAGTTTTTATTTTTTTCTTTGAATGTCGTTTTTTTAGTTATCTTAATTAAGTGTTTTAAAATGTAACTTTAAGCTTTATTGTATGAAACTCAAGTCATCTTATCTTTGTAATTTACCTTTAAGCATCAATATCAAGTTTTTATTTAAATTCCAAGTTTAATGTTTACTGTGGTATAATGCAGTTTCAATTTCTCATTTACAAGCTTTCAAAAGTTTAAATTCCATCTCAAATAAGCTTATTCAGGCTTGTTATAGCTTTGGGTAAACTCCCAATTCAGTTTCAAATAATTTGTGTACTTGGTCAAAGAAAGTCAACTGTGCAGTGAAACTTTGGTTCAAGCAGTTTGGTGATGATGTGGGATGATGCAGAGGTTGATTATGGGTTGGATTAGGCTAAATTAGTGTAGGTGTGGTTTGGTTTTAACCTGCATACAAGCTGGACCATTGTGAGTGTCATTCTCAATTCCATTTTTTATTCAAATTTGCATATTGTTCTTGTGTATGTATCTGTGATCATTGAAGGCTCAAACATGTTCAATTAGTTGTATTTAAGTCACTTAGAATCATTTTGAGTATCTGCTATAGCTAGATTAGTAATTAGCCTTGTTAAATTTGCATATCAGATAATATAAGGGTGTTTGGATTAGTATGTTAATCTGAGTTTGAGTCTCTGTTTGTATTAGACAATTGCATTATCTGTCTTAAAATAAGCAATTAGACTCATATGAGTCAGTTAATTGAGCCTTAGAACCTTAAAAGTCAATTTCATGTGTAATTTGTCTTAATAGCTTGTCTGTTGGAATTGTGCAAGGTCAAAAGCTCATCTTGTGTTTAAAATATATAGGGATAGATTGCATTAGACTTATTTCATCACTAAACATCAATTTCAGTCCTTAAATCAAGATCAAAACTCAAAATAGTCAACATTTCAGTTTTGTTAAAAAGTCAAAATATTGAAATAGTCAGTTTATGCTCAACTAGGGAGAATTTTCTTGGACTCATCTCTGGGCCAAATTCAGTGAAACTTGTGGCTTTAAAAAGTTCAACTGGTCTGGGTTATTGTTGTGATTTTTGTGTATTTTTGTAAATTTTCTATAAGCTTCATATGGGCTTATCAATTGGGGCTTGTTTGCCCTGTGCAACTGACTCGGTTAACACTGAGTCTGCACAGGGGTCTTGCAGCCCTTGCCACAAGCTCAGTTGAGCTTGTCTAGGTCCCATCTTTGGTTTATTAGTTCTTGGTCAGGTCTTATTTAAGTTCCAACAATTGGTTTGTAGTTTCCAGCTTATCTAGTAGCTTATTAATAAGCTGCAAAGTAACCCTCATAACTGTTTTTTAGCACTTATTTCAATTCCTCAAATTTGTGCATTGAGTAATTCAGATGTTTAGAGCAGTTGAGATTGGTTCCTTTTGGGTAGTTATAGCTTAGTGTAGCTTCTATATCAGTTTGGTGCTCTTTGGTGCTTCTTGGCTTATTCAAGTGCTTATTTCAATAAGCACTTGTATGGCAGTTTCAATTTCTTGCACATAACCACCTGTTTTTTCATTTTTCCTAGATTCCTAATATTATTTTAGACTTTTCTTGAAATTTTCAGATTTTTCCAAGTCAGTTTGCTATTTTTCTTGATTTTAATTGGTTTTTAAGCATTTTTAATTAGCATTTAATACAAATAATTAAGAAAAGCTTCAAAAAAATAATTTTTCATTTTTCTTAAGTTAAGATAAATATAAAAAGCCAAAAAAATATTTTTCTAGATTTTTCTTAGTTAAATTTGTATTTTTAAGTAATTTAATTAGTTTTAAATAGTTTTTAATTCATAAAAAATAGAAAAATAATCAGAAAAATACAAAAATAGTTTTGAAAATTCTCTTTTGTTATTTTAGACTTTTCCAAGTCATAATTTTATTTTTCTAGCTTTATTTCCTATTTTCTTGTATTTTAGGCTATTATTAAATAGTTAAAAATAGTTTTTAATTAATAATAATTAGATAATTAGTTATAAAAATAATTTTCTTTTTCTATAAATTTTCTTTTATCATTAGGTTTGTAAAAATGTCATTTTCATATTTTTAGGATTTATATTGCTTTAGTTTCACTTTTTCAATTGTACGTCGCGTAGTTTTTAAATTAAGTTTTATAAAAACATAAAAACAAAAACATCATTTTAAAAATAGTGATAGCGTTTATTTAATATTTTTTATATTTTTAATTTTCTTTAATTTGCATTTAAGCCCTTGTAGTTTATGTCCTTTTTCTATAGTTATAATAATTCAAATCCCTTTTTCTGTTCAAATCTCTCGATCACTATTCGTTTGGTGATCCATTGCACAGCTCGTTGGGACATAACGACCCGGGGAAACACTATACTCCCCAGATCTTCATTGCATTGGTGTTTAGACTGTTTGAAGTTTCTTACGGTCGGCCATTCACAAGTGGCCGGCTTAGGTGAGTAAACTTGACGGTTTTGCACCGATCAGTAAACATGAGAATAACAATTAACTAAAAGATATTTATGTTTGTTTGTTCGAGTCAAATGCTTGTATCGAGTCATATTGGATGTTTTGCAGAAATTTTTCCAGATTCTAAAGATGTAAATTTTCCAAAATTTTTTCCAGAAAATCGGAGAACAGTTTTTGTCAGGATAACCTGACGGCGTCAGGATTGCAACCTGACGGCGTCAGGAAGGAGTAAAAACATCAGATCACTTTTTCTCGTTTTCTGAGCTACTTATAAATTTTTGAAATTTTTCAGGTCTTAATTTTCTTAGAAATTCTGTAAACATCCATTCCACAAGCATTATATCCTAGTTTAAATCGAGTCTTATATATACTATTACCGCCGATTTTACGCGAAGGTTTCGTTTGTTTTCTTCAAGTGTGCAGGTTTAGTTTGTCAAGAAGAAGTTACATAAGATTGGAAGGAGCTGTTCACGCAATAATTCTTCTTGAAAAGGATTTAACCACCACTTTACACGGATCCTACCAAGCTAATCAGGGGAGTATTAGTTTCTTTCGTTTTTAATTACCTTCCATTATCATAACTTTGATACTTTCGGGGAACATTGGGGACAATGTTCAGTTTAAGTGTAGGGAGGAAAAATAAAACGGGAACTTTGAAACTATGCTTATCCTTGACTATTTGCTTTGTCCAATTGTGATTGTGTAATAAACCATGAGGAAATGTCGGTTAGGGTAATTTTGGCACCAAATTTAAAATTTTTCATGACATATAGGAGTGGGCCATTAGTCTTAACAAAAGCGTCTCATGGATAGGAAGTTGCATGACTAGCACAAAAACCCTTTACCACCCAAATTCCACCAAAATGTGAGGATCGCCCTTAGATTAGTAGGAATTAAAAGCATTCATCTTCAATGCTTAGAGTGTGAACCGGTAGTATATTAGATTCTAGAACTTGTTTTGTGATGCATTCCGAGATCGCAAGTGAGACTATACTTGTATAGTTAGGAATAACTAAATGATAAGAGGCATTAGGATAACCCTTGTTTGATACCTGTAATATAATTACTTCTTCCATATCGGTTGAGTAATTCCCCCACACCCTTTGCGTTGTACTCATCTTTAGTACACGATACCCCTAGTTAACCCCTCAGAGCCTATCCTTTTCGCGGTTCTCGTGATATTTCGGTTTTTCCGGAATATCAATGAAGAGCATTGTTTACACCCCACCCCCAAATATACACCCAAATCGCCTTAGCCTACCCCTTATGCACTCACTTTTAGTGCAAATGTTTGTCATCACCCTAAACCCTTAGTTCAATTATCTAGTTGCTTGCATAAGTTGCTAAGTCGAGTCATATCCTTTGTATACAGTTTTGGGACGATTGGGATTCATGGGAAAAGTTAAAGTTTATGAAATGACGGGAAGGGAACGTTAAAAATTCGAATTCCCTTTGTTTGCATAATAATGTACCCCAAGTGTTTTGATCTTTTCAAATCGGGTCAAATTAGTGTTAGAGTAATAAAAACTCAAGTGTAGGGATATGCCTATAAATCCCTAGTATTTTGATGTTATCGTAGAGGATGGTAGAGTAAAAGTGTATGAATATGAAAAAAAAAAATATATATATATATATATATATATATATATATATATATATATATATATATATATATATATATATATATATATATATATATATAGTGTAAAAAAAATAAAAAAAAAAAAAAAAATAAAATAAACATACGGGCTACCATCCTACATCTTTCTTTGAATTTATGTTTATTTATTTCAGTTATCTAGAGTTTAGAGTGTCGAGTCTTGGCTTAGCAATGCCATTCTTCATATGCATTTAACATAGAGATTTTTGACTTACCACCACTAAATAGCCTATCCCACCAAACCCTTTGTTTCCCTACCGTAAGCCTAACATTACAACCCTTTAAAAGACCTCTTTGATAGTCTTTCCTAGGTGCTTACGCCAAAGCGATGGAGGTTTGATCTATTCTCAAGCCTATGGTAATCTATGTACTAGGACCGGTTAATGAGTGTTTATCTTCCATTTCCTATTTGTTATATTTCATATATACACCCGAGAGAGATGTGAGTATCTAAACACCCCATGTGAGGTGCTAGTATGTAATTTCCGTGCTTGTTATGACTTTTGCGGGGCTTATATGTGTTGTGGACCGTTTTGAATTAATGCTTCATGACCCCTAACTTATAAATTAATTGGTTAAAAGCACATTTGCTTGAGGACAAGCAAATAACAAGTGTAGGGATATTTGATAAGGTTTTAAAAGGTACCATTTTGAGGGGTCGTTTTAGCCCTTATTTGATCACTTTTGTATCCGTTATTACTTAATATCGTTCCTTTTCACTTTTTAGGTCTCTTGAAGGCAAAATGCTGGAATGGCACTTATTTGGACGAAAAGGCGCGAATATATGAAGAAAATGGCCAAAGTCAAAATCGAGACACTCACAACTGCTGAAAATAGAAGGCGACGGCGTCAGGTGCTAATTGCGACGCCGTCCGAGGATTTTTGTGACGGTTCAGAACCCAAAACTCGTATTTTCAAGTGACGACGTCCAGTTGTAAAAGAGTAGGCCGTCGCTACTCAGACGGCCTAGATGCAATCCAGACGACGTCAGAAGCTGAAGAGGACGGCGTCACGGACATAAGGTGACGCCGTCGCAAGGTTAACATGGCCAAGACGAAACCCTAATGACGGCGACACGACGGCGTCACGAAACATAAGGTGACGCCGTCGCATATGTAATCTTATATATAGAATCCGAATTTTTCAGTTTTAAAGAGAGTCTTTTGGAGTGAAAACCTAAAACCGAACCTAAGGTGTCTTGTACAGTATTTTAGGGTTTTAAACCCTATCTTACATCAAGATAAGTATTTACTTCATTAATTCAATTATGTCTTTGATTATTTGTGTGTATGCTTGCATGTTCTCCATGTCCGGCTAATTTATTTGTGTGTTTGCTTAGGAAGTATGAAACTTAATTATTGAATATTGATTGGTTGTTTCTTATCTTAGTTGATTAATGATCTAGTAATGCGATAGATCATTCGTTGTGTACTTAATGCTTGATTTATCTTTGTGAACCTTAGAATATGATTACCTTAGTAGTTGTAGGCTAAATTATCCAAAGAGTGCCTTAGAGTAAGAGTTTATCATCCCTAGTGGGTTTTGTAGACGAGACCCTTTGGTAAGTTCAAAGAGTTAGGGAGAAACGCATACCCTACAACTTTAGACACACAACGCAACTAAGAATAAGGACGTGACAACTCAACCATCAATAGGAGATAATTAAGGAGTAGTACAACCTAAGTAAACACATCTTTAAACTATCATACGAGCACACATTAATTAGACATAGACTCCCACAACCTTAGTTTAGATAATTAGATAATAGTAGAGTAATCGGTAGAAATACCAACCCCCCCCCCCCAAATCCAATACCCGAGATTCGTACCTTTCCATTTCATAAAATATAAAAATACAAAAATAATCTTCCTCAACCTTAAACTTAGCGTAGTAACTCCTTACTAGCATTCCTATTCCCCTAGAGAACGATATCAATACCCGTGGCTTACCCTAATTACTACACTACAACGATTAGGTTCACTGCCTAGGGTGTTATAAAACCTGCTTGAAGAAAAGGAAGTTTCCTTGACCCCGAACGACGCGTGTAGCGTTATCATTGAGATTTGCTTTTGGGTATTGGTTCTACACTATCAATTTATTTGTTGCATGTTATATATGTTGGTATCTTCAGTTATCGTTCGTTTGGTACCATATTACGCAAGGGATCCTGACACTCCTATATCTTCTGTATTTGCAAGTCATGGTATTCAATGGGTTTGAATATTGTTGTGACCTTAAGAAGTTCTTATACAAAGAGCTAATTGTTTTTTGATAAACTGATGCTTGCATATGTGGCCTTTAGGTTACAAGTATGTCAACAATGAAATAACGTGCGGGCCAATCCAAAAGGAACTAGGACTCTGCTGCTGGCCGTATGTTTTATATATGTCATTGCTTCTAACTACTAAATTGACAGATTCAACACTACAGAAATAGAGGGTTTTATGAGTTTTCTATATATCTAATTCATTTGTTTCTTATGTAACTGCTAATATGATGCATGTGTAGTAGATATATTTAAGGATAGATAAGATACGAATCCCATTATATAAAGTTGTTTGGTGTTGTCTCTGTGCATTTTTTTTATTTTTAGAACACTATTATACCTGGCACTGTTCGGTATTTCTCATTTTACTGTTCGCTTTGGTGGTGTTGGTTGGAGTATTTTTTTCTAAAAGTATCGTATGGCCACGGTTATGGCATTGCTTATGATGCCTTCTTATGATATTGTATACAGATGCAGTGGTTGGCCCAGTTGTGTAGGATTTTCTGTCTGGGACTATTTGGTGGGAACGTGCAGCCGTTCCTGATCATACAGCTGAGCAGACGGGATGCAACATTTCAACTTACTTGCCTCATTATTTCAATCCCTTTCTAAGTGATTGTAACCAATCACAGCAGTAAACGCATAACAAGGGTAAGCAAAACTGAAAACGTATATGATGGTCTTAGCTAGGGTGACATGTTTTACTAAATGATCTTTTTTTGTTTAACTTCTCTGGAATGTAGGCGCGGATCACTGTATTATGTATGCTAATGATTATGCCTATCGTCTATTTAGTATTTACAATATAGTCTAATATATTTAGGTACCAAATAAGCCATCAGGAAAGACTGATTAACTTAATTGATATACCAGGTTGCACTTCCAAGTTCTCAAAATGCAAGGGGGTAGTTCCAGTTCACTAGCGGGGTTAATGAAGCAATGGTTGTTGCAGATAATCGTGTGTGTACTGCTAGATCAAATAGATATCGGTTGATAATCTGTTTGAATTTTAGGTGGTACACCAGTTCGCACGTTGTTTGAGTGAATCATTGGGATAAGGCGTTTAAGTTGTCCAATGTGTTTGAAACTGTGGTGAGATCAGACCAGGGTGCAGCTGCAACTGTGGAGTACGTCGGGAACCTGTTTTATGGGTTGCAATACCATCCTCAGGTATAAGAACTTTGATTTTGGTTTTTGTTGTGAATTTGATCCTTTTGTGCAAAATTTTGGTTTGTGTGATTAACGATTTTGGCTAATTGTTACAATCTAAAGCATTGTTCATCTAAGCTTATTTTTTTTACTTAAGTTTCAACATTTTTTACATATGCAAAATAGTTTTGAAATCAACAATTCTAACCTTAGATTAACGAGGCCAGCAGCATCACTTTGATTGAATACTGACCAACAAGTGGTGCTTGCGCAACCTTCCTCATTGCCAACATATATGATGTTTGGACCAAAATTGGAGAATATGGCTACACTAGGTTGCAGCTACTGGATCAGGCTAATCCAACTTTGCAAGAAGTATTCCGTGTCCACTCCTTCCCCTTTACCTTTATCTTCAAACACTTCCTTAACATTCCCGTATATGTTACCAATTGACGAGGGAATAATGTATACATAGGCCACCCAAATGAGAAAGCAACATTTATTGCAGACTCAACAGACACTCACGTACGATTGTCCAAGGTTGGTTAATTTCTTATTTGTAATATAATTTTGATTTCTAACCTCATTTACATCTATTTGTTACCATGTGCTTCTCTCTTCTATACCGACTCAGTTATCCTCCCTTTTTTAAATATTTGCACAGGACCTCCGTCTTTTGTGACATTCAACAAGATACGGAATATGAAACATGTCCGGGAGAAGTTGGAGAGGCCAATTTTAATGTTATTGAGGTAGATCCGTATAGTGTGTCTGATATACACAGGTACATACACGAGCGTGGAAACCTGCGCCTGGCTTCAAGCCAAAGTCATTGCTAGAAATTCAACAAGAAGAATAGTAGAGAGGACAGACACAAGCGCAACTGTAGGTGGAGATGACCGTTGCTTATATTTCTGTCACACCCCCAAATTTCCTGTTTTGCAGCGGAATTGAATACCTTGGGGAGGACTGTCATAGCATCAAAGTTACAGTTATATCGAACGACCTAAAGTGTCGTTTGGAAAACACATCGTTTAATTTATTAAAACAATCAGAGTTTACAAAGTATTGGTCTCAAATGAAAATCAACTTGTGCGGAAATAAGTTTGTTTCAAGCCAAACGATGTTTTAAAGTTTATAAATCCCAAGTGAGACGCGTCGTCACCACGACTCTATGATATGTCCATATGCATGCCATGAAGTGAATGCCTTAGGTACCTGAGATAAAACATGCTAAAAAGTGTCAACACAAAGGTTGAGTGAGTTCATAGAGTTTGTGTTGAAATGTAAAGCCTTTAAAGAACGTTCATGCAACAAAGTCTAAGTTTTTGGTCATATAGAATAGTTCACAAAGCAAAGGCATCGTAAATCCACTCAGTTCCAAGTCCCGCCCATACAAAACTTGCAACCTGTGTGTTTACAACCCACTGCTAAAAATAGTATGACAATCATGTATATGCACATTAAGATGGTTAAAAGTATAAATGTCACCACAAGGGTCTTCCAACAACTCATGTTGGGATGTTCCTCCAACGCTCACGTTGGGCTGTATCCATATAAATGGCCTTCCAACATATAAATGCTGGGATGTTCCTCCAACGACGCATATCCAAATTAATGGCCTTCCAACATATAAATGCTGGGATGTTCCTCCAACGACGCACGTTGGGCTGTATCCAAATTAATGGCCTTCCAACATATAAATGCTGGGATGTTCCTCCAACGACGCACGTTGGGCTGTATCCAAATTAATGGCCTTCCAACATATAAATGCTGGGATGTTTGTTTAAGTCTAGTCAATACACACACCAAGTCTAGAGTATAAGTAATGTTGTTTGGCAAAAGAGTTTAAATGTTTGGATAAATAAGCATATATCTCGCTCCAAATAGTTTATAGGAATTTAAATGAGTAAAAGCGGGGTATGAACTCACAAGGAAAGTAATAGCATTGGTTCTACTTCATCTCCGAAACCCAAATGCGTGTGTTATCCAAGGAGACTTTCAAGTTTAGCGTAACACAATCAAGTATAATGCAATCAAGTGTAAATGTTATTAAGTATAAATGTTATCAAGTATTATGCAATCATGTATAAAAGTATAGCGTAGCATAAAAGTGTAAATATTTTGAGTATTTGTATTTATAAAAACAAGTAGTTGAGCATGTATCTCCCCCAAAAGTTTGTAAACAATTAAATAATAGAAAGTGAGGCTATGAAAACTCACTTGGTAAAATGAGGCGATGACAAAAGTGAGTACACCGAGATGAAGTGTGATACTTTAACCTTGACCTATTGTGAATGATATGATACGTAATGAGTTATGATGTAATGTTATGCATGCATTTCGTATGTTATTTATACCATTTGTGAGTTTTGAAAAATAATACTTATCGTCGAAAAATACTCTTTTGATGTCTTGACCATTCTTAAATTACTTTACAAGTATTTACGTCAAAATGTCATCCTACAATGGTTTCGTAAGGATTTATGGTGAAATTTTCACTTTTCGTCGTAAAATCATGTCGTCGGAAATTTCATGAAAGTGACAAAAATGGCTTCGAAAAACTAGTCGTAAAATGGTGTACGTCGATCGTTAGGAAACGAACTCGACGGTTTTGGAAAGCTTGTATCAAAATCTAAAGGTTTCAGTTCAGGAGTTTTCGACATAAAGGTCTCGAACATAAAGATAATAAGGGTTAAAGATAGTGATTTTGTCTAATTGTTGTGTAAAAAGTGAGTTTCGGCCAAGTTTGAGCAACCGTAATTAATTTATTAAAACTCCGCTATACAAACGGTTGGTCGTTTTGGAAAATATGCTTGGTGATCTCGATTTTATTAGAAGACATTTCGTTCCAAAAAGTTCCACATCAAGGTTAAAAACAGCCTCCAATATGGTCGTTTCAGCTACCGTAACACTTGTATCGTAAAAATAATATAGTTTTTCAGAAAATAATAGTTACGGCAATTTTATGAAAACGTGCATATCTTTGTCGTTTCAAATCCGTTTTCTACGTATAATACGTCCTTAGCTTCGTATCAAAGTATACTAATATATTTTTGATAAGTCGAAATAATTTGTAAAGCTTAAGGCTCGATTTTGATTCGTACAATACGAAAATAAGTTGCTGAAATTTCAGAAAATATATATTTCGTCGTCAAACTTGAAAAATTCATAACTTATTCGTTATAACTCCGTTTTAATCCGTTCAAGCGGCCACGGATTCGTTTTAAAGTATATTTCTAAATATCAAGGCCAAAATTTCGTGCCTACTGTCGGATTTTCCAGAAAATCAAAATAAGGACAGACCCCTTTATATACTTGTCGAAAATAGTTTTTCTCGTACTAAATCTATTCCAATCCCTTCAAATCAACTCCAAAGCTATTCTAATCCTACCATACACCTTCTTAGGGTGTCATGGATTCCTAAACATCATCAAGACCAATATATACCAAGGGAATAATTATAGGATGACTATATATATTAAACTCTAAAAATCAATGGTAAAAATGGTATAAACAACACAAGTCTTGCATGTTTTTGCTCAAAAATGATGAGATGAGTATGAAATGAATATGTAAGATGAAAATAGATATGAGATGCTTACAAGTGATATGATGAGGTGATTAGAACCAAGGATTAACCTAAACACCCTAGGTTTTTATTTCAAAACCTTAAATAAGAGTGTAATCTAGATTGTAACACTTGTCTTGGAAAAATTTGATGAAATCTCCTAGCACCATATGGATGGCCGGTTTTATGAAGAACAAGAAGAGAGAAAAGAAAACTTTACTACTTGACTTGAAATAATAGGTGCATGAATGAGATGAAATCTTACAAAGAGTATAGATCTATACTTGTTGAAAAAAAACTTACCAACATTAAATGTATTTCCCCCCCATAGGGCCGGATTTTAGGGACAATTGTCTCTCAAAATACTTTTTTTTTTTTTTATATATATAGTGTATAATTGTTAAAAGATGTAAGTAAATGTGTAGGTAGAAATTACTTGTAAGGTTTTATATACATTTGTGTATTTAAGGAAATTTTTGGTGAAAGTAATTTTTAATGGATCAAAGTAGAGTATAATGATATCATAAAAATTGTAAAAATACATTCCTTGTGAAATTTGAGTGATAAAATAATTATCGAGTAGTTTTTAAGAAAACCGTCGTAATAATATACATTTAACCATTTATATCCAAAATAAATTTAAAACACTAGGTAAACTCAAAATATTATTTTTATAAACTAAATGTAAGTATAAAAATATATTGGGATCATTTTTGGAAGTACCGGATTAAATGTTCAAAATAATAATTTACGCGATAACGTTTATTTAATATGAAATTTACGCGTTTAATGTGAAATGCAAAAATCATGAATGAACCGTTATGAAATGATGAATATGGAGTATGAGAATGACCGGAAAATGAGAATTGTGACAATTTCAACTTCTCTAGGCTCCATGAATGTATCCACCCTATGAGCTGGTGTTGTCGGAAATTCACATCGGGTCAATTCTGGACCAAGTGCTGCTGACATTTATTTGAATCAGAAGAGCAAGAAGAGCCAGTTGCATGAGCATTTGGCTGGAGAAAATAAAGGGAACCCTACTGAAAGAGAATCTGCAAGTTCTAAAAGCAGGGCTCACGTCTCAGTGTTACGTGTGACGGGATCTCAGTCAAATTCAGTTGATGATAGAAAATTTGTTGATGCTAAAGAAAGTAAAAAGAGTCGCAAAAAGGCTGCAAAAGCTAAAACTACAGGAGCCAAGGTTTCAGTACCTGTTGCTGCTACTGAAATTCCTATCAGTTCAAGTCCCAATGAGAAAGGAAAAAGTTCAAGACATGCACTATAGGAAAGAGACTTGCTGTCCACTGTCCCATCTGGTCCTTCACTTGAGGATTTTGTAGTTTGGAAAGGGGAGACTGCAGTTGCTTCACCTGCCCCAGCTTGGTCCACTGATTTAGGAAAGATTACTAAGTACACATCTTTGAGAAAAAGGTTGGGGTTTTTTTTAACTATATTCTTATTCGTCACTCAAGAGTACTATTATTCTTTGTTTAGAGTAATCACCATTACTGCTTGGAGAACAATAGAACATGAGTTTCTAATGCACCATCAAGTATTTCGTATATTGATATCTTAAGAGATTTGTTACCTTGAATTTTTGGCTATGAGGGAAACCACAGGTTTACCCGTTTTAAAAAAAAGCAGTTGACTTATTTAGTTGGCTATTTTTTCATCCTTCTACATCCACCATTCAAATTAGCCTTTTCAGATTTTGGTTGATTCACATGGAATGTTGTTTTGTGCAGGTTGGTGTATGATTGGCAAGGCTGTTGACACTATTCAGATGTTGTTTGCTCACTCATTAGCTCCGACAAACCAGTTAACCTTCCATCGCTTTAACTTTATGATTCTTTATTTTCTTTCCGATATACATGTTGTCATATGTGTGTTGTTGAATGGCCTTCGACTAAAACCTAGTTTTTATCTACTGTTTGGAACAACAGTTATGCGACACAAATCAAAAGAAAAATGCAGAAAAGCTTTCTCAATTTATAACTCAGAATTAACATATATTGAATTGATTGAATTGTTTACAAAGATCTAACCTATATATACTTAGTGAAGCGGCACTAATAGAAGGGAGGATACCGTTTCTGTAAAAGTAAACGACACCCAACTTCATAACCGTTGTATCCTAAACGTTGTATCCTAAATGACCTAAACGACCCATTTGACCCAGCCCATATTCCAAGTATGTTTACAGGCTTTACATTTACAGAACATAAAAACATAATACACTAATACTACCCCTATCTTTGCTTCTATAACATTAATGGTCCTACATTCACCCCCCTAATGTTATAGATGGCAAAGTCTTCAATTCTTCAAGGTTCTTTTATAGCAATGGTGCAGCAACTATTGGTTCGTCATCTTCGTATTGTGCGAAGTTAACTTCTTCATCCTTCTTTGTGCATTCATGTTTATAATGTCCAAATTTGTTGCACTTGAAGCATTTTATGCGACTCTTATCCTTTTGTAGTTGATTACCATCTTTATTCCAATTTCTTTCGCGGCTCCTTCCTTTGTTATCCTGATTCGACTTTCTATAACCACAACGTTCACAGCTATGATGTTTTTCTTGTTCCTTTTCGACTGTGTTGGAGTATAGAAGTCTATCATGTACATCTTCTTTGTTTGGCTTCTTAATGCGTTCCTCATATGCTTTTAATCTTCCAGTAGCTTCTTGAAATGTCATGGTGTTAAGATCAGCAAATTGTTCTATTGCAGCAACAATCTGGATAAACTTTGTTGGGACAGATCCTAGAAGTTTTCGAACCAATCTTTTGTTTTCAATTGTGGAACCAAGACTGCTTGCTTGTGACACGAGTTGACTAATCTTTTCGGTGAATTCATCAAGTGATTCAGAGTCTTTCATTTTCAAGGTTTCAAATTCTGATTCTAACATTTGTAGTCTAGCCTCCTTGACTTTGTCTATACCTACGAATCGAGCCTTCAAGTTGTTCCACATATCAGCGGCCTTCGTATGATGAGCAACTTGTAATGTGAGTGGTTCAGGCAAGGCTTGAAATAGATAAGCAATAGCCATTGTGTTTTTCTTTGTATCCACTTCTCCTTCTGGTTCGAGTGCTCCCCATATTCCATAAACATTAAATAGTGCTTTAATTTTTACGGTCCAAATAGTATAATTTGTAGAATCCAGAATTGGGCATTGGAATGTCATTGACATCCCTCCTTCGTCTTTCTTTGATGTTCCAGCAACCATCCTTCTTTAGAGTAAAAAAAACTTTTTCTTTCTTGTTTGAGGGGCGAATCAACCAACTGACTCTTGCAGTTCTTTGGTTTTCTAATTCCCGGGCAAATATAAAACTTTTTTTTCTCCTGTTTTGCGGGGCGAATTAAACCAACTGTCTAAGCAGTTCTTTGGTTTTATAATTCCCGGGCAAATCTAAAAAAAATTCTCCTATTTGTGGGGCGAATTAAACCAACTGTTCCTTTGGTCTTATAATTTCTGGGTAAACCTAAATCTTAATCGGCTTGGGTTCCTAGACTATGTCTATCACAAGCGAATTAAGGTTTCCTAAATATATCAAACTGTTTTCTGAAACAAAACTAAAAGGAAAAAGTGCAGATTTAAAAAGGAAAAAAGAATGTATCTGTTGTGATTCTCCTATGATCGGTTGTATACTTGCACTCGCTCTTCCTTGATCAATCCTTCGGCTCTGATACCACTGTTGAATGGCCTTCGACTAAAACCTAGTTTTTATCTACTGTTTGGAACAACAGTTATGCGACACAAATCAAAAGAAAAATGCAGAAAAGCTTTCTCAATTTATAACTCAGAATTAACATATATTGAATTGATTGAATTGTTTACAAAGATCTAACCTATATATACTTAGTGAAGCGGCACTAATAGAAGGGAGGATACCGTTTCTGTAAAAGTAAACGACACCCAACTTCATAACCGTTGTATCCTAAACGTTGTATCCTAAATGACCTAAACGACCCATTTGACCCAGCCCATATTCCAAGTATGTTTACAGGCTTTACATTTACAGAACATAAAAACATAATACACTAATACTACCCCTATCTTTGCTTCTATAACATTAATGGTCCTACATTCACCCCCCTAATGTTATAGATGGCAAAGTCTTCAATTCTTCAAGGTTCTTTTATAGCAATGGTGCAGCAACTATTGGTTCGTCATCTTCGTATTGTGCGAAGTTAACTTCTTCATCCTTCTTTGTGCATTCATGTTTATAATGTCCAAATTTGTTGCACTTGAAGCATTTTATGCGACTCTTATCCTTTTGTAGTTGATTACCATCTTTATTCCAATTTCTTTCGCGGCTCCTTCCTTTGTTATCCTGATTCGACTTTCTATAACCACAACGTTCACAGCTATGATGTTTTTCTTGTTCCTTTTCGACTGTGTTGGAGTATAGAAGTCTATCATGTACATCTTCTTTGTTTGGCTTCTTAATGCGTTCCTCATATGCTTTTAATCTTCCAGTAGCTTCTTGAAATGTCATGGTGTTAAGATCAGCAAATTGTTCTATTGCAGCAACAATCTGGATAAACTTTGTTGGGACAGATCCTAGAAGTTTTCGAACCAATCTTTTGTTTTCAATTGTGGAACCAAGACTGCTTGCTTGTGACACGAGTTGACTAATCTTTTCGGTGAATTCATCAAGTGATTCAGAGTCTTTCATTTTCAAGGTTTCAAATTCTGATTCTAACATTTGTAGTCTAGCCTCCTTGACTTTGTCTATACCTACGAATCGAGCCTTCAAGTTGTTCCACATATCAGCGGCCTTCGTATGATGAGCAACTTGTAATGTGAGTGGTTCAGGCAAGGCTTGAAATAGATAAGCAATAGCCATTGTGTTTTTCTTTGTATCCACTTCTCCTTCTGGTTCGAGTGCTCCCCATATTCCATAAACATTAAATAGTGCTTTAATTTTTACGGTCCAAATAGTATAATTTGTAGAATCCAGAATTGGGCATTGGAATGTCATTGACATCCCTCCTTCGTCTTTCTTTGATGTTCCAGCAACCATCCTTCTTTAGAGTAAAAAAACTTTTTCTTTCTTGTTTGAGGGGCGAATCAACCAACTGACTCTTGCAGTTCTTTGGTTTTCTAATTCCCGGGCAAATATAAAACTTTTTTTTCTCCTGTTTTGCGGGGCGAATTAAACCAACTGTCTAAGCAGTTCTTTGGTTTTATAATTCCCGGGCAAATCTAAAAAAATTCTCCTATTTGTGGGGCGAATTAAACCAACTGTTCCTTTGGTCTTATAATTTCTGGGTAAACCTAAATCTTAATCGGCTTGGGTTCCTAGACTATGTCTATCACAAGCGAATTAAGGTTTCCTAAATATATCAAACTGTTTTCTGAAACAAAACTAAAAGGAAAAAGTGCAGATTTAAAAAGGAAAAAAGAATGTATCTGTTGTGATTCTCCTATGATCGGTTGTATACTTGCACTCGCTCTTCCTTGATCAATCCTTCGGCTCTGATACCACTGTTGAATGGCCTTCGACTAAAACCTAGTTTTTATCTACTGTTTGGAACAACAGTTATGCGACACAAATCAAAAGAAAAATGCAGAAAAGCTTTCTCAATTTATAACTCAGAATTAACATATATTGAATTGATTGAATTGTTTACAAAGATCTAACCTATATATACTTAGTGAAGCGGCACTAATAGAAGGGAGGATACCGTTTCTGTAAAAGTAAACGACACCCAACTTCATAACCGTTGTATCCTAAACGTTGTATCCTAAATGACCTAAACGACCCATTTGACCCAGCCCATATTCCAAGTATGTTTACAGGCTTTACATTTACAGAACATAAAAACATAACATACTAATACTACCCCTATCTTTGCTTCTATAACATTAATGGTCCTACATGTGTGAAATAGTTAAAGATCGTAACTTACTCTATTTAAATTACATCACTGGTCCATGTGGTTTGCGCAAAATTACTGAATTAGTTTGTCACCAATAATAATCATTAAGTACCTCAAACACGACTGCCAGTATCCGCGTGTATATATTGGTTGCAGCTCATGCAGACGCGATGCGCTCATAACGAAAGTTGAAATCCGGCTTGGACATCTCTTGAATTTGGTGAAAACAATTTGGTTGCATAACAAAACAATGTCCCTACAGGTAGGTCAATCTCAACCCATTTACTTTCAAATGAATCTGCTTATGCTTTCTCTTTATATATAAATAGCCAAACCCTAGCCCGTTTTAACATGCCAAAATGCTCGATGTTGCCCCAGTTAGTCACTGAATCTATCATTGTCATGGGAAATTAACTTGCGAAATATTAAAAAAGTTGAAAACAATCTGGATCGTATCATATCAAACTATTATTTATCCCGTAAAATCCGTAAAGGAAGTTTCAGCAGGTTTACCACCTCCAGAAAATCGTAAAGGAAGCACGGCTTTGTAGTTGACCAAAGTGTGATTATGTAATAAGGTTTGTAATTAATTTAATATGATTTAGAGTTATATCGGAATTGACGTATCTAAAAAAACCTAGAAGTCTTTTGACTTTTTTTTTTGCAAGGATGGAATAGTCTTTGAATTTACCAGTTAGTGTCTTTTAGTGGTGGTCAAGTGGTATGTAGTTCCATAACATAAGAAATAAATAAAGGTTAAATTACATAATGTAAATGCTTTAAACCTAATCATTATCAATAGTGTATTTTTAACTCTTAGAGTTTGAGGTATCTAATTATGTCTCATACAAACAACTCTATAAGTGGTAAAATGGTCCAGTCTACATGGTTACAGGTATTGTAAGAAAATGATATTGTATTTTTAAAAAATCTATAAAACGTGTATATGGATGTTGTCGAGAATATTAAAAAAACTTTTACCATGTACAAACTAAATGAATGGGGGTGTTTGGAGTTTATAAGTGAGCAGTAGGGTGTTTAGAGTGTATGAGTTAGCAGTGTTGTTTGGGTTTAGAGTCATGGCAGTCTATATACATGTTTAGTTGCTGCTACACGCAGGTTGTCAACTAATGATGATGGACTGGAATTTTTACATCATGTAATGAGGTCTCTGGTAGTTTTGATGATAGGGTCTGCAATAAAGTCAATAATGAGGTAACAATTTTCAAGGCTTCATGATTTTATATTTGTTGAATTGAAAAGTGAAGAATCAAGATAAAGATGAAACTACTCATTTAAGTATTCATTCAATCAAGAAACAACAATGGTTAAACTCGCCATATGAGAATTCTTATTTTCTTCATGCTATAAATGGTTGGATTATTTGATAACATTTTCTCACATGTCTATTACATTTATAAATAATGATGAATATAGTCATTTTTTTGCTGTGATTGAATTTAGACGAGTCACCACCCTATGACTATTTCCTGTCAATGCAGAGAGCAAAAGCTAGAAATTCTGGGCTGATTCCAATCGCAAGGGCAAATTTTGGGGTCGTTCTATTAAGCTCGATACTGTGGGTGTCCTTACCCTGCATCTTCATCTTTAGAGTGAAACATTTCAATGGAGCAAGATTACGACATCCATATATAATAGTATTCATGGTAAAATCTATTGTGATCACTACGGTACCATGCGTATAAAGGGTAGTGTTAATACAAATAAACCGTAAAAACGTTTATTAATATTTTGCGATCTCTTTGTGTTTTGTAGATAACAAATATAATGTTATCTTAAGTATAATTATAAGGATACATGTTATTTTTGTAAAGCATTTACATATAGCCATTTAAATACAAAAATGTAGTAATTAAGCATTTGTTGTAATAGTTTATTAGGATGGGTAAAAACCATAACCCATGGACCATAACCCATAGATCTTAACCCATACCCAAGTTGGCTAGATACAATGTATACTTAGATACATTGAATCTAAAGAAAACCCATGGACCAACCCATAACCCATGACCCATAACCAAAAAACCCATGGGCAAAGAGGGGCGTTCCACGGATCCCTAGGATTACACTAGACGGATCCCAAGTGGAAGGGATCCGTGGGGAACAGTGAAGATTTTTGCCTATAAATAGAGAGCCATTTCTTCATTCTAACTTACCCCTCTTCTTACTAAATCTCTCAAACACTCTCATTCTCTTCTAACATATAGATCACTTGATCTAGAGAGTTGTTCTTCTTTCTTTCTATCGTGATCCTCATATAGGTCCTTCTCTAAGGCGAGATCACGAGCATTCTACAAGTCATCCAAGCAAGTGGTCCTTGATTGATTTGTCACTCCGCAAGATTTCTGTAGCAAAGATCTTGTATTCGATAGTTCACATATTTGTTGTGTAATAGTCGTGTTGGTTTGGTCCACCGTGTTACGGACTCGGTATCTAGCTTTGTACCGGAAAAAGTGTAAGCAACGTTGTGAAGGTTTCTCCGCCAAGTGAAGGAGTTTGTTGACATAGTGCTTGAACTCTCGAGTATGACTCGGGGAGTGGAGTAGGGCAAGGAAGGTGTCCTTGTAGCCGAACCACTATACATCGGTTCTGTCTTTTCTTTCCCTTCGCTTTACTTTATTTACTAGCTTTATCATTAGATCTATACTTTCCCTTCATCCATAAGATCTCACATATTAACGAATCTAAAGTTTTTAAAACTAACGTAAAATCGGCAAAACTATTCAACCCCCCTTCTAGTTTTCCACAATTGGCATCAAGAGCTAAGTTTATAAAAGTTTTAAAGTAAAATTGTATTTTAAAAACTTTTCGATCACTATGGGTTCTGAAAATTATAAGGAAGGGAAATCTATGCAACGACCACCACTACTTGAAACTAATGGTTTTATATATTGGAAAAATAGATTCGAAACATATGTGAAATCTAAAGATATTAATCTTTGGTACATTATTGTTGAAGGTGATTTTGAGGCTACCTCAAAAGATGATAAAGGAGATGTAGTTAACATACCTCATGATAAACTAAATGACGAATTAAAGAAAAAGCTTTCTAAAAATAGTGAAGCAAAAATAGTTTTATATAATGCTTTACCGAAAAAGGAATTCAAAAGAATTTCTATGCTTAAAACCTCTAAGAAATTTGGACTTCTTTAGTTGTAACTCATCAAGGCAACCAACAAGTTAAAAATAATAAAATTGATTTATTTGTTCAACAATATGAACAATTTTCAATATCGGATGAGGAAACTATAGATCATTCATTTGCTAACTTTAATACTATTCTTACATCTTTACAAGCATTTGATGAATCTTTTTCTAGCCGTAACCATGTTAGGAGATATCTAAGGGCACTTCCATCGAAGTGGAGATCCAAGGTGACGGCGATCGAAGAATCAAAAGATTTGACAATCCTCACCCTCGATGAACTCATAGGCAACCTAAAAGTCTACGAGCTTGTCCTTGCCAAAGACTCCGAAGCCTCAAAGGTAAAAGAGAAACACAAATCTCTTTCCCTTAAAGCCAAAAAGTCTTCAAGCGATGAAGAGAACTCCTCTTCGAGTAGTGACGACGAGGAGTACGCTATGGCGGTAAGGGACTTTAAAAAGTTCTTTAGAAGAAAGGGAAGATACGTCAAACAACCATATGACGATAAGAAAGGCTTTCGGAAAAGCAAAGAGGACGAGAAGCCAAAGGATGATCGTACTTGCTTTAAATGTGGGGACCCAAACCACTTTATTAGTAAGTGTCCCAAACGGGATGATCAAAAAGCGTTCGCGAGCGGCACGTGGGGAATGAGCGACGAGGAGGACGAAGAAATTTGTCTCATGGCAAATGACGAGGTATGTCACGAATACTATAGTAGTTCATCACTTGATGACGACTCTTTGCATAATGAATATGACAAACTATGCAACATTAGCTTAAAACTAATTAACAAAAATAAGCTTTTAAAGAGTCAAAACCAACGTTTAGATAAAGAAGTCATAGAATTAAAAGCAAAACTAAAACGTTTAGAAAAGGGTAAAATAGCAAGTGGTGAATGTGAACTTTGCGTTCAACTTCAAACACTAGTTGATCATCTAGATTCTAAAATTGCTAGAATGAGTACGAACACCTTAGATACAATACTAGATGGTGTTAAAACCGGTAACAACCTAAAAGGCTTAGGTATTCAACAACTTGATCCATCAACTAGTGAAAGTAAAGAAACAAAATTTGTTAAGGCGCTAGAAAAACCAGCCACTGTTGTGGCAGATCCCACGGATCCCCTAAAAAGGGAACCGGCTAGTGTACAGACAGGGATCCTTAGATCTGCTGTAGCAAACAGTAGTAATAACGTAGCGTCTTCATCTAGAACTGATTTTGTTATCATTAATAGGAAGAAACCAACTCACGTCACCACTAGACAACCACCTCCAAAATATAATCCTACTTATCCAAGAAACAAAGCTCCATCTTTTTCAAAACCTAATTCATTTAGGAGACCTAATAACGTTTATCCAAGAAGTAACCATCAAATGGGATGGAACCCAAATATGCAAAACGGTTTTCCTTTTCAAAACTTTGCTCCATGGAATGCATACTCATCTTATCCATACATGTCTAACATGAATGGAATGTTTAACACTAATGGACCCATGTTTGAGTTTATTATTGTTTTAGGTGTGCTTAAAGGTCGACCTAGACCCCGATGAATGGGTCAAGGATAGCGGGTGCACGAGGCACATGACCGGCAATAGGGATCTATTCTCCACATATGAATCCGTAAATGGAGGTAATGTGGTGTTTGGAAATAGCAAAAGTAGAATCATCGGTAAAGGTACGATTTCTAACAAATCTCTAACCATTAACGATGTGTGTCACGTAGAAAACCTAAACTTTAATCTTTTAAGTATAGGACAAATATGTGATAAAAAGTGCAATGTACTTTTTACCGAAACCGTTAGTAAGATACTAAAAAATGGCATAACCATAGGAAGAGGAATTAGGAAACATGGAGTCTATGTCATTAAAATTGGTAATGAACCTAAAGACAAACTTTGTCTTACCTCTATGGATGATACTTCGACCTTATGGCATCGAAGATTGGGTCATGCCAATATGCGACTTCTTCAATCGCTATCATCCAAAGATCTAGTAAGAGATCTACCTAAGTTAAAATATGAACATCACTTTTGTGATGCTTGTAATGTAGGAAAACAAGCTCATTCTAGCCATAAAGCTAAAAACATGGTGTCAACAACTAGGTGTCTAGAATTACTACATATGGATTTATTTGGTCCATCCGCTATCCAAAGTTATGGAGGCAACTACTACACTTTGGTCATAGTGGATGACTACTCGAGGTATACATGGACAAAATTTTTAAAGAACAAAACGGAAACCTTTAATTATTTTGAAATATTAAGCAAAAAGATCCAAAGACAACTAGGAAGTCCTATAGTGTCCATTAGGACGGATCATGGTACGGAATTCGATAATGAAGTGCAATTTGGAGCCTTTTGTGACGCTAATGGTATTACTCACAACTTCTCGGCTCCACGCACTCCACAATCGAATGGGGTAGTAGAAAGAAAGAATAGAACCCTACAAGAAATGAGTCGAACAATGCTTAATGAACAATCCATACCTCAAAAGTTTTGGTGTAATGCCGTTGATACTTCAACGTACATACTCAATCGAGTCTTAATAAGACCAATCTTAGGTAAAACTCCATATGAGTTACTCTGAGGCAAAAAGCCTACGTTAAATCACCTTAGAGTCTTTGGAAGCAAATGTTTTATTCTTAACACTAAAGATTACCTTACAAAATTTGATCCTAAATCAACCGAAGGTATCTTTCTAGGTTATTCGCCAAATAGCAAAGCTTACGTCATATTAAACAAAGAAACAATGAAGGTAGAAGAGTCATTAAATATAAAATTTGATGAAAGTCCACCCAAACCCTCTCCACCTCTTGTCGATGATGAGATCATAGAAAGTGATGCTATAGTAATAAAGAAAAAGATAAATGAAGAAGAAGAACCTTTAAATGATGAAATCATAAACATTAAAGACTCCAAAGATCACCCCGTAGATAAAGTCATAGGAAAGCTAAACGAACGAACATTAAGGTCTCAAGTTCAAAATCAAAGTAGCTTGTTTTGTTTCATTTCAACCATATAACCTAGGAATACACAAGAAGCCATAAAAGATGAGAGTTGGGTAATGGCTATGCAAGTAGAAACAATTGTATATGCAGATTCTGACCATGCAGGTGATTACGTTGATAGAAAAAGTACAAGTGGGGTATGTACTTTCATGGGATGTTGTTTAACATCTTGGTTTTCTAAGAAACAAACGGCATTAGCAATATCAACAACCGAAGCCGAGTACGTCTCCGCCGGCAAAGCATGCCAACAAGCACTATGGATGAAACAAGCATTAGTCGACTACGACATTCATCTAAGCGACATATCCATCCTATGTGACAACAAAGGTGCCATCGACTTAAGCAAGAATCCGGTATTGCATTCTCGCACAAAGCATATAGAGATTCGTCATCACTTCTTAAGAGACAATGTTCAAAAGGGGAACATCTCTATTGAGAAGGTAGCATCCGAAGACAACATAGCCGACATCCTCACCAAACCGTTGAAGCGGGAACAATTCAACCTACTTCGTCTTGGTCTTGGTTTAATGGAACAAACGTCGTAACTTATTTGACTCTACAAGGTATGTAAACACTAGCCTTCTTCTTTCTGAGTCTAGGATCTCTATTTCATGCACAACTCACAAACAATACGGGAATTTTCAAAACCCAAGATAAGTTTTCCACTTATAGCTTTCTTATTTTATTTTGCAAACACATAACTACATACACATTTTCAAAGAAAATCTATTTTCAAAATGTTTTCTAAAAGAATGATACTTTCCCGTATCAATTTCACAAAAGCAATTTCTCACGTCTAGGACAAATCGTTTTTTTTTTCTCATTATTAATACAAAGTAAAAACCCGTTTTCATTGCATCTCATGTCTTTTGAATGCTAAAGGGGAGACATAACTAATATGTGTTTTCGGGTACATTCATTTAAGCAACAATAAATTAAGAGCATTGATAACACTAAATTACGTACTTATGTACTAAATATGTGTTTTCGGGTTATCTCAATAGGATGCTTTTTCTACTTCTAGTTTACTTTTCTTTTTCCTTTTAGAGGTCGAGATAACCGCAACTCCAAATAGTTTGCATATAGGCACACAATAGGCAAAAATGTTTCCAAAAGGAAAATTTTGTGTTGCCTGAATCACCAGACCCACGGATCCCAGCCTTCATGCTGGACGGATCCCTCAAGGGAAGGATCCGTGGGATCCGTGAAACAGAAGTTGTTTTTACCTAATATTTTTCTCACTTTTGATGAAAAATCCACATTTGTTTTATTTTAGGGAGTATGCTCTATGCCTTAAATTCATATCTAATCATTAGATTTTAATCCACATTTTGGGTCAAGCATTCATTACAATGATTTGTTTTTCTATATATAGAACTCCCAAAATGCTTGCATAATCCATCTCATCCTCACAAACACAATACACCATGTCATCCACAAATCCTTTAGATGAATCACCTAGCAAAAACAATCATCTTCATGATACCCAAACCTTTGTACTACCTCCATCCAAAATACCACAATCAAACTCTAGGATATCCGCACGGATTAGTATCCGATCTTGTTGCTTAGCAAAACCAACCTCAAATGGTTCATCCTCAACAAACAACTCACCACAAGATGCTTCCTTTATAGTACCTCCCTCATCACCAACAAGTACACCAACTTCATCACCACCTAAAGTCACTCTTTTGGAACTCCTTAAGACTCCAACAAGATCTAAATAACCTAAACAAAAAGAAAGTCTTTTCAACACCCCCCACATCTCCAAATACTATTTTTCAATATCTTGAAACATCACCACCATTAGCTCCCATCACATTACAAGAACATCTAGGTTCTTTTCCACCACCATTTACAAACATTCCGGATGTTGATCCATATTTTCCTATTTTTCCACCACATCTTCCGCATAACTCAAATCAAAACAACCCGGAAAACTTCCGCACTCATTACTCACATCACTTACATTGTGAACATTGCCAATCCACTAGGGAATCGCAATAGAAGTTAGGGAAGAAATGCGTTTCATACTCAACCTCATCCTTGATCGCATCAATACCATCACTCATCAAAACCTCCATCCATAACCTTATGCAAGCATGGAAGGAATCACTACTACTATTTTCTATTTTTTAGTATTTTCTCTTTTGACGTCATTTTCAAGAACAAGTCTTGTTCTTATTTTTACATGCTTGTACGTGGCATAAATACCACTACAATTTGTTGTTTTATTACAAGGGCTTGTTTACATACCTTGGCTCCCAATCTTGATTCTCGGCAATCACAAGATTATTTAAGCATGTTACTAACCTTTCTTTTTGTAGGATTTTTATTTTTCTTCTCTTGACGCCCCAAACAAGGGGAAGCTACCGTCAAGGGGGAGTTAGCGTTTATTTCTTCCAAGGGTTAACTTTTTGTTTCGACAAAAAAGGGGAGAAGAAGTAAAACTTAGGGGCTTTCAAAAATTACATCTATTCTTAAGTTTTACTCATCATAACATTATGTTTTGTCATCAACAAAAAGGGGGGGGGGTTGTTAATACAAATAAACCGTAAAAACGTTTATTAATATTTTGCGATCTCTTTGTGTTTTGTTGATAACAAATATAATGTTATCTTAAGTATAATTATAAGGATACATGTTATTTTTGTAAAGCATTTACATATAGCCATTTATATACAAAAATGTAGTAATTAAGCATTTGTTGTAATAGTTTATTAGGATGGGTAAAAACCATAACCCATAGACCATGGACCATAACCCATGGATCTTAATCCATACCTAAGTTGGCTAGATACAATCTATACTTAGATACATTGAATCTAAAGAAAACCCATAGACCAACCCATAACCCATGACCCATAACCAAAAAACCCATGGGCAAAGAGGAGCGTTCCACGGATCCCTAGGATTACACTAGACGGATCCCAAGTGGAAGGGATCCGGGGAACAGTGAAGATTTTTGCCTATAAATAGAGATCCATTTCTTCATTCTAACTTACCCCTCTTCTTACTAAATCTCTCAAACACTCTCATTCTCTTCTAACATATAGATCACTTGATCTAGAGAGTTGTTGTTCTTTCTTTCTATCGTGATCCTCATATAGGTCCTTCTCTAAGGTGAGATCACGAGCATTCTACAAGTCATCCAAGCAAGGGGTCCTTGATTGATTTGTCACTTCGCAAGATTTCTGTAGCAAAGATCTTGTATTTGATATTTCACATATTTGTTGTGTAATAGTAGTGTTGGTTTGGTCCACCGTGTTACGGACTCGGTATCTAGCTTTGTACCGGAAAAAGTGTAAGCAACGTTGTGAAGGCTTCTCCGCCAAGTGAAGGAGTTTGTTGACATAGTGCTTGAACTCTCGAGTAGGTGACTCGGGGAGTGGAGTAGGGCAAGGAAGGTGTCCTTGTAGCCGAACCACTATACATCGGTTGTGTCTTTTCTTTCCCTTCGCTTTACTTTATTTACTAGCTTTATCATTAGATCTATACTTTCCCTTTATCCATAAGATCTCACATATTAACGAATCTAAAGTTTTTAAAACTAACGTAAAATCGGCAAAACTATTCAACCCCCCCCTTCTAGTTTTCCACAGGTAGCAAAAATTACTATTGCAAACTCAAGTTCTAGGAACAATCGATTATTGATAGAAATCCACATCAGGTATATCTAAAGAGTAAATAAATATATTCTTGCTTTATTAACCTCTGGAGATGGCAAGATGTGTGGTTCGGGTAATGGACTAACGGGTCAAAACATGTTCGGGTGGAAACAAGGGATGTTAATAAGAAACTTCAACTTGAAGAAGATATTAATGCAACACCATATCTTATTCTTAAAGAAGTGCTCTTGCTAGTTCCCCTTGAAGCAAAGCCATGAAGTAGTTTTTTTCAACAAATCTTGATTGTTCCTTTTAAAACTTTTAGAGAAGCTGCACTTTTCATATATAACTTTAACTTGAAGAAGTTATTCAATTTAAGATATTTTTACTTGATTTTTTTTGTTTGGCAGGAATCCATGAACAATCCCAAGCAACATTAAGTATTTTAACTCACGATCCTAATTCTTATAAGCAACGAGTGAGTTTCGTAGTTCATTATGTGAAAAAAAGAAATCAATTCTCATTTTTTGAATATTATTTGAAATATACTATAAAAAAAATTGAGAAGAAGTTTTATGTGGATAATTTAGAAGCAAGCGTTATGATTTCGAGAAAGTGTACGGAGCAGTGGAAATATTTATTTGAAAAGGCAGTCTTATGTTGTGGCTCATGGTGGAATTATTAGTATTTTTAAGAACATGGTATTACATCTCCTACCCATATCTCATATTGTTACTACTATAAACCTTCATATTGTTACTACTTTTAACCTTATGATTTAATGTATCTATTAAGTTATGGATATATTGTTTATGAATTTGTATATTGATTTTTACTCATGATCTTAAGTTATATCATAATGTACGATAAGTAGTTTGGGTAAGGACTCCCAAACACTCTTACTTGATCTAACTTCTTAAGTAACTATGTTATGTAATTGCTGATGCATATTAAATAGTTGTTTCCATGATTAACTGGTCACTTTGACAGGTTTTTACGAAGGTTGATACACGTGGGACGCTTGGTGACTTCAAAAACAAGAATCCATGGCTAATGGAAATTCCTGTCATGCCTATATAGCAAGAAAAAAGAAGGTAAGTAAATCATATATGACACATGTTTCTTAAAGTAGACTATGTAGCTTTACTAATGTATTCTTAGAGGCTGTTTGGAATTTCATATTCAAACTACCATTCCGGGAACAATAGACAATGTGGAAACTAAGGTAATGTTTTTCGAAATATTATGTATGATGATCTCTTATTTACTTTACGATGGTTTAGAACATTATGTATTGAACATTTTTGAGGGAACAAGCTTGAGTTCAATTGATTCATTTGTTATATAGCTTTGCTACTATTTTCTTTTGAGGGAACAACATTTTTGAGGGAACAAGCTTGAGTTCAATCGATAATATTTCTTTTAGGTACCAAGAGTAATGTCTACAACTTTGAATGCAGTTTGATCAAATGAGAAAGTACTTATTGTGTTGATGAAAGCTATTGTGCAAGTTAAAAATAGAAATATACAACATTTGGAAAACTATTGGATTATAACTAGATGACAATGACATCAATAAGTACTGATGGCTCTTATTATCCACTTCTAATATTAAAGATGGTTATAATACTGTCCTTAATATGTCTGAAATTACCAGAGCACTCTCTTTTCTTACTTGAGTTGCTGTCAGGTTACGACCATTTTGCATATTTGCTTCCAAAAAAGTTTGTGTGTGATCTTGCAGGTTAAAAAGTTTCTTATAGAGTAGATGTAAACTTTAATTACTGGAGTTTTCAAGTTCCCAGAAAAGCTTTATGTAGCACTTTTCAGGTTTCTTTTTTCTTTTTTTTCCTCACTAATTTATTTGAGTTTTATGTTATTCTATTTGGTGAACAGTTATTGTGACACTTCATGTGTAATCCTTAGACAAGGTTAAGAAGTGTCAGTTCCCGAAGTGTCATTTAAGGAACTGGATACACTATTATCACAACTTTCCAAGAAGAAAAGAAAATTAGAACATGAAGAGACCGAGAGAATATACAAAATCTTATTGATTCCTTGCATTGTTTTAGGATAAAGAAAATTGACTAACTTAATTAGGGTTGTCTCCCTAATTTGAGTATGCACACATTTGAAGGATTACCCTTTAATCTATGCTTTAGCTTACAAAGTTACATATACCCTGTGGACGTGGACCTTGTGAAACATACGATCATGATAATGATTAGGGCGATTTTTTTAGGTCCAAATGATGTCCACTATATCAAAGAAGACATTAGTTTGGTCGAGAGGCATAGGATTGACTTATATAGAGCCAAAGATAGGTATATGGCGAAAATGAGGACGCATGGTAGTGAAGTACCGAGATCAATATCTTGGTCTTCCTTATCGATATTCAATAGAGAAAGACAATAGCGACAAGTTATATGCTAAGTTGAAGTGAAAAGATAACGCTACACATTTTGTTGTGGAGAGTTGTTGTAATGTCTTTGTTTAGAAGTAAAGCTAACTGTTATATCACTTTAATACATTTTCATTATCTACAACTTTACACATACATAAAATTCATAATGTTGTAAAAATTATATATGTTGTGTTATTAACCATCACGCAAACCATACAATTATTTATAATTCTTAAAAAAAACTAAAACCAACAACTAAAAACCAAAGAAACAATTGTTTTATAATATTATTTGACAATTCTAAAAAATGTATTTCAGTTAACAAAAAACAACAAACAAATAATTATAAGTAATGCCCGCCCATTGGGCGGGCTTCGAAAACTAGTATATATATATATATATATATATATATATATATATATATATATATATATATATATATATATATATATATATATATATATATATATATATACACTAGCCGTTTAAGCCCGCCCAAGAGCGGGCACGACTTGTGATTTATTGTTTGTTTAATTCAGAGTGTAATTTAGTCAATTGGCTATTTTAATTGTGATATGGTTTTTATTATTGCAGTGTTAAAATTTTTGTACATGAACATTATATCCTAAATAAAACTATACGTAAACAATTTTGCACATGTTTGTATTTTTATAATCTTTTCATATAGTAGCGGTTTTTTTTTTATTTTTGTTTTTTTTTTTTTTTTTTTTTTTTTTTTTTTTGTAAATTAGCGGTTTTTATATTTTTAAAATGCGTATTGTTTTTTTTTTCTTTGTAAAATATGTTTGGTTATTAGGCCCAATACTGGTTAGGGTTTTTTTGGGTTTAAATTGAATTTCTTAATATAATTTTCGTATTGTATTTTTATTTTAAAATAGGTTAGTTTAAAAGGCCCAAGCCCGGTTTTTGTTTATAGGGTTTTTGATATTATTTCTTATAAATATTAACATTTGTTACTTTTTGTCGTATTTTTTTATAACTTTTAGGTATGGATGATAAATCTTCATCAAACGAAAGTGTTTCCAAAGATAGTGAAAGTAAAGAACCAAATAATGAAGGTATTTTTTGTGTGTATGTTTTTTAATATTATCGTTTTGTTTTTAAGTAGTTAGTCGTTTTAATGTCATTTGCAGGTGTAAATGATGTTGGAACGCTTGTTGTTTGGTTAAAGTCTTATTTTGGCAATCGGCTAATCAGCGTTCGTGACATGAAAAAACTTTTATCAAAATTGGTTAAAGTAACAACATTAGTTAAGTAGATGCAGGCTTCGGGGCATGATATTGATGATGACTATATGATTGATTTAGATTTTGTTCCGGATGATTAATGTTATGTTTTTTTTAAATAATTATTTTTCAGTTTTGTATTAAGATATTTTAATATGAATTTATAACATTTTTTTTAATGAATTATTGTTATATTTTTTGTTTATAGTTTTTTATTGTTTAAGTAATATGGTAGTGTTTTTATATTTAGTTATTATTATATTGTGTACACCTAATTTGTATTAAGATATTATTATATTTGTACTCCTGATAAGTATTACTACTCTAAACTATTGAACTTCCTAGGATCACGAAGTGCAAAACAACTCTACGAATCCAGTTGTTCTTTTCGTCAATATACAATGTTAGTTTCTTTACTAAGATTGATTTTGATTAGTCTGTATTAGTCTAATTAAAGTTGAAATTTTTTTTTTATTAAGTTTCTATTTTTTTGGTGTTAAAAACAAACTTTTTAGACTGCATGTTTTGATTTAATATTATGTATGTGTTTCTTGGTATATGTTGTTTGATGTATATGTTTTGTTTGTTATTGCATGGTTTATTGTTGTTAATTTGTAAAACCCCCAATTATTGTGTCTTATTTACTGCAAAACAACTCCACGAATCCAGTTGTTATTTTTGTGAATATACAATGTTAGTTTCTTTACCAAGATTGATTTTGATTAGTATGCATTAGTTTAATTAAAGCCTAAATTTGTTTTTTATTATGTTTCCTTTTTTTTGTGTTAATTATTGGATGGTTTATTGTTGTTAATTTGTAAAACCCCCAATTATTGTGCCTTATTTGTGTTGGATTATTGAAATCAGAGTATTAATGTGAAAGTATTTTATGTGTTTGTAGTTTATATATACTTTTTATTCTGTGTTCCCCTGCGTTTTTTGTAGTGTGTTTGATCTATTTATTATGCATTTAATATCAAATTTAAGTTTTAACTACATTTGTTAAATAGGATATGATGAAGCGCGCGAACGACGTTTTATTTTTTAGCTTGTGTTATTGTGTGTTTTTTGTTACGTAAGTTTATTTATGTTATTTTTATGAAGTTTTTTATTGCGTTTGTGTCTGGTGGTTGTGTTTATGTACATATTATGGTTTTCGGTTGTTTTGTTAAACATACTGATGTTTTTTAAATAGAGTTTGCAGATGTTGTTGTGAATGGTATAAAAGTTATTATGAATTGTGTACTAACTGTAATTGATAGTATTATTTATATTCGTGTGAATAATTTTATGTTTGTTAAACGTTACATATGTTGTTTTTAGTTATATTTAAAAATGGTTATGAGAATGGTATCAAAGTCCCACTATAGTTGTTTGAGCTAATCAAAGTTTGTGAATAACGTTTATGATTTTAAGATTCGTGATGTTGATGGTGATTTGGGCATGATATATGCTGAACAATGTAGTTGAGTTTGGTTTTTGTGTTCATGTAGTATGAATAATAATATGTTTGTTATACGTTACAGATGTCGTTTTTAGTTACATTTAAAAATGGTGATGAAAACGGTATCAAAGTGCCACTAAAGTTGTTTGAGCTAACTGATCGTAGAAGCTGCGAATGGTTGTTTGCAAAGTTTGTGAATAATGTTTATGATTTTAAGATTCGTTATGTGGATGGTCTTTTTGGCAAGATATATGGTGATCAATGGGAAAAATATGTTGAAGAAAATAAGATTAAGCATGGTTGGAGTGTTTTATTCGATGTAAGAAATGCTCAGTATGTTATATTGAGTCATTTTGACGAGCATGGTAATAATGGTTATGGTTTCCTTAACATAGAAGGTGGTCATAAATTGGGTAGTTGTGTTACAAAGAGTACGGAAATGAGTTTGTCCAGACAGGTACATTATGTATTTGGTTTAGTTTTGTTGAATGGTTGTTATATTTTGTTTTTGCAATTCTTGATAATCTAAATATATAATCTACTGGTTTTTTGTTTGCAGTCGGTGCCAAAAAGTTTGTTTAAAGAGTATGTATTTAAGAATAAGACTTTGTATAGTGTTAGGACGTGTGATGGTTGGATGAGGGTTTTGTTGGAATTTGATGGTGATGAAGCATGTGGTTTTTTTGGGTTTCAATGGGAACAGTTCTGCAAAAAATATATGATCGATGGCACTCAAATGTTTGTTCTGTATTTTCTTGTTGGTCATAATTTTATTCTTACTATCCATGATGCTAATGGCTTTTGTGAAGATCCCCTATTTGAACGTAAGTTGTTTTCCCGCCCTTTTTAATATTATTATTTTTTTTAGTTTCATTATTATTATTATTATTATTATTATTATTATTATTATTATTATTTTTTTTTTTTTTTTTTTTTTTAATTAAACATCACTTTATTAAAAACTCAAAAGGATTTACAAGAAATTAGTGGGAAGCCGAGAAACCAACTGGGCCCCCACTCCTCTAGCAATAGCAAAACTAATACGATTAAAAATGTGAACCGCAGCACGTGCCCCAATGTCTTGAGTCAAGGAGAAAAGTCGAATACGCTTTAGTAAGGTTACGGCCTCTTTCTCAAGTTCTCCAAAAGAAGAAAAAGAAAAGGGGAGGAACCCGTATCCGATATCTGCGCATTTAACCTCATACTTGACACGTTTACGCCGTGCAGCCTCACTAACCGCACGTCCTGGCACAAAATCAAGCAGCCCCGATTGTGTCAAAGGAGACGAACCTGTAAGATCAACAAAAACATCACGCCCGCCATCCCAAGAATAAAGCAATATATCAGCCGGTCGCAAGGGTCTGTCTATATCTCCATGAAGCCCAATATCCACCTCCTTACGAACCGAAATCCCGGATCGAGAGCATATATCAACAAGAACATCACGCACAATGTTATGCCGATGTTTGATACCGACATTACCCGCACATGAAACTGCATGATCCCCATAAATATCTCCAGTAAAAACCTTAGAACATGCCGAGCAAGGTACCTGAACAGTGAAAAGGGGAACACCCAGTCGATAACACAACACACAGCGATAAGTCCTGGCGTTCATAGTTTGTCCCAATCCATATATAGGAGCCACCCTAAGCCAATCTGAAGTATGATCCTCCTTTAGTGAGCTCCATAGCGCCACCTGTCGAGGAGATAGATGGAACGTAGATTCAACATTTTGGGTAACCCGATCGAAGTATATATCTGCCAATTTCTTCATAAGTTTGGGGGCAGCGACCTCGCTAGGGTTACTCAAAAGGTCAATATCCATATTCACATTAAAAGTACATAGAGCATCATCAAAAGAGGAACCAGTAGTCACAATACCAGCACTATGGAGAAGCTTAGTCTGCAGACTAGCAGATTGAAGTCTCGAAGCAAGAAAGGCATAGTTCAAAACATCACCTGCAGAATATAAACCAAGCCCCCCAAAAGCAAAGGGTAAGGTGGCGAGTCTCCACTGCCAGTCACCAAAACCGGGCCCAGAAGCAGTGACAATGCGCTCCAAAGAAGAACGAAGTGCCGCATTAAAAGAAACCTGAGCACACTCAAAGACCCGAGGAGGACATGTGCGCATAGAAAAATATAGCTTAGAAATACCAGCACATGAACGGAGTAGCAACAACTCGCATTGAGGGTCATTAAGCTTGGCAACTGCCTCCATAAGTTCAATAGTTTTAGCAACCCTTTTCAGGACCAACTTACTACTAAACTCAAAATCCACACTAACAGGTCCACCCAATAATTTAACACCATGTGAGGGGCGAGAAATATTGGGGGGGAAAACACCATCGTACCTGCTTCTGGGGTCCTCCTGTGGCCAAAAAACTACAGTTTTATCAACATTAAGGTGTAAGCCACGACAAGGTCCATCCACCATAATCAACTCTAAAACCTTACCCACAACCAAGGTATCACCAATAATAGTACCATCATCCAAATACCAAGCTTGAAAGGAAAGGTCAAAAGAATCTCTAATCTTACATGCCAGGGGATGTAACACTAAAGCAAAAAGAAGAGGCCCCAGCGGATCACCTTGTTGCACACCTTGATGAGACCAAAGAGTATGCTCACCATAATATAATCTGGCAGGACTTGAGTAACAGAATTCCACCCACCGTGAAATAGCCGGAAAATGAAGCCGAACCTCACGTAACATAACAGCCCGATCCACCATGTTGAAAGCTTTTTTAAAATCAACTAACAACATAGACAGACCCACATCCCCCCCCCACGGTCCTCAACCAGCCGATTCACAGCGTGCAGAATAGCCTCCCCTTCTCCCGACACCCCAACACCAAATTGCAAATCATCTAAATAACTATCACAAGAGTGGCCAATCATAGAAGCACAAACCTTGGAAACTAAACGCCTCCAAACAGTCCCAACAGCAATAGGACGGATACCCCCTCCTGGTTTGACCAAAGGTGTGAGAGGAGCACTAGCAATGTACTCACCCAACGCCCTCGGGCATTTACCAGCAAGAAAAAGGTTCACCACTTGGGTGATAGAAGCGATCAAATCATCAGAAACAGCCACGGCTGCACCACTTAAACAATCCAAAAGGTGTTGGGCACGCAACCCATCCCGCCCACAAGAAGTACCACGAGGGAAACTCTTGATCATGTCAAGAACGGTAGAAGGGGATGCGGTAAGGTGATGATGATGATCAATATTATTATTATTATTACTGATATTTTTTATGAAATATTTTATTTCTAGTGTGTACATGTATTTTTTTTTATTTTGATATATAATTGTGTATTTAGATTCTGAGTTTTGGAATAAAGCTCGTATTAAGGCTGCTAGGAATCAAAGTTCTGCTTTCAATGCCCCTGTGTTTGAGATGGTTAGTATATTTAGATATTTTTATTTTTTCATATAGTTTATTTGTCATAGTGTTTTTATTATCATTATATTCGCATGATAAATTATTGTAGGGTCCGATTCGTGAGTTGCCTGTAAAAGTGGAAGATGATGTTGCCTGTGTTTCTGAGAAGTATGTTGAGCATGAGCAGGGTGTTCCATCTTCTAAAAGAACAAAAAAAACTCATGTTGGCAAGAGTTTCTTGAAGGTATTTAAAAGTTTTTTTTCTTTTATACATGTGTTTTGTTATTTCATTTATTTATATATTTTTAGGAGCACGGGAGTTCAAGAAAAGGTAATACATGTTTATCAAACAACTCTGATGATGATGGGTGCTTTTTTTTTAAGAAGATTGGTTCAACTGGTTTGAAGGGTTATGTTGTAAGTTTATACTTGATGTGTATATTGTTTTTATATATCTTTTTGTTTTGTTTAACTTTATGATTGTGTGTTGTATACATTCGAACAGACAGTTCCAGCTGGTTTTGTTCGCTGACATAAGATGTACAACTTTTCTGGTCCAGACAGTACAACAAAGGCCAGACTGTGTCATCTGAATTCCTCATTTGAGAAGGACGTTGTCTTTCAGAAGTATATTGACAAATTAAGAGTCAAGGAGTTTGATGACCATGTTGTTATGCTTGGAGAATGGAAATCGATCTTGAAGGAACTGGGGGTTGATGAGAACCAGATTCTCAAGTTTACATTAGATGTTGAAGTATTGAAAAACAGAGGGGATGTTGTTATGACAGTTGAATGATATTCCCATTGTCTAATGTATGTTTAACTTAAAACAATTACTTGTGGGTTATTATGGGTTTACATTTGGTATGCTTTTTGTTTATATGACTAACTATTCCATGTAATTATAATGTATCTGAATTAGTATCTTTTGTATATGCTTCTATGGTAGATTACTAAATGATATTTTTAGGTAATATGTTTTCGCATTCTGTTGCCTAATTTGTTGGTTATTTTGTTGTTAATAATCAATTTTGTTATGTTAAAAAAATAATCAATTCTGTTTGCTGCATGTCATTACATTGTATATTCAAATGTTATGTTTTCCATGTAAGTAGCTTGGTTGTTGTTTGGGCTATAATTTTTTGAGTGTGATGAATCAGTTTTGTAAATGTCATTTGGGCTGTTTGTAAGATCTATAACTATAAAACTTGGCTCAATGGATTATAATATTTAACATGTATTGGGCTTTGTTTAGTTTATGTTTTATTTTTTTGATTATTTAATAGTCCAAAATCTATATTGGATTTTTTTTCACTTTGTAATAACCAACAATAAAAACATATTAAATATACATAACTTACTCTATACACTTTTTAGTAGCTGACACTACACACATATCAAATACTCCTACATAAGTTATTGTACTTAATAGTGGCCAACTTGTCTGTTTATCTGAATCATCAACATTAATTTGTTCCGGTCATCTACTTAAAACAGGTAATGCAGCTGGTTCTTCATGATTGTTTCATATTCTATAGTTATAGTTCTATGCATTTGTTTCGCAGTTGGTGTTGTTTTGTTTTTTTATTATTCTATTGATAAAATGTTATTGTGTTAAGTTTGATTGGACCAAATATTATTGGTCCTTTTTGTGGGCATTTACAGTTTTTCAATTAGGCGAAATAGTATTGGAGTTTTAGTTATCATATTCTGCTTTGAAATTGCCAGGTTTAGTAGAAAGTCAAAACCCTAAGTTTAATTGCACAATGATTTATACTCACTGGTTGTTTCCTATAATTTGTTAATATATTCACCTTAGAAATGTTGTTATTTGGACATATTTGTTTGATTTTACCATTGTTGGTATATATTTATTTTTGCGTATAACTTTGTACATGTTTGTTGCGTTTCTTTTTTTAATGTTCTTTCTTATTTATAAAATTAGTAGAGTTTTAATATTTTTAGTAATTATTTTATAAGGTAATCATGCCAATTGAGTTTGTGGTGCGACCAAACATATCTGTGTACCCTGGGTTTCTTGAGCTTCCTCAAGTATTTTCTTAACTTGCCTTTAATGGGAATCGGCATTTATATTTAACTGGGGTTCAAAGACAACGGAAAAAAGTAAGGATTGTTGCCCCAGTTGGAGGTCCCATTAGGATTGTAGGTAACAAATGGGTAGAATTTGTTCATGAAAATTTGTATACGGATGTTCACATGTTACACTTTGTTCAAGAAGGTGATGACTCTTTTTACGTTACTGGCAATGATTCCCATGGGTTGGAAGTTGAGGAATATGCTGATGTAGAGAGTCTTCATATAAGGTTTCAGAGTTATAGGCTGTCGTACCCTCATATTCCACAGTTGATTTGATTTATATATTTATAAGAATTACATATTTTTGTTTACGTTTTTTACCAATAAGTGTTATTATTTGTCATAATTGTGAATCATGTTGTTGTCTCAGACATTGCCTGCAAATTTGTAACTGGTATTGGGGTGAACTCTACCATTGTTGTTGTTGTTGAAGGAATAGAGTTTAATGTGGATGTAAATTTTGTACATAAAGGAGGTCATGTTGATAATGCTGTGTATGTTATGGATGAGCAAATGTGGTTGGCTGCTCTTCAATATTCCAATATTGATTTTGGGGATGTTATTGTTTTTACTAATTTGGAAAATCACAGCTTGAATATAAGCGTGTTTGGTGTTGATGGTAGAGCAAAGATACAAGGGCGGTTTATGGGTGTTACACAGTTGTTTTTTCCACAACATGATCTTGATGATCAGGATGCAGGTTGTATATCTAGAAGTTTATGTGTTTTTTGTTTGTTATTCAGTAATCTCATAATCTTATTCGATTGATGTCATTAATTTTAAGGTATAATATGTTTTAACATATATCTTTAAGATTTACTTTGATATATTTGAAACAGGGGATGAGCGAATGCATCACATTTGCCAATGGTTTGGTCACCTTGATCATTTTGGTGAGACAACTGATGTCTTTTACAAAAGATCTTCTGAAATTCTGGCGTTTTCTCGACTTGTAAGTATGAGTTTTGTTTTTTTTTTCTTTTTTTTTCTATGCATTTATAATAGATTTGATATATATATATATATATATATATATATATATATATATATATATATATATAGGATAAAGATCAAATAAAAAGACAAATATCCGTAAAAAGATAAAAAGATTTTTTTTTTCAAAAAAAGTTCTCGAAAAATTCCAAAAAAATTTCACAAGATCTGGTATGATGGTGCATGAAAAAATTGTGAAAAACTTTTTTCTAAAAGTGGATATTTTTTCCGAAAAAAAATTATGAAAAAATACGTTTGCGCATTAAATCGTTTTTTTGTGCATCAAAAATTGGTTTTTGCACCCAACTTCTTTTGACTTTTTTCATCAAAATAATATTGCGCATCTAACTAAAACAAGTTGAAAATTTTGTGCATCAAAATTCGTTTTTTGTGCATTAAAAAAACGTATCAAAACTCAAATTTATAAAAAATGTTTTCACAAAAGTTTTATGCACCAACATACCCGATCTTATGGAATTTTTTCAGAATTTTTGGAGAATTTTTAAAAAAAAACAAATCTTTTTATTCTTTTTATGGATATTTGTCTTTTTATTTTAAACAACAGGCTATTCCAGCTGATTTTCTTGTTAATCATCCTTTGCATTTTTATCAAGCTGCACTGTTTAGGAATGATGCAGTAGAATACATGATGCGAATTATGGTTGATTATCATAGAGAAAATCCATACCGAGTTAATCACGTGAATGCATTAGGTGACTGGAGCCATTTTTTTGAAGATTGTTTATTTGAGTATGGAAAGATGATAAGATTTAAGTTTATGAGTATAAATTCTGAAGATGATTTAGAGTATCATGTTTTCCATGTTTGTTAGGAAAAAGGATACGTTTCATGAATGACATTTTAATGTTGTTTTTTTGGTTAGATGCTTATATTTGTTGACATGATAAAACTTTTAGTAGTTGGTGTGTATATGCTTATGAATGGTGACAATTTAAGGTTGTTTTTGATATTATGCAACTTAAATATGTTTTGGTTAATCTTATGTCAACATTTGATACATGAATGACATTTTAATGTTGTTTTTTTGGTTAGATGCTTATATTTGTTGACATGATGAAACTTTTAGTAGTTGGTGTGTATATGCTTATGAATGGTGACAATTTAAGGTTGTTTTTTATATTATGCAACTTAAATATGTTTTGGTTAATCTTATGTCAACATTTGATACAGCAGGATTGTAAATACAACTGAATAGAATGCTTTGAAATTGTGAATTTCATATAGCAGGATTGTAAATACAACTGCCAATATTGTTGGAGTGACACAACAACACCATCAATACCAACAATCAATATATATGAAATACACTTTTAACACGTGTTTTCAACATAAATCCAGAAGCAAACAATATCCAATATTTAAAAATAATCCATAAGAAAATCACTTAAACAATATTCAAAACATGTTTTGGTGAAGATAATTAAATACACTGCTCCAAATTGTTTGGTACAATTCTTTTTGCTAAATTGTTTTCTTCATTCTCATCTTTTATTCTACTTTCTAATAGATCTATTGCCGAGTGAGGTCTTTTCTTAACAGGAGTTGCATTATGATTTTTCCCATCCTGTAAAAATATTAGTCAACAGATTCACATATTTAGATTTAAACTCATGGTAATTCTTTGTGTCATAGTTTTTTTTAAAAAAACATAATGCATCATACCTCATTTTCATTCGAAATCGTTGTTGTAAATTCATCTTCTGTATCTTTTGTCGCAAACTCGTGCGTATCCACGTCACCTCGAAAATAATATAAACCATCTAATGCTTCTTCGTTGTTGTAATCCACATTTTTATTAACAATTTCATCTTCATCTACTACATCTTCTTCACATGCAGACTTTTCTTCACTAATATGTGCGTCTTCTGTTGCATCTTCATTTTTTGATTCTAAATCTTCTAATTCATTTTCAGCTCCTTGCAACTCATCGTCAGAATCATGTTTTGTAAAATATAATAGAATGTTATTTTTTAAATAATATTCCAAAAGTGACAATTATATTATAATTATAACCATTTAATTCAGTTTATTTTCCAAAGAATCTGTTAAACCTCATCAATTAAGAAACCATCTTTGAAGTGATTGATTATTTCTGCATCTTCCGTGACTTTCTCACTTCGATATATATGCATGTTATTGTTGTGGTTAAATTCGGTGTATTTGATTTTGAACAAATACGATGTCCCTATTATTGCATTGAGCTCATTTGGAAAATATTCATCTGTATCCATGCCTTGTTTCTCCATTATCACCCACGCTGAAAACCCAATCATCCTATGGACATTCTTGTCAAATATAATCACTTGTGCGGATCCACTTTCATCGAATATTCGAACAATGATTTTGAACCTGCACATATATTAATGATTAAGTTGTTTTGTTTTTAAAATACGATAATTGAAAACATGTTACAGCGTCAACAATATATTTCAACACACTATATACATGGATGCAACTGCGTATGTTTCTCCATGGGTTCTGCAATGCCATAACTGATTCTTATTCTTTGAACTGGAGCTTCCTTTTCCCATTATTGGTGTTACTTTTGTATTACATGTTTTGCAACCAATGTAAGTCCAACCACTCACATACTCTATGCTGTGAACTGTCGCATAAACAACGCAGCATGTATCCTGTTTTTGTTATTAATGTTAGGCAAAATTTTATGTTGTTTAAACAATGGCACGTTTCAGTCGGAAACACCTAAATCAATAATCAGAGTAAAATTTGCAAAGTTACCGGTTCAATACTGCGAATCATGCCTACCAATCTTTTCACACATCCTTGCATGAATTCCGCTGGTGTAACTACATGGCTGACCTGGTCGTATGATTCAATCTTGAATTCCCTAGGGTCATATCCCTCTTGCGATTCGTAGCTGTATTATGTATGAATTTTATTAACTTTTAACAAAGTACGTACTTATTTATATAAACTTGTATTATTCACATTACCTTTTTCGGAATGAAACCAACGGCGGCAGATCCCTCTTAATGAAAATCTTTGTGCCAAATAAAGCGTTATGTATAGATGGCGTATCTGTGTTATGTGTAAGTTTAATTAAATCATAACATACTTATTTTAATGGCGAGTATGGTGCTCAAAATTTATAAAACAATTAAAAAAAACTTACTATCCCAATATTTGACTTTCCCCAACACTAGTAGAAAGTCTATATGTCCAAGTTGATCAAGTTTCCCTTCGTAATCATTCCACAATAATGCCCATTTATCCCAAAATGTACAATCAGTCCTGAGAGACCTGTGTGGATTGAAATAGATATGTGTTTATTTAAATTATAACAGCACCATTAATATAATATTTTGTGTAAATAAATATGAATAACACATACTAAACATCTTCAATCACAACACTCCTGTGGATCTTCCGGCCACCATGGCTATTGACTGATACAATTTTCCTAATAGCTACTACTGTTCCTATAACATCTGTCAACAATAACGAAAAATAAAGAAGATTAAAACAACACCTTTTGAATATAAAATTACAAATTTTTATAGCAACCAACACATACCTACGCAATCATGTTTATGATATTCGTTATCTGTATTCAAGATATGAGAGAATGGCTCATAAATAAAACCAACGTAATTATCGTCTATTTTCTCAACTCTGGTCACTTCAGTCCCTTTGTAGAAACAAATTTTGTACCTGTGTGGTAACAACGGTAATTTACCACCATTTTCAGCCACTCCAAATCTTGAGATGATATAACATTGGCCCTCTTGTAAAAATTAAACATCAGCTCTTTTTTGATGTAGACTTGGATTCGATTGGACTGTTTATACGGTTACAAATGTTAGATTCTATCATCAATACTTTCGAATATGTATAAATTATGCGCGTATAAATTCAAATTACCCCCGCATCTTGCAAAACAAAATCCAAACTATATGGATCATGTTCTTCATTCAACTTGTGAGAATGCCAAATAGATATACATCTCCCTTTTATTACCATGTTAGTAATCATGGGATCAACATTCTCTAAAGGAGTTATTTGTTGTTCATGTATGTTTACTCCTGTAAACATTTACACATACATTTGTTGGTAAATATATTTATCAACAATGCTATTATTAATAGTAATAAACAATATGTATACCTCGTGAACTGCTTTGGAAATTGGCACTCTTCCTTTGAATATTTCTTTCACCAAATTGAGATTTCCCTAGATTAGAGTTATTCACTCTAGAACTATTACCTTGATACTTGAAATTAGAATCATGAATGGTGCTTCTGGTCTTTCCAGAACTTGATTGGGGGCGTAAAGAAGATGTTTGATAACCAAAACTCATTTTTGAATTTCTGTTTCTTCCTACACATTATTAGGTAATGGGAAATTATAAAATATTTGCTAAATAGTTGTCATAACAAACACAATTAAACTAACAATACCTTCCAACTCCTTTCCATATTTTAGAGCCTGATTCCCAGGTGTGTCGCTTTCTACCATTGGCATAGACATAAACATCGATCGAGTGTTTGTCGATGGACATGTTGCAGAAGATGAACAACTCTGTTGTAACGTCTCATTGCTGATTGGAGCATCTAGAGTTTATAACCAAACAATACATGATTCTAAATTAATTCAAACGTATCTAAAGTAATATTTAAATAAAATATAAATTACACAATAATAAAAACATATTACCCTCACATACTGTTGGCACATTCCGTGAACGGCTTTGATAGTTTCTTCCTGATGGATTTCTTTCAAAAGTAGTTTTACCCATAGCAATTGATTTCTTACTGCGACTTTTATCAGCTGTTGTTTAAAATATAATGAAAACATTTTGTATTAATTAAAAAAAACAAATCCAATAAAAAATAAATAAAATTTACAAAATAATATTTGAACCTTGTCTTCCTGGTGTGTCACTTTCCAATATAGGAGTTTTTGCTACATTGTCTTCCATTTCAGAACAACCTCCTGTAAATATATTCCTCCCAACTAATTTACCAAACAATTACAAAAACAAAACAATTTCTTTAATAACACTGGATTGATTAATAAGCAACAAAATAACTTTTGAAAACTACAATACCTGTTTGTTACCTTCCTACAATAAAAATCCAAAAACATACAACATATACATAGAATACATACAGGTTGGATGAATATATATATTAATGAAAAATAATTGAGGAAACAATAGCATTACAAAATAACTACAATACATGTTTCTTGATTTCCTGATGTGGCTGATTCCAATACCTGAACATCGTTAGTTTTAGCTTTCTTATTAGTATGTGAATCTGTTTTGCCAAACAGTAATACAAGAATCACAATAATACAAAAACAATACAAACATAAAACATCACAATAATACCTTTTGCAACAGAAGCACCACTCTTAATATCTTTAGCTCTTGTAAGCCTTTTTGATTGTCTTTGTGGCTGCATCTTTTAATAAACTATCTGTGTATACTACGTTTGTATGTAATGCCAATACAATATATTATATATACCTTACAGATTAAGATAAAATTTTATAGAATCATGCATATAATCAAATTCTTAACCGGGCCTAAATATAGGCCTATAATATATCACAATATATATTTTCCTAATATATCCACATATAATCAAGATGATAAATACAGAAAAACTAAAAATATTTATACAATTCCAAAAACAGTCATGTACATATATCCTGATTTGGAGTATGTAACCAAAAGATTCATTAGCCTAGTTGGTTTGATTACTTGAGGCGTTTGAAAATTATTATACATATGCAGGTTCGAACCTCACCTGTGTCCATTTTTTAAATTATAATCACATGCATATGCGGCACCCAAACTTAAAATTGCTTATGTGGCATTACGTGGCAATGACTGGACAAAACGTGGCATTGAGGTGGCATTACGTGGCATTTCGGGTATTTAACGACATCATGTGCATCCTATTTATATATATATATATATATATATATATATATATATATATATATATATATATATATATATATATATATATATATATATATAGAGAGAGAGAGAGAGAGAGAGTTAGGATCAAATAAGAAGATTACTTAAAATAAGAAAGAATAAGAAGAACTATAACCGTAAATCCGAGATGCACCGACCTAAATTAAATGCATCTCTATAATCTTAGATGCATTATAACGTATCATAACGTGTTTTCTAGCTTTTAATCAGATGCATATACGTATATTAGATGCATTTCATGATTTCTCTTGTTTTTTTGTTCCTCTGTATGTGCCGAAATCATGAAAATCAATTTGCACCATCTATACATCAAATTAACTTTCGAAACTCAAGATGTTGCATCTATATGAATAGAAATGCATCTAATGCAAGTCGTTGAATCTCAAATGCGTGGTTTTGGTCACTTCTTACCACTTCTTATTTTAATTTACTTCTCACTGGATCCCTACTATATATATATATATATATATATATATATATATATATATATATATATATATATATATATAACTATTCAACACTAGTGTCTTGGTATCACGAATATCTCTTTGGGATTTAGGCACAAATCTAAGAATTCTTTTACATCTAAGTGTTTAGGTATTTCTATATCTTTTCATGCAAATGTGTTTTCCTTTTATAGGAAAAACTCAAAGCCTAATGGAATAATAATAATTAATTGGTCCATTAATCATATCATAATATTCCTTCATTATAGGGGTTAGTGGTTACACGACCAATTAACGTGGCCATAAGTTTTAGTTATAACTGCTCTTGAATAGGTCAAAACCGTTACAAGTTAGTTTGAATTCAGTCCAGCGTGTTTACTCAATGATGAACATGCTTCTTGAAAGATTAATTCCTGAGCGTGCTCACCGAGGAGTTCACTCACTCAAAAGATGCATTATTTGATGAGACGAGACGACGCCCCGATGATAACATTCAGGGTCCTACTTTATGAAGAGTATGACACTTAATTCATCAGCGTGGTGAGATTGTTCAGATTGTTACTCACTGAACCAACTAACCTGAATTTTACCATTCCACTATTAGAGTCTGTTGATTTTTTCACAGGTCTGAACTTTTGATATGTCCAGGATCGATACAAACACAAGATATACAAGAAGATGATTCATTTCATTAATCAATATAACAGTGGGTTACATTGTTACAAAGAGACACACTTTCTAAATGACATGTATAGGACTATATATAGGGTATGAAAGGTTGCAAGTGAACCATCATGACCCTTCGGTTTGTAACCGACATAACTACCAAATAACCGCTTGTAACTACCATAACCGTATTTTGGTTATTTAACTAACTAACTAACTTTGGCGGTTGTAAACTATCTAATGTATAATTTCAGCCCTTTGGCTTCCGTTTTTTTGCTTAACAAGACTTATGCAATTAAAGGCTAACATTTTCCCCCCTAATTGTTTAAGTCTTGTTCTCCGAATCTTCATGCTCTTCTCTGCGTCTCTTTCTTTCCTTCTTCCTGTCTTACCAACGTGTCGTTGTTTTTCGTTGTTTACTTGTTGTCACGTTGTCTCTCCTTTTTCTTTTGTGTTGAGTTATCAATGTCTTGCCTTCGAACTCTTGGTCTTGGCTTTCTTTTTCGAACACAAATATCTCCAAATACCTTGCGGTATTTTACTAAGAAACAAGTCGATTACTTGTTTTCTTCTTTACCACTATGAATGGTAGTATCCTTCGTTGCTTGTCTGTGTTCCACAACACTTTCCTTTTCTTTCTTGTTCCACACCGAATGTGCTTCACCCAAACAATACCTTTCAGTATTCTTTTCCAACAACAAAAACACAATTAATCAGGTTGCGTTTCTTGTTTAATATCTTGTGTTGCTAGCGTCTTTCGTCCAAAAACAATCTTTGATTGTTTTTTCTCTTAACCGGTCTAACTTCTATCTCCAAGCAACGCCTCTTTTTCTCTTCTTGTATATACCGTATAATATGCAAGGTATCCTAACGCGTTTCCTTTTTCCTTGTGTATCTTGGTAAAATACACAAGCCCTTTGACGTCATTCTTTTCCTTCCTTGTTGCGTTGTAAAACCAACAAGTTTCCTTCTTTGTTGTCGTGTGATGTAAGTCACCAACAACGTCCCTGTACAGTTTTCTTTCTCCTTCCCTTTGTCGTTACTTTCAGTCCCAACAAAGTTTTCTCCCACCAATACGTTTGGTGTCAACGTTCGCTTCCTTCAATCTTTGTTGGATTGAAGTCGTTGCTAATTTGCAACTTTTGTTGGTTCCGATCATGCATTATCTTCCTCAACATCCTTGGTGTCTCCCTTCTCGGTCTCTTGATCATCTTGATCAAAAGTTTGAATCACATCTTGTAACCTTGCAAACCTTTGGCTCTGATGCCATGTTGATTTTTTCACAGGTCTGAACTTTTGATATGTCCAGGATCGATACAAACACAAGATATACAAGAAGATGATTCATTTCATTAATCAATATAACAGTGGGTTACATTGTTACAAAGAGACACACTTTCTAAATGACATGTACTGGACTATATATAAGGTATGAAAGGTTGCAAGTGAACCATCATGACCCTTCGGTTTGTAACCGACATAACTACCAAATAACCGCTTGTAACTACCATAACCGTATTTCGGTTATTTAACTAACTAACTAACTTTGGCGGTTGTAAACTATCTAATGTACAATTTCAGCCCTTTGGCTTCCGTTTTTTTGCTTAACAAGACTTATGCAATTAAAGGCTAACAGAGTCAGGTTGGTTTAGTGGCCTGATGGATGACTTCATACCTCATAACCCTTTACCAGGTATAACCTGAATCCCTCAATTGCACTAAATTTCCTAACACCGAGTAATCATAGGTCCGGGGACAAGGGCCCAACAAATGATGCTGTAGCGTGATGTCTTTTAAAAAGTGATAAACATAGCGCTCACAGACCCATTAAAAATGTTATGTGGCTGTGCTTTTTCCCTTTTTGATGGTCCAATCTTCCCTTCACTTTTTCACTTCCTTTGGGGATCTAATTCGGCACTCTCATTCGTTCTCAATTGATTGTTAGTGTAGATCTCCTCAACCCATATACTCATATGTAAACAAGTTGATTCTAAATCAAAAGTTATCCATCATGAGTATTAAATGTGTCATATGATAGAAATTAGCAAATAACTTATCAAGATATGCCTCAATAAATGTGGGTTAATTGCATGATAAGGAGCATATAATTTAATCTGATACTCTTTGTGGTCACCAACTTTGTTTAGCACCATAAAGGGTAACAAAGTTTCAAAGTTCGATTAAGGGTAATCTTAAAAGTAAACGGTTTCAAAATGCCACATCCTGATAAGTGATGAGAAAACTTAACATGTGAGATTATCCTACACCATAAAATTTGAAAGCTGGTTACATTTAATCACAAGTTTTGAAAGTAAGTTACAAAGTAATCAGTGGTATAGTACGTTTATTAGTGTATTATGCTTTCCATCTATGCATAAAATTACGCTTCCGTTGCCTAAAGCCTGTACGGCATCAAAAGAGCAAAATATGGAGCTTCTAACTTGGATAGAAAAATGTGCTGACATGAGTTCTTTGGTTAAAGTAAAAACAACCCAATAAAAAGAAATGATAACTGGATTACGCATCTTCATATTAGTTATAACTTCTATTTATTCATTATTTTTTAGCTAAAAACAGGAACTATATAGATAGAAGTATTTAATCTAGCTCCACATAATATAGTAAATTGATGGCTAAAAGGAAGCAAATATGATAGTGGTGTGTGTTTTGTTGCACATTTTATCTCCCAAATCACGAAAGATATACACCACTAGGAGTTGGAATAAAGATATGGGTGATCTCTAGAGTCCATCTGTCTATATTGTACGCTTTTTCTCATACCGTATGCGTGAAACAAAATCTTGGCCTAGTGTTTTGATGAAAGTTGTACTGGACCACACTTGGTAAGGGAAAGGATCTACTTCAATAAAACCGCATTTTAACTTTGACTACACCTATGTAACCCTGTAAATTCGGTTCTATTTGTAACACGCCAAGCCAAAAAAGTTGCAGACTGACTCAGTAACCGTTAACTCCGTACTCTACTTTTATGTGGGACTATATGTTACAGTAAATGCATTGATCATAGATAAATTTGGAAGAATTTTAGCTTCTCAAAGATCTAATTTCAGTCCTAATTTGAAAACATAAACACTGGTATAATTTGTGAGTTTATGTATTCATGCGAGTGTATTGAACATGTTTGGTGCATCTCCTTTTGAGTACGCACTAGGGGAATCAGGAGTAAGCTTGCAGTTAGCTATTATAAATGGACAGATAAAGTGGCCAGCAGGTTCAAAACCACCTTATCCAGAAGCTCTTCATCAGTTTGTATCATGGATGCTTCAGCCTCAAGGTTCGACCACGTATAGATGACATCATCATTCATGTCGACAAGTTGATCGCAAAGTTCTCTCAGTAAACTACACTTAGGTTTCTAAATGACAGTTTATATAAAGGCTTTTTTTTTTCCGTTATGATTGCAGTTACATACATCTGCCATTATTAGCTTGATAAATGCATCGATTTGATTAGAAACATGAGTTATATGTTTGTGATTGTTATGGACATAAATAATATGAGGTTTTATTCCTTATAAAGAAGCATACATACCTTGGCACTTGGTAATGGTTTGGTCAACTTGTTCTTTCTTGCATAAGACTCTCATTCTGTACCTTTTTACCTTCTTTTATAGTTGGCATCCTTTTTTTTTCACATGGTCCACTTCAGACTCAATTTGGCTTGAAAACCAACTTCATCATCCATCCAATAGTTAAACTGTCAATTGACCTGGAAAGGTTACTGGTCAGACGGTTCAATACTTGTTTAAATGTTGTTGAACCGTGCTGTTATTTCTAAATTACTGATTTTTGCAATGTAATACACTAACAAAAATTATGAATACCCAAACATCTCAATATTTACAATTTATATCAAACAATATGGAAATACTTTCAATCTAAAGTGAAAAGCATGGCTATTTCAAAAAAAGTACTATATTTGCCACACTTTCCTCTACAGGGTAGCGAACAAATTTTTTTGCTTTCGTAGGTATTATACTTTCAAATTCATCCTCTTTAGGGTATTTTGCAAAAAAGTTGGACATTTTTGCCCCTCTTATCCACAAGAGCAAATGATGGCAAGTATGATACTTTTTTTTATCATTTGCCCTAGTTTTTATTATGTTAAATTTTGGATATGTATTAAGATAATTTATTTAATGATTTATAATTGTGTTAAATCTATGATAAAAATGTTTTGTTTTATCATTTGCCCTAATTCACTTCAAGTTGTTTAACGCTTCAAGCGTTAAACCGAATTAGGTTTAACGCTTCCGCTAAATTAGGAGGAATTATATCACAACCTGAAGTACTTGCATATAAATTTATGTTCGTCACTTGTTGAAGCATAGACTAGAGAGTATACTATGACTAGATTAAGGGTGTGTTTGTTTGATTAAGATGTTACACATATGAATCTGACTACCGCATCTGAATCTGACTACCACATCTTACTAATAAGAGGTAGCTATAATGTCTGAATCTAAATGAAAAAGTGGTGTTTGTTTTTTATAATTGTCCGAATAATTTTAATTTTCCCTTTTTTAAGTATATATTAAATTATTACAAATACGATTATTAAGTAAATAGTGTAAACTTAAAACAAAACATTTTTATCATACATTTAACACAATTATAAATCATTAAATAAATTATCTTAATACATATCCAAAATTTAACATAATAAAAACTAGGGCAAATGATAAAAAAAAAAAAATATCATACTTGCCATCATTTGCTCTTGTGGGTAAGAGGGGCAAAAATGTCCAACTTTTTTGCAAAATACCCTAAAGAGGATGAATTTGAAAGTATAATACCCACAAAAGCAAAAAAATTTGTTCGCTACCCTGAAGAGGAAAGTGTGGAAGTATAGTACTTTTTTTGATCATTAGCCCTGTTTACAACTCTAATATAGGAAATCAAGATACATAAAAGGAACAGTTAGTGTACAGAAGTTGGAGCATTTAATTCGACACTTCCCATTACACAGTTAGCAACCTGATCTACTTATGGACATGTTTAATATGTCTTTTAACCGAAAGAGATTTGGGACTTGCATGGATTTAACTCGATATAATGAACGTGATTATTGTGCAAACTACTGGAGCATGAAATTTCCAGATAATGTTAAATATCACCAATATCTTCGACCTGAAATGACTGAAGTATATTCAACCACAATCAATTCATGCACATATATATGCTAATGACCTGAAATGGCTAAAGTGTATTCAACTACAATTATCCATCCACATATAATATGCTAATGATCTCTAATGAAAGAGAATAATCAAAGTCAAAATATATATTACACGCAAGTCTTTTGACAACACTAAATTAGTGATGTCAAAGGTTTCAATAGCAAGTTTCTGCTAGAAAAAATGAACTGCAAACAACTAATGAACAAATAAGGCATATACCCTTCACAGCAAAATACTTTTTAACATGGAACATTATTCACCATCACTCACACGCGCGCACGAGACACAACTTGAAAAATTAGAGCCAAATAAGCAAATGATGGGTCCCATGGAAGCATCTAAGTTCCTCTTGAATTACTCTCTAGCCACAAGGTTATTTAGTAGCTTCCTCAGCCACTCACAATCCTTCACTTTTCTCATATTCGCCCTCTAGCACATAAATTACATGCATATATAAAGACTTGAACATAGGAAATGATCAAGTACTTGCTAAAACGATTAAATAAAATGTGGAGTGATAATTCAAGTACTTATGGTCTTGGTTCTAATAGGTGTTGTATGTGCTACACACCATATTGCCATACTGCTACAACACCTTGTTTATGTCTCAACTGCCATGCAAGCTTCTATGCTTCCAACCCAATGACCCAATCATACAATAATGTACTACCAAATTACCAAGGTGCCCCTCAAAATCCCATCTCGAGCTACTCCCAAGTTAGCAATCCTGTTAATCCGCTATTTCACGTAGAAAATAATCAGGAAGTTGGTGAGCAAATAGCTAAGAATGAAATTGATTCTCGGTTTCTTCCCAATCCTTATAATGGTGAAAATTTAACCGGTTTATCATCGCACCAGATTGATGGGTGTATGAGTTTTAGAAGTTACAGCCCATGGGCTGGAAATCAGTACCAGGGTCAGTTTAGTCAGATGCAGCCTCAGGGTATTGAAGTAAATTACAATGGAAACTACGGTATGTTTCCGGTCCAATCTTCTTCAAGGGAAGAGCAAGAACAAATATTAAAATTCTCTCAAGGAATTCAAAATGATTTTTCAAGAACCATCTACAATAACACACCAGCGGATTTTTTTAATGTAAGCTTCCGTGTTGTTATTGTTGTTTTGCTTCTGAAAATTCCATAAGCTGACTCATTATATTCTGACTTTCATCTCTAAGATATCATATCTAAGGAGTTCTTTTTTCACTTTTTTACTTTATCCAATGGTCCCTTGATCCCTTTTTGGCTTAATTTCAAATTTGTTGGTGTACTTTATGCCAGGGATGTTCTAAAAGTAACAGCCTTTCTATTTTTCTATGAAGGGCTTATGTGAATAAGCTTTGTATCATTAGATAAATTTCCATTCGGCATGTAAAAGGAAAAAAAGTTTTTCCCGTCTATCATGAGCATATCACATGGCATAAAGCACTTGTTGTCGAGGTATGTACTGATTTGCCCTTTACATGAAAGGCTTCTTATCATAAGATTCTATCATTCTAGAGATCCATGAGGATTTCCTCTTGATTTTCACTCCAATGATACGAGATTATAGCCATGCATGTGAAAGAAAAATATAACACTTAAAAGATCTTCATGAAACAAGTCTTTGTAATTAGTTCAATAACCACTACACAGATCTGGATTTTTCCTATGATGTACAGAGACGTGAGCACCTACTTCATTGTTTACAATTCCTGGTTACTCAGATAATTTTTTTGGCTTACTTATATTCTTTCTAAATTTCTTAATTTACATATATTAATCCTCAGGCATCTCTCCCACCAACGGATGATGGCATTGTACCAGAGGCAAAAAGTGGCAGCTTCTCAAACACCATGACTATGCCACAAGAATGGGAACAAAACCATCTCTCTTTTCTACCTTTTCATCATAGAAATTTGATGGAAGAAGCACTTGGAAGCCATTCAAACTCAACAAGCATATCCTCCGAAGGGACACACCATCTAATTTCAAGAGATGATTCAAAAAAGGCGTCTAAATTACCTCCTATGAGCAGGCAAGATAGAATACTACGTTATTTTGAGAAAAAGAAAGCAAGGAAATACGAAAGGAAAATAAAATATTCTTCACGGAAAACATACGCACAGACACGACCTCGAATTAGGGGTAGGTTTGCAAGGAGTTCTCAGACAGATGCTCAGTGATATGTTGTTATTTGCTGATGACATAGACAGCTGGTTTAGTGAACCGTTGTAAATATCAAATAAGATAGCACAAGGCGTAAGTGCATGTTGCAAAAGCAATGTTTTAACTTTCTCAAGTAGATAGAATGTGTCGGTACCTTATTGAAGTTCCGTTATGATATCAAATTAGTAATGTGCTGGATTGATTGTGATAAAAGGTGGCAACTTTTTAACATTCCCCTAGAAAATGAGTTGTTCATTTTATACTTGACCTCTAATGGGTCAAATGGGTAACCTCTAAACTTGGTACAAAAGTGAACAGGTTGCAAGTGATCCTAAATGATCAAAAGCTAACAACATCTTAAAGCACTTACTCCAAAAAAGTTAGATTAGTATCTTATAATATTGTTTCGTAATCATATTTCATATGTTAGTTAAATCTAGCTTCCCGAAAAAAGAGCCCAGATATTGTTTGCACGGTCGACGCCACCTGAACTGTTTTGACCTATATACATAGACCCGAAACCCTCTAGCCATTACCCGACCTGATCACTTTTTCATTTCTTAATATGATGTAATTTTCGGGAAGGGCATATATCATTATATCTGAATACTATCTAAAGTCTAAACGATATTCTTTCGTAATAGCCACTTATAAGAAGAACCACTTCACTAGAAAATTTTGTGTTCAGAAAGTGGAACCCTTTTACACCAAGACTTCTAAGCTATGGCAGCATATAGGGACCTTCAATCACAAAGGAGTACACTTGCCCTCACAGAGTAACCATGTCACCTTATACTAGGAAACTGAAAATGCACATTTTTTATAATAAGAAAAAAGGAATAGTCTGAATGGAAGTGTACCTCCCGTTTGGAACAAGGGACCACATTTACAGAATTACAAGGTAAATAACTATTAAAAAAAGTAGAAGCATACGTAATTAAGCTTGCATTTACTCATGGTTCCTGCAGTGGGGACTATCCAATGCTAATTCTCACAGGCACGTTAACATCCAAGCAAGATCAGATTCTCTATTATTGGGGCTAATAAGAAAGATGTTCTAACTTCTGTACTTTACAAAGAAATTTTCTAAAGATGGAATTTACCTTGATGGTCAAATTTCATTTTTTTATAAACAACAAAATATGTTATTCAGCTTATTTGTAACAAAGTTAGATGTAATTATCAAATTGTTTGTTTATTTGAACATGGGCAATCTATGTGTCATTCTTTGTAATAGAGGAGTAACTAGTTTATCAACTTTCTACACTATCTATAGTACAAAAAACCTAAAAATATTGTTTTTTTACGTATTGCATCTACTATGGAAACTATGAGGACTTGTTTTTTTATAACTGTTTATCCTCTAAAAAATAGAGGCTTACAGGTTAAAACTTTAGTTTTACGATATCTAGAATCAAAGAACAGGAAGCAAAATGGGCAGAATCGGTAATGTGTTATATGGGTCGAGGTCATTATTGGCAAACTTTTAGGGTGAGTCAGAATGGGTTGGATCGGGTTGAGTTGATCCCCAAGAACTATTTTCCATTGTATTAATTTTTCTATAAATACCGATCATACCAAATACGATTATAAAATTATTTGTAAAATATAATTTTAGGAGGTGGGCACTTGACTATACTTTGGGCGATTTTTAACACGTCTAGCGTGTTTCGTTTTCTAGCTTAGCTTTAAATTTTATGGTTTTATCCAATGTAGCCCATAATTGATCACTTTCACATAAATAGGTTCAGTTTCCCCGTAAATCAAAGTATCATCTTTCTGGATAGGAAATTGCATGTTAGAGCATTCAAGTTCACTTAAACAACTTCCAAATTTAGAATTTCATAGTTATTGTGAAAAGGAAGACTACCACTGTGAAACTTTTGCCATATATGGCCTCTCAACTATTTGAGATTAAGGTCTCGGATATTATCTTCACTTTTACACACGTAAGAAAAAAGTGCATAAAGTGTACATGTTGCACCCCACAAAGAATGTGCAGAGAGGATATGATGAAATGATTCTGTAGTGTGATGTATAAAAAGTGATAAACAAAGCGCTCACAGACCCATTAAAAATGTTATGTGGCTGTGCTTTTACCTTTTTTGGTGGTCCAATCTTCCCTTCACTTTTTCACTTCCTTTGGGGATCTAATTCGGCATTCTCATTCGTTCTCAATTGATTGTTAGTGTAGATCTCCTCAACCCATATACTCATATGTAAGCAAGTTGATTCTAAATCAAAAGGTATCCATCATGAGTATTTAATGTGTCATGTGATAGAAATTAGCGAATAACTTATCAAGATATGCCTCAATAAATGTGGGTTAACTGCATGATAAGGAGCATAATTTAGTCTGATACTCATTGTGGTCACGAACTTTGTTTAGCCCCATAAAGGGTAACAAAGTTTCAAACGTTCGATTAAGGGTAATCTTGTAAGTAAACGGTTTCAAAATGCCACATCCTGATAAGTCATGAAAACTTACCATGTGAGTTTATACTAAACCAACACTTTTGAAAGCTGGTTACCTTTAAGCAAAAGTTTTGAAAGTAAGTTACCCTTTTTGGGGTATACAAAGTAATCAGAGGTATAGGACGTTACTATATTATGTTTTCCATCTATACATAAAATTATGCTTCCTTTGCTTAAAACCTTATGTACGGCATCAAAAGAGAAAATATGGAGCTTCTAACTTGGATAGGAAAATGTGCTGCTGTGGTTAAAGTAAAAACAACCCTATAAAAGGAAACGATAACTGGATTACGCATCTTCATGTTAGTTATAACTTCTATTTATTTATTATTTTTTAGCTAAAAACAAGAACTATATAGATAGAAGTATTTAATCTAGCTCCACATAATATACAGTAAATTGATGGCTAAAAGGAAGCAAATATGATAGTGGTGTGTGTTTTGTTGCATTTTTGATCTCCCAAATCACGAAAGATATACACCACCAGGAGTTGGAATAAAGATATGGGTTATCTCTAGAGTCCATCTGTCTATATTTTACGCTTTTTCTCATTTACGGTATGAGTGAAACAAAATCTTGGCCTAGTGTTTAGATGAAAGTTGCACTGGACCACACTTCGTAAGGGAAAGGATCTACTTCAGTACTACCATTGGCTATCCACTACCTTTTACTTTACCTAAATCACCACAAGTATCGAAGCCAAATTTAATTTTTAGCACCACTAGAGTAGATCTCCGGTAATGCGCTGTTCCATACAGGAAACAGATAAAAATAGCCATGAATGTAAGAAAAGTTCTTCTGTGTTATTCTAAAATCTAAACACGTTGCAGTTGTCCTTTTATTGTGTGGACAAATCTTTACTTGTAGCATATGTGGATCTACTTGTCAATATATGTCATTAAAATTCAAAAGTTCTGAAGGTTCAAGGAGCATAAATTAGTCAGGATAAAAGAACTATTTTATTTTTTATCTAGAGTATCTTTGTATAGAGATTGGACTTTATAACGGAAAATAATTATAATTAATGATATTTTCGTTAAGTGTTTCACGTAACGTTTATGCATGTAACGTAAAATAATCAAAATGTAATTGAATTTTTTTTAACATATAATAATTCAACTCAAAATGAAACATGATAACAATTAGTTAAAACATTTATTGTATTCTAAAAAAACAGATTTCTAACTTTTTCTACAAATGATATGTTATATATATATATATATATATATATATATATATATATATATATATATAAGATCAAACTTAAAGTTGTTAAAATGAGATCAAACTAAAATTTGACAAGCGACACTCTCCTTACAAAAAAAATAAATTTTTTATCAACTACAACTAAAATTGTTAAAGTTTTGATAGATTCCTTTTTAAAATTTACGAAACCTAGATGATACACTTTGATTAGAAGTGTAACGTGTATCAGGTTTTTGTATGTGTATCAGATTTTGGATTGTTTATTAGTGTAATATGTATCAGGTGTATCACTAATCCAAACTCATGTATCATTTGGTTATTAGTTGCTAAAATGTTAATTTGTATTAAAATATTAATTTTATGTGTATTATTGCTAAAATTATTATTTATAAATGTTTTATTGGTTTTTTAGACTTGATCTTATTTTTACAACTTTAAGTTTGATCTCATGTTAACCCTCCCCTATATATATATATATATATATATATATATATATATATATATACTAGTTATAATACCTGCGCGTGCGCGGGTTTTTATATATTGTATTTTTTAAAGAATCGATTACTAATTTATTTGTTTATATAGATTTGTCAATTGTTGATATATAAACGTTATAATTATATTAATTAGGGATAGGTTTTTTTCCTGTGTGTCGATGTTGGGCAATAGGTGAGAAGCAGCCTTTTAATTTTAAATTTACACATAGGTTGGAAGGTCTATGTATGTGCGAGTGATTTTTTTTATTTCTTTATAATATACACAAATATTTTTAAAATCACTCGTGCTTTTTACTAAGTTTTTTTCTTTATATTTTTCACACTTAAACTTTTACGTTTATTTTTCTTTTCTTGACTATATATAAGAACGTTTTCTTTTTAACTATTGTCAAATCTGGAATATTTAAATTTTTTTAGTAATTATATATTACCAAATAAGGTATAAATTGATTTTTTTGAAATAAAAAATTTCCACTAAAAGTTTTGTTTTATTATATATATATATATATATATATATATATATATATATATATATATATATATATATGGAGATAACTTGGCTACAATTTTTGTAGCCAATTAGCTACAATCCTTCACAAAAATACACAAACAATAAATCAGAGACCCACAAAAAAGAATCAAGGACCCACAAAAATAAACAGAGACCCACAGTTTTTAGCACAAAATTGTAGCTAATATATTCCCTATATATATATAAACAGAGACCCACATGTTTTTGAATATGTTGCCTTATATAGTTGAAATGATAAATATATATAGTATGTATTAAATATGATTGATAAACTTTTTAATGATAGTTATAAGGCAACATATTCAAAAACAAGTCAAACTATTTCTTGTGAGAAGGTAATAATAAAAGGGTATTTTAGGTATAACATATTGCTCATTTTTAAGTTTTTTATGTTTTATGTTAAATTGTTCACTTTTGATATGTAGTATACATAGAGCAACCTTGTGCTTTTTACTTTTAAATTATAGACACGTAGAGATTGGCCAATATTAAAAACTTGTCATTTAAAAAGTCATTTTAAAAGTAGTAGAGGTTATTATTAATAGAGCAACCGTGTGACTTAAACTTGTTTTGAAACGGAAAGTAAAATAGTAAAACTTGTCATTTAAACATTTAAGTTTAAGGAGTATTATAAGCAATCAACATTACTCAAAATTTTAAGTATTTTAAGTTTAAGTAATGCATATACATAAATTATTAGTAGATATTTTCTATTTTTCTTTAGAGGATGCAATTGTGAATTATTGTCTCAGATGGGTGGGTTCTACTTTGTGATAAGAATCTAAGCAAGTAAATATGCAACTTGGCAATTTGCTTACTACATGTGGTATTTTTCTCCTATAACTAGGAGGCTTAGCATATATTTCATTCACACCAAAAACACGCACAAGTATCTTGTAATTTATTACTATAAATTAGATTTATGTAATAAGTTGTTTTTGGAGATATCTCACGACCTCAAAAAGCAAGTGGGGGTAAAATGGCATAGATGCTTGAAAATTTCCTATTGCCTAGAAATGTCATGTGTAAATATATGAGAATATATTTAGACACAATCATTTAAGTTTATGAGTCTTATACAACTAATTATCTATTCAGATAAATAATCAAAATTATGAAATTACGTGGTATCTACTTAGTAAGATAATATTATGAAGATACTATACAAATTTTAAGATATTCATAAGATAAATCAAAATGGTTGATTCAATAAGTCATTAATTTTAAGATGCGATTATTAAGTATTGATAGATTATATGTATAATAAAGTAAACAATTAATCTTATTCAAATACTTGATTTGAGGAAATGAGATTAAATAATATGAGATATGAGACAAGTAAGTTGTCATTATCACTTGATTGAATTATATATTACATTTGTGAAAGCACTGTAGCATGTGAGCTAGAGTGGTTTCATCTATAGTGCTCATCTATAGTGCAAAACACACACAACAAAACAGTACTAATGGTCGTTACTTATTTAACGGTCGTTAAGTAACGGCTGTTATCTTTAACATTTTAGAAAAATAATCCATACGCAATTGGCCCTTTATCTTACAGGTTCGTTGCAAAGTTAGTCCTCATAGATTTTACGTAATTGGTCCTTCATGTTATACTCCCGTTGCAAAGTCAGTCCTTGATCGCTAACTCGTAATAAAACGCTAACATTAGGAAAATTCCCACAAAAAAAATTAAAAAAAATCTTTACAATAATTTTTTATTTAAACACTCTCGCGGCAACGCGCGGATTAAATCCTCGTTAATATCTAAGTGAGGACAAATGATATTAAATGAAGAATTAATATTTGAGATGTTAAATAAGATATCTACAATATAAGTGTTTAATGATATTGATAATCTATGAGATTTTCAAAAGGGTTTTAAACAAGTCTAATTGGGTTGACATATAAAATTAAGTAAGTTAATTTAGAAGTCATAGGGTACCTGTGCAATGCGGCGGCGGGTACCTTATGACTATATTTTGCAGCAAGCAAATGTTATTCGGTTACACGGTTTTTCTAAAAATAATTTTAAATGAATGAATTGGTGTGTGTTGTTATAATGTTTTGAATTAGTGTTTTTACAATGTTGTGTATTTAATTTCCAGTAAGATAGCTGAATTTTAAAGCTATGCATTGAATTAATAGCAAAATTAATACAGTATTTATAGTCCGACTTATTTTAAAATATATGAGACTTCCTTTTATAGTAAGTGTGTAGGATTATTTTTTTAAGACTTCTTTTTATAGAAAGTCCTAAATACATTATAAGGTAGTATAGATAATTAGACTAATGGTTTACTTATAACAAATGAGTGATTCAATAATCAAACTCATGTAATAATTGAGAATTACTATTCTATTCAAATTTTAATGAAATTGCACAATATATAAATCTATAAGATATGAGATATGAATTATATATATTAAAACAAGTTTAAAGAATATGAGATATACGAAACTCGAGATCTAATCTTTTATGATCCTTAGGATCAAGATTTTTTATTCTTGGATACTTGATCCACATGATTCGAAGTCTATTACTAAGAGATTTCGAATCTTTAGATTTAAGGTAATTGAAAGGATAGATCGTGTTATGGCTAAAGGAGTTCTAGTGAGGTATTAGACTTAAGATAGTAGAAAGGGTGATCAGAGTTTTAATTAAAAGTTAACTAGAATAAATTGTGTAGAATTTTGAATTCATGGCAATGAAGATTAAAGTTATTATAAGCGATAATATGAATGGTGATTGGACGCACCATTCGGTCAATAGTTTATATTGTTCTAGTTGACCAACACGTTTGTATGAGAAACTAATACACTCAAACTTCATTTTTCAATCAAAAATGCATTTAATGAACATTAAATAAGTGTAAAATTTACTATAATTAAATGTGATTTTTAATTTAATACACTCAAACTTTCCATATTTTTACACTCCAAAAATACCCAGTGGGCACCCATTAGCAAATTCCTTATTATAATAGTATAATAAGTCTTTACAAGATTTAAGGATAAAATGTCGTTGCATTTGTAAGATCCGTAAAGCGATAGATAAGTAAGGCAAAAGGCAAGTCATATATATAAATCATTTATATTAATGATAATTATGAAAGTCATAAGCCCAAATCATCTTGTTATAGTATCTAGGTATTAGAACGTTAAGCGTAAATTAGATAATCAAGAATATATGGAGATATGAGTTATCCATTATTAATTTATGTCTTCTATATTTGCATGTTTATATCCCTGAATAATGTTAGGTTAAGCGCATACTCCTAATAAAAGCGTGAACCTACTTTTTCTAGACTCTGTAGTCGATCTTGTTTAAATTGTGGGAATGGTATGAGCTGAGACTATTTGCATATTCGAATTTAGTTGAAATCTGACCTGCAAGATATTCATGGTGGATGAATACTGAATTGACCCGCCTGGAAATGTCACATCATGGATGATTGTCGAACTCTGAGTTTCCTACGTGGTTAAGTTTTTGTATCCTTAGATGCGATACATAGCATTGTATTGGTGTGTGCTATGTTTTTCCTTGATTTGTCCAAAACGCTATCCGTAATTGGTAGTTACAAAAGTTCATTTCAGGTATTATGAAGTGCACATTATGAGGTGGATGTAGTCAAAAGAATTTGTTCCTCTTTTGAAGAGTTAATACTTTAGTGGCAACTCGATGAGATGATTGGATATTTGCAAGGCCTTGCCCAGTGATGAGAACTGACTTGGTGACCTTGGTGACATTTTATCATTGGTGATCACATCATTTTGAAATCGAGAAACAAAACGTTGACACAAGGAAGATTTCATCCATGTCCATGTCAACAAGTATTGAACAAAGAGATGACTGACTTACTATCCATAAGATCATTAACAACTAATGATGTTCATTTTCACAAGAAACAAATACTCATATATTGGTGGATGCAAGTAGTAGAAACGTTGCTAGACGGCTACTTGTTGGTATGAATTATTAAGAAGTTATATATCTGCCTAAGCGGGAGTTTGTTGGTTTATGTGCATGATATAACATAATAATTAATATTGTCATTAATATATGAGATCATAGGGTCATACACATATAACATGAGACTTCATATTAATATATATATATATATATTGTGTGTGTGTATATATATATATATTTATATTTTGGTAAAGGGGACACTACCCCGGTAAATTATATTACACCAAAAAAGTCAATGAAGTACAATGGAATGTGGCCGTGTGCAACATTAACCTCAAGCTAGCCAGCTTGAACAACCCTACTCATATGACATGCCATATGAGAACTAACTACCATTACATACCCAATTACACCAACAGGAAAGAACCATCTAATAGTACATAAGCAATAAAACATGGTTACTTTAACATAGACAAAGGTAGCTCCCAAAGACGCGAAAATAGAACCGCATCCTTGGACTTCTTGAAACAACACGAAAGAAGCTTCAAACGAATGGAGGACATAATGCAATCCACCACTTCCTGGACTGATCTCTTCGATTGCTTGAACAGTCGAAAATTACGCTCTTTCCACACAAAATAAGCAGCAGCCGCAAGAGAAAGCTTCCCAATACAGCTCTTAAAAGACTTCCGCTTAACAATAGGCATAAGGATTGAAACAATGGAGTCAAGAGAGGAACCTGAACCCGTAAGACCTGGCAAATGCTTAATACGACTCCAAACCTGATAAGAGAAGGAGCAATCAAAGAATAAGTGCTCGTGAGAGTCCGGTTGCATCTCACAAAGAGAACATACACTCGTTAGCCCAGCAGCCACAACCAAAGAGCTCAATGTGTCTTGCGTTTTCAATCTTTTCTTCATAATAAGCCACATAATAACAGCATGCCTAGGAATACAAGATGAAAACCACACCAAATCATACCATGGTACCTCAATATCCCTAGGTCGAATAGTGTCCCACACATGCTGAACCGAGAACGGACTATAGGACCCATCACTATTTCGCCATTCCAACACATCAGATTTAGCATCATTAAGAACCGGAACACGAATAGAGTTTAAAATAGGATATTTTACCAACCAATCATTCGGCCAACTCCACATACCATCATGAATACATTCACGAACCTTCGATGCGAGGCTAAAACCAGCCCTCGCAATGTCACGGGCTGAAATGATGTTATACAAAGGGCTAGCATTACACCATATATCGAACCATATAGAAACTTTAGAGCCATCACCAATAAAAAACCAAATGAAATCCCGGATCATCGGACGAAGCTTAAGAAGGTTCCTCCAACCCCAAGACATATTGCCTCTATACGAAATGTCCCAAAAACTACGATTCCTAAGCTTATAAGCATGTATCCACTTCACGCACAAAGACTCCTTTAAAGAGAGGAGCTTCCAAATATGCGACACCATAATAGCCTTATTAAAGTGATCAAGACGACGAATACCAAGACCACCTTCCTTTTTAGGAAGGCAAACAACCTCCCACGCGACTTTTGCTTTACCCCTACCCAAGCTACCTTGACACCACAAAAAATCACGCATGATTTGTTCAATATCCAGCAGCACACGAGAGGGAAGAACAAAAACCAAAGCCCAAAAGACATTAAGAGAGCCCAAAACAGATTGGATAAGTTGAAGTGTTCCCGCGACAGACAAAGACTTGTTCTTCCAATCATTAACACGATTCTGAACCTTATCAATAATCTCCTTACAATCCCTAAAAATCAAACGCGAAGAAACCAAAGTGTAATAACCCGCATTTTCAGGTTACTTTTCATTTTTTTTTGAAAAGTTACTATTCACTTTCACTATTCATCCCATAAAAATTTTATTTAACATTCTCATAAGTTAATTTATTTTAGTAATAACCTGAGAGTTTGACAATCGTTAGATCATCTTCGCAAAACTTATTAAGAAAACATCGTCATAAAGTTTCGTTTTGGTCGGAACACCATTTAAACATCTCGCGCATAAAGAAAAACGACTCTGACAATTTTCCTCACATCAAATTAATTTTTTAGATCACTCATAATCAATTATAGAATTTTTAAGATTTCATTTAAATGTTACCGAATAAACCCTGAGCCGTACGAGACTAAACTTACGTTTTAAACAATTCTACTTATACCGAGACTTAACCATTCCTGCACTGTGTTTTCTAAGATATTTTGACACTTTAACATTTTTTGGAAAAGTCAAACATATTTCCCTCCTCCTTTGACCATAAAGAAATTAACCTTGTACGTTCTACATTTTTGCTTAAATCGCGTAACTTTTAAACTTCACGTATAAATGTTAAGTTATCCCACGTATAACGAAAACCACATTTTTACATCTCATATCACTTATAGACTAATTTTAGTCTACTTTAAATAAATTCACGGTCATTTTCCTGAAATCTCGTTCTTTTATGATAAATTGCGAATTACGCGTTTTTGACCCGTACTTCCAGCTTTAAGCAGCGTTTTTGCAACCAATGAGACTTATCACTCATTTTATATTTTTATATAGAGTATAATGATGAGTTTCATCATTCCTACAAGTTTCGTATTTTTACGATACCCGGTTTTACGTTTTATGGCTTAACAACTTATGGTTGGCATTTAACGGAACCAAATCATGCTCTAAACTCAAGATAATACCAAGACTATCCACCTAAGTCATCTTATCTTCATGTGACAGCCCATATGGGGGTGAGTCACCCTTCATGTGGCTTGATCCTAACCATGCTCCATTTTGATGATTACATGTGTCCTAACTTAACCATGGTTAACATTTAACCCAATATATGGTTAACCAAACTTACCCTCCTATAAATAGCAAGTGAAAGACATCCTAAAATCCCTCATACTCTTCTCTTGGTCGTTCATAGAATAAATCAAACATATCTTCCATAATTTGTTCTTTAACTCCAAGTTTATGCAAAGAAGTTTCAAATATCAAGTTACTACATCAAATCTCTAGCAAGTTTAAGTGATTTTATTGAGTTTAGATCCACTCAAGTCACTTAGTACTTCATCACCAACTCTTCAAGATTACAAGGGTGTCAATGTGTAGAAAGCTAGCTCAATCCAAAGTCCTAAGTGTTCAATCAAAGTCCTATCCTTACTAGTTACTCCTTTCTTGATTGAAAGCCAAAAGTTGTAAGCAACTAATCACCACCATCATCTCATCTTTATTATTCATAATCTTAACAATTTCATGATATATATATAGTTACTATGTTGATTCATGATGTACATATACTCAATCACATGTTTTAATTCACATATTGTCGTAAAAGTAACAAACTAGTAAACTAGTCATATTCTACACATTTGAGACCATTAAAACCAGTCACATATGGACTTTCTAACTTACATACTATGGTAGACAAGATAAAAAGGTAAACATAGTAACTTGAATCACCCGAAACGGACAAACGAGTTAAAAGTTATAGTCAAAAGAAGTTAGAGAAAACCTAGAAACGCCAAATAGCTTACTGTAGGGTCTGTCCAAAAATAAGTGGTACTTCTGGTCCGAATAATCAAAAAGTTAAAACACGAAAGTTGTCCGGAACGACGTTTTCCTACACTAGTTAACTAGCTCGGACCTTGAAAACGCTTAAATAGGCCATTATCTTTCAAAAACTGAAACTGCCCTATATATAGTCTCACGACTATACTTTTGTGACAACTAAAAACAAACCAAGAGCCTAATGGTCATAAGCCAAGACCACGGCCACGACTAAGGTCAAAGTTGAGTCTCAAGACCATGTTAGTCAAGACCAAAGCCACGTCAAGGCCATGGCTAAAGCCTCAAGGCTTATTTACCCAAGATCGTTAGCAAAGGTGTTAACCCTGGCAAATCAACACCAACACAAACCAAACGACATAACTTTATATACTTACATTATCAAATGAACATATTTATGAAACGACGAAAACTTGTAAAAATATGATAAACTTATTAATATAACAATCTTCACTAAAAACATATGTTTTATCTACTAAGTGCTACAATAGTAGGGAGCTTCATGTGAGGGGTTTCATTTGAGTAAAACGTATCGGCGAGTTGCTGGATTTACGATTTAAAGTGTCCTAGCTCCTCGAACGTTTACTACATGACCTCTGAATTATGATGGCCCGAACGGTAGTACGATTTCTATAAACAACATACACAACTGCCATGTACTACATCATGATCAACATAGAGACGTATATAGGCTTGTTATTTCTTTCGCATCATTATTTCAAACCTAAGTCGCAACATCCTATTTTAGGTTTCCCGTAGAAGTTCTCACGGCATATCCATCATTCTCATTATACATTTGATATCATTTACTCTGAGGTGAGTTCATAGCCCCATTTTCTATCATTCAATTGTTTTACAAACTCTTGGGGGAGATACATGCTTTATTTTTAATCGAACGCATTCCTTTCAAACTATATGCTTATCTGATTGTTTTATTGTCACTAAGTTACCGCATTTGCCAAACTTAAGTCCCTAAATCATGAATCATTAATCACGAGTGAACTGAGCTCGAATATTGTGGATAGATCTATCGGGATTGACGAATCCCGTTTGTGTTGACTGGGTAGGCAAACAAACGCACTATATTTGAGTACATTAGGTAAAATGGTAATTTTACCTATTAGGGCACGTACCAACAGTTTCACCAATTAATTTTGGAGCAAGTTAACGCCTTGATTGCATGATGCTTAGTGAAATAATAACTGTTTTGTTTTCAACATTATGGGTGTATAACAACGTAACCCACACAAACATTATGTGTTCAACTGATTTCCTAAAGTCTATGAATTTCACTCAACCTTTGTGTTGACAGTTTTAAGCATGTATTTCTGTTAGAAATTATAAAATTCCATGTTAAAGTGTCGGTCACCCCAATTATGATCTAGCATATGTTAGCTCGTAGACGTGTAGTTATTTACGTTATTTAGTAGTTTATTAGTTAGTTTGTAGTGTAGAATAGTTTAGTGTAACACCGTGGAGGAAGGACGGGTCTTTACCCGCTGTATGCCTGATCCACAGTCCGTTAGGAGGACGTATGCTTTGTAACTATAAATACCCCTTCCATCCATGGAAGGGGTGTCGCTTCTTTGAATCTAACATTTCATATTATAAAGCAACTCTCTTTCAAGAACTTCCTCTCTACTCTCTTCATCTCTCTAAATGGCTTTCTTATTTAGTCATTGTCCTAGACCACCCGAATCATCAAACAACATAATATTCACGATCCTACAATTGGTATCAGAGCCCAGGTTTTGTTGTCCTTGATGATTCGTATGGTTTTTTGTTATGCGGTTTGTCACGATTCTATGGTGCGGCCTGTTTTGTTGCATAATGTGTTTTTGATGTGGATAAGTTGTTGATTGTGGCGGTTCGAATTTGATTGTTAATAATTGTTAAACTGTTTTTTGAAAACCCTTGTTTTAAAACGTAATATTTTTTGGTGAGAAAACTGATTGGTAATTTTCATGATGTCAAGTTCATAATGGCACGGGACCATAGATGAAGTTCAATAATGGCACGGGGACCATAGATGAAGTTCGAGCAGGAGGTGTAAATATTTCTTTCTAAACATGTCTCAAAATATGGCTTACAGTTATTTCAGACTGTAACCCGCGCTTCAAAAATGGCTTGCAGTTATTTCAGACTGTAACCCGTGCTTAAAACTATGGTTTGCTATTATTTCAGATAGCAACCCATTTTTCAAAGAAGGAAAGTGTTGCGCTAAACACATTTTCAAAAAATATCGTGCACTTATCCTAAATCAAAATGAGGAAAGTATGTCGAAGGACTGCTGTTTCTACACAAATGTTTTTCCGTCTAAAATTCTTCAGAAAAATATTTGTTGTTTTTCAAAAATGGTGGTAAATGAGTTGCTTGAAAATCAATCTTATTCAGAGTTTTCGAAATAAATTGAAAATTCAATCAATGACTTCAGCGCTTTTAAACTTTTCAAAAAAATGAGTCATTGATTGAGGGGGATAATGTTTTCAAATCTATATCATCTAACGGGCTTTCTTAATTATCCTACGTGCTTAATTAAAAATGATATTTGCCTATGTCGAAGGACTAGGAATTTAGGATATGATTGTTAGGATTAGATGATTATAGTTTGATGAAACACATTATTCCCATGCCTTATATGAACTGATTGATATGTTGGATTGACTTTTATTAGTCGATTGCTGTTTGGGTGTTGTCGACCACCATATATCTGTTTGTATGTTTACTAACGCATGCAGATATCATGGTTCATAAGAATGTTCCCGATCCGGATCCCACAATTGAAGATGATTGGATTCCGAAAGGAAAGGGTAACTATATCTTGGGTTGACAAATGAAGAAACGAAGCTTAATTGAACTTCTATGGAGTGTTGGCATGAAAAATGCAACGTAAGAGGTCTCACTGCATCAGCAGATGGTTTTCTTCTAAGTGATTGAAGAAACGGAGCTTAATTTGACCTCAGTTGGCATTAAAATGCAACGTAAGAAGTCTCACTGCATCAGCAGACGGTTTTCTTCCAAGCCCTACAACAACATCAACAAAAGCAGCTTATGATTCTCTCCACCTAACGTATCCTTGTGCAGGGATAATAGTGATGATACCATTTTTCTAAAACTTTGAATATAATTGTCTTGAAAATGGAAAAATATTGTTTTGAAAATAAATTGGACTAAATTTTGAAAATCACCGGACTTCTTTTTATCAAAATCTAAGTCACTCAATTATCGACTTCGGTCATCGATTAAGGGGGAGAGTGATTTAAAATAAAATATTTTCAAACGATATTTCTTCATAAAAGTTCCGGTTTGTACGTTAAAATGTCATGATCTAAAGATTTAATGTTATGTCATGGTATGATTTTCTTTTAAACTCAAAGATCTGCCAAAATGAAATCTTTTCTGTTCTTGTTTGATTGTGAAATTGTTTTATTTTACTTAAAGATCTCTTAAAACAATCATACCTGACACTAACAATCTTTAATGTCTTAAATTGGTCCTTATCTGTCATTTTTCAAAATTAAATCTTGCCACGTCTTTCCCCAAACTTTTCTAAATGATTTTAATCAATTGGGATCACAAATCTCAATTGGTTTGAAAGTTTTGATTAGGGGAGAAATCGTGATTTAAATCTCAAATCTGTTTTAATGGAATTGGTTTTAGTCCTTCAAAGGCACTCCTGCCTCCATGTGCCAAACGATTTCAATATACATAATGCACATGTTGAGGGGGAGCATTTATCCAAAAACAAGATGAGTATTTAAACCAGACACATATTCTCCCATGTTTTCTAAACCTAATTAAATCACTTGAGATCCAAAATCTCAAAGGATTTGATATTTTTGATCGGGGGAGAATTTGTGATTTAATAATGAAATTTGATAAAAGGTGATCGTTTTTGTACAAAGATTTATATGTTTCAACATAAAGTACCTTGATTGATTTTCTAATGGTTTCTTAATGGCTTTTGTAATCGTGGATGTACTTCAAAAGAACTCTTTCCTCTATGTGTTAAATGATTTCAAACAACCAACGCACATATTGAGGGGGAGAATTTACCAAGAAAATCAAATGGCTTTTTCTATGAAAATTGTGATCAAAGAAAATATTTCAAAGTCCTCTTGCCTTCATGTGCTAAACAATTTATAAATCATATGCACATGTTGAGGGGGAGGTTTTCTAAATGATCAAAACTATTAAGGTACAAAATGCTTTGATCTCGTATCAAAAGTACCTTGATTGTTTTTCCAAATGATTTTTCAATTGGTTTCGAGAAGGAATGAATTGTACCAAAAGACTGACCAATTTACTTTATGCATGGTGTTATAAGGATGGTTAGGTTAGGTATTCGTTCCCACGATCCCGCCAGAGCCGGAGGGATCTACCCAGGGACAATCCACTAGATAGTGTAGAGTCCTTAGGTATGATGAAAAAAGGAGAAAAATGAGAAATGGGAAGAGTGCGGACTGAGACTGAGCTAGTATTGGAATAAACCCAACAAGGTTCTAGTAATGAAGTCTCGGTAAGCACTAAAGGGGTTGAAGAATGAAAAAGAATTGAATGAGAAAAGGGTGAAAAGAAATAGCCCTTCAATAATTCAACCTTAGGGCAGAAACCGGGTTCAATACATATTCTACTGGTATTTACTAAGGTAACAATGGTATTGAAGACAAGACGTCATGGACCTAGTGACGCACTGCACTAAACTTCCCAAACTACTCAAGTTCCTCTTAAAAGGGCTTGTTTCATTCTCACGGGGAACCGACATTATCTATCGACTTTATCTTAGAGATTGTTGATATTGAAGAAGGAGACCCTCTCCCTAGTCTCCGACATAGGAAACCAAATGTGCACAATTGAGTCTAGAGCCAAGAGATCATCCACAATATCTCATTAGGACACTATTCTTGAAGACTTGATGTTTCACACAATGTGGAAAGTGAGAATATAATTAAGAGTCCTACGCATTATCCTTGTGGTATTGCCAGAACATCCGAGTGATATGTAAAATTATTCACGATGAAGATGGAAATCCTTCTAGAGCCAACATCAAACAAGCTCTTGGTGGGTGACATGTGAGATCTTCTCGTAAGATCAAGCTTGTGACAACTGGATAGAAACGATGGGGAGATTCAATCTTGAATCAACCTTGGTCCAGGAATGGAATTGACGAATACTTTTGGAAAAACCGTTCGATGTGCAAATCTTTTTTTCTCTAGCACATCGAATGTGTACTCATGTTTTCAAACACAAAAAGTATCTCTGATTGAAAAAATACTTTTGGAAAAACCGTTCGATGTGCAAATCTCTTCTTTTCTCTAGCACATCGAATGTGTATTCTCTTTCAAATACAAAAGGTATTTTTGATTGAAAATTGATCTTTTTCATAAAACATTCGTCGTATTGCAAAACTCTTTCTTCTAAGCAATACGCAATTGTTTTCAAATCATTTTTCATCAATCAGTGAATCTCAACTCGCTGGTTCACTCACTCCGTGTTGTCTTCTTTGAGACGTTCCGGTTTGAGAGCGGCTAGAACAGCTACGAAAACCTGTCAAGGAGATTCCTCGGAATTATACATGATCACATGCAGTACTTGTACTGATCAACGGGGAACCGTGGGCCGTGTACCTCAATTCAACGAAAGTGATCAAAGACACTTTCGTGTGTTTTTATTGCTAACTGTTGTTTGTAGGTACATTTGGACGGTTGCAGCTGATCAGAATTGAGAAGTCAATCCAAAGCCGCATGCTCACAACATCCACACTTAATTGAAGAAATCATGACTTGTGCATATCTACATAACCTGGCTCTAATATTTTTATACTATGCTTCTGCTACGCTGCTACAAATATCACGAACCAGTAAAGCTTCCGCTACTCTGATGGAAAGATGTCATGATTCTAAAAGTGTGAGCATGTTGGTCCAAAAGTCACAACATCACATGAAGGCAACACAATAAAGGGTGATCCAGAGATTTACTGTGGTTGATGATCTCCATAATGCTCGAAGATCATCAAAGATGTGGATCAGTTCAAAGACCTCCACTGAAAGTACAAAATAATCGGACTATGAAGAGTCACTACAAATGCACAAAGAATGCGGACATTAAAGAATTGAAGTCTACGAGCTTAGAACCGAAGACAAAATAGAATGCTAGGATTTGAAATGTAAAACATGGGGTGACCTCCCTTAGGGGGGAGATTGTTAGGAATTAGAAAATTCCATGTTAAAGTGTCGGTCACCCCAATTATGATCTAGCATATGTTAGCTCGTAGACGTGTAGTTATTTACGTTATTTAGTAGTTTATTAGTTAGTTTGTAGCGTATAATAGTTTAGTGTAACACCGTGGAGGAAGGACGGGTCTTTACCCACTGTATGCCTGATCCACAGTCCGTTAGGAGGACGTATGCTTTGTAACTATAAATACCCCTTCCATCCATGGAAGGGGTGTGGCTTATTTGAATCTAACCTTTCATATTATAAAGCAACTATCTTTCAAGAACCTCCTCTCTACTCTCTTCATCTCTCTAAATGACTTTCTTATTTAATCATTGTCCTAGACCACCCGAATCATCAAACAACATAATATTCACGATCCTACAATTTCAGGTCCATATTGTACGAGGCTGGCACGGAGGAGCACGGATACTCAAGAAGGCTATAAATTTTATTATCATTCGAAAACCTTTTTAATGTATTTTGTAAACCGTGAAACTACTGGGACCTCATTTTTGTAAACTCTGATATTTATATAAATCAAATGATAAAGCTTTTAAAACGACTCCATTAAGTTCGTTTTCTATTGTTATGACTGTTGTGCCATGAAGTAACATCCAGTTTGAATTCCGCTGCGTATCACGAAATTGGGGGTGTTACAGATTGGTATCAGAGCCACAGTTATAGAGAAACGGGTCTAATCGAGACCTAAACTATAACCACATTTACAAACAAAACATTTTATAGCCTTTCGCTCTCCGTGCCTTCCATCCTCCAGATGATTATGTGACTTCTAGGTAGTTTATGCTACACAAACATACTAGTATATTGATATATACACTCGACATATTTTCAATCATTTTAGCTAAACGATAGACTAAACATATATGCTTATGCCTATTCTAAGGCATTGCGGCACAATCATATTTTCCCAATCATGTATCTACTCGTACATTTTAGGATTACGAAACTTTATCCAAGACATTGTGAGATACAATGGTCTCATTCATTTTTCAAGACACTATGAGTGATACATTGGTCTCTATTACATTCCCATATACTGTGAGTAACACAGTGGTCTTATTAACATCCCCAGAAAACCGTAAATGAAACAGTGGTCTAATTTATTTCTCAATACATTGCGAGTACACAATGATCTCTCTATCATTTCTCAAGACATTGTGAGTTACACAATGATCTCTCCATCATTTCTCAAGACATTGTGAGTTACACAATGATCTCTCCATCATTTCTTAAGACATTGTGAGTTACACAATGATCTCTCCATCATTTCTCAGACCTTGTGAGTTACACAATGGTCTAATTTACTTCATAGACATTGTAAATTATACAAAAGTCTCTATTACGTTCTCAAACACTGTGTCACACCCCCAAATTACATGTTTTGCAGCGGAATGGAATTCCTGGGGGATGACTGTCACAACATCAAAGTTACAGTTATATCGAACGACCTAAAGTGTCGTTTTGAAAATATCGTTTGATTAAGTAAAATAATCAGAGTTTACAAAACATAGGTCCCAAAATATTTCCAATATACCAAAATGAGTTTGTTACAATCAAACGATAGTTGAGTGCATAAAATATATGTAAGACGCGTCGTCATCGCGACTCTATGATAAGTCCACATGCATGCCATGAAGTGAATGCCTTAGATACCTGAGATAAAACATACTAAAAGTGTCAACACAATGGTTGAGTGAGTTCATAGAGTTTGGTTGAATTGTAAAGCCTTTAAAGAATGTTCATGCAGCAAAGGAAAAGTTTTTTGTCATATAGAATAGTCCACAAAGCAAAGGCATTGCAAATCCACTCAGTTCCAAGTTCCGCCCATACAAAACTTGCAACCTGTGTGTTCACAACCGACTGCCAAAAGTAGTATGTCTAGAAGTCGAGTGCACGTTTATCATAATAGTTCACAAAGCAAAGGCATTGTAAATCCACTCAGTTCCAAGTTCCGCCCATACAAAACTTGCAACATGTGTGTTCACAACCCATTGCACAAAATATAGTGTCTAATAGTCGAGTATAAGTTACCATAATAATTCACAATATTGCACCACGTATATAATAATGTATGCTAGGCAAAGCCCCTAGAATAAATAATATGCGTCCCGTAACATAGTGGACGAGAGGTTGGCCGACCTCTAATAGCGCTATCCATACTACCTAGTAATAGGAGACTAACAATGCGAATGTACGAACAGTACATCATACAACTATTATACACAATTAAGAACACTCCGAACATGGGAGAATTTAGATTGAAAATGCTCCGTTCCCATAGGGAGACATTCTGCTCCGGACCGGGGAGGCTTAAGGTTGAAAATGCTACGTTCCCATAGGGAGACATTCTGCTCCGGACCGGGGAGGCTTTAAGTTGCTCCGAACAAGGGAGACTTTATAGTGATGCTCCGAACATTGGAGACTTTATAGTGATGCTCCGAACAAGGGAGACTTTATAGTGATGCTCCGAACATGGGAGACTTTATAGTGATGCTCCTATTATAGGAGACTTTAGGTCAAGGTCATAACACGTCCGGTTCAATAAGTTCAAACAAGTCATAAGTTTGTATTTAAGTTCAAGGGTTCCATTCAAAAGTTCGTAATTAAGTTCAAGTGTTCCATTCAAAAGTTCATAATTAAGTTCAAGAGTTTAAGTCGAGTTCAAAACAGTCAAAGAGTTCAATATAAAGTCAAACAAGTTCAAAATAGTCAAAGATTCAATATTAAGTTAAAAGAGATTGATTATATGTCAAAATGTTTTAAATCAAGTTAAAGTGTTCAAATATATATGTCGAAGGGTTCAAAATCACGGAAAGTGGTTCAAATAATAGTGTTCATAACATAGTGATCAATTTAGTTCGGGCACAATCTACTTACTAGCATAAGTAGTGAAACAAAAGGGTAACAAGTTCATGATAGTTCAAACAATATAGTTTTAGTTCATATAAGTGTAAAGTAAAAGCATAAAGTTGAGCATGTATCTCCCCCGAATAGTTTATAAAACAATTAAACGAGTAAAAGTGGGGCTACGAACTCACCTGATGCAATGATTATGATGACAAAAGTAGATACACTGAAATGAGGTGCGATCTCTATCCGCAACTAATGTAGTGATGAGGTTTAAAGAACAAGGTTTTTCCTAATACCCTAGGTTTTTATTTCAAAACCTTGATTAAGAGTATACTAGTGTTTATATTTTAGCTTGATCTTGCAAAAATTTTGGTTTCTTCTTGACCTTTCTCCTTGGCCGGTTTTAGAAGAGAGGATATTTTATTTTCACCTTATGTATGTGTATGTATGTGTAAGTTGTAAGTATATAATTAAAATAAAACATACAAGGCAAGTCTAGTACTTAGCTTGATGATATTTTTGTCCAAAATTTGTTGTGGTGTCATATCTTGTCGACAAGAGTAAAAAAAAAAAAAAGTTAATGTATTTTAATTAAGCAAAAGTAATAATATGTAAGTATACTTGGTAACTTGTGTCTATAATTAAGTATTTAGTGTAGCGTTAGCTAGAAATAAATTTTAACGGAACAAAATAAATATTTCGAAGTCATAAAAATTATAAAAATACATTTCTTACAAAAATTTAGTGAAATGATAATTATCGAGTAGTATTTACGAAAACCGTCGTAAATATATATATATATATATATATATATATATATATATATATATATATATATATATATATATATATATATAACAATTTATATACAAAATAAATTTAAAACACCGGGTAAACTAATAATATAATTTTTATGGTCTTAAAATGAGTATAAAAATATATCAGGATAGATTTTAGGAAGTGTCGGATCAATTGTTCAAAATAAATGATCGTACGATAGCGTTTATTTAATAAGAAAAATATACGTTAATGAAATATAATTTTTTCTCCGGGAATGAATAGTGTTTTCGTGAATAGTAAAATTTTGAAATATGTTCTCAGAATATCCAATCGACTTCGAAAACGATGAATAGTAAAATGATGAATAGTAAATTCCCGAGATGAATAGTAAAATTTGAAAAATAACCGGAAATTTTGAATTGTGACATACTGTGAGTGATACAGTGGTCTCTATTACATTCCCATATACTGTGAGTAACACATTGGTCTTAGTTACATCCCCAGAAAACCGTAAATGAAACAGTGGTCTAATTTATTTCTCAATACATTGTGAGTACACAATGATCTCTCTATCATTTCTCAAGACATTGTGAGTTACACAATGATCTCTCCATCATTTCTTAAGACATTGTGAGTTACACAATGATCTCTCCATCATTTCTCAGACCTTGTGAGTTACACAATGGTCTAATTTATTTCACAGACATTGTAAATTATACAAAAGTCTCTACAAATTATTTTATAAACCTTATGTGATATTGTTTTACATGAAACTCGTCACAATCCAACGATTTCCTTAATGGAAATAAAAGAAATGAGATTTCTAAAGGACAAACTGATTCATCATCTACAGAAGCTGAAGTTCAGCAACTTTCTCTACATTCATCAAAGTCCTATTTTTAAACCTTCATTGTTAAAATTTCATGATTCTAGCCAAGTATGGACTATTTTAGAATTAGTTAAGATTTCCTTTCCACACGTATCTACCCATACTATCTTCTATGAAATGGAATGTGAAAACATATGTTACAAGTCTTTTATGGCCAGGACTTGCAACTGGATGGTTTGATATCGCCTTTGCTTAGTGGACAATCTCTCTAAAACTATGGACATATCACAAGTATACCTAATTTAGGTATTTGAAAAATTTATCGAACCTCGGCTAAATATAGTCTAGTCACCTATATATTACCTAGGGATAGTGGAACATAGTCTGACTAACTATGTTCGACTTAAAATTTTCAAACACTAAGAATAGTTATACAAGTGTTATATTCAGGTTGATTTCCTACTTAAACTCGATAAACCACAAGAATTCATTAAAAAGATCTAGAGACACGATAGTGTTTTACCACTCAGCGATATCTTAACACTTATTTATACTACATAATTTCATTCTTGAAAGTTCTCATTTATGAGATAATCCGAACTACTATCTTGGGATAATCATCAAATCTTCTCGTCATTTCTTAGAAGTACTAGCCTGATTAGGTTTCAAGGATATCATTCCGCCATATTCCTTTAAAATCCACTTTTGATTTTAAAGCAAACTTGACATATCTACCTAAGAATAATGGTAAGCGTACACTACACTCTTCTAATCGTCAACATATCACATCATTATCTCAACCCCATTATAAGTCAGTATGTAAAACTTCACAGTATCACGTTTCTTTCAAACACTAGTAGACATGAACACTATACGATATAGCCTTCATCTCGAAACCACCTAAGACATGATCAACTTTGGAAATGGTTTGGATAACCACTTGCCACTATCAAGACTTTCCTACAAACGACAATTATCACATCATTATAAACCATTTCACATCAACAACAATCTTATACCTTTAGATTATCAACTTAAGCCACCACCAAAAACTTAGAATGGTACATAACACATTATATGACCAGAAACATGAGAACGCAAATATTAGAATTCAGCGCATACACCCACATTTTCCTAGACACTTCAATATCGGATAACACACACTGAATTTCGGGACGAAATTCCCATTAAGGTGGTGAGACTGTAATAACCCGCATTTTCAGGTTACTTTTCTTTTTTCTTTTGTTTTTTTTTTGAAAAGTTACTATTCACTTTTACTATTCACTTTCACTATTCATCCCGTAAAATTTTTATTTCACATTCTCGTAAGTTAATTTATTTTAGTAAGAACCTGAGAGTTTGACAATCGTTAGATCATCTTCGCAAAAGTTATTAAGAAAACATCGTCTTAAAGTTTTGTTTTGGTCGGAGCACCATTTAAACATCCCGCGCATAAGGAAAACCAACTCTGACAATTTTCCTCACATCAGATTAATTTTTTAGATCACTCATAATCAATTATAGAATTTTTAAGATTTCATTTAAATGTTACTGAATAAACCCTGAGCCGTGCGAGACTAAACTTACGTTTTAAACAATTCTACTTAGACCGAGACTTAACCATTCCTGCACTGTGTTTTCTAAGATATTTTGACACTTTTACATTATTTAGAAAAGTCAAAAATATTTCCCTCCTCCTTTGATCATAAAGAAATTAACCTTGTACGTTCTATATTTTTGCTTAAATCGCGTAACTTTTAAACTTCACGTATAACTGTTAAGTTGTCCCACGTATAACGAAAACCACATTTTGACATCTCATATCACTTATAGACTAATTTTAGTCTACTTTAAATAAATTCACGGTCATTTCCCTGAAATCTCGTTCATTTCTGATAAATTGCGAATTACGCTTTTTTGACCCGTGCTTCCAGCTTTAAGCATCGTTTTTGCACCCAATGAGACTTATCACTCATTTTATATTTTTATATAGAGTATAATGATGAGTTTCATCAATCCTACAAGTTTCGTATTTTTACGATACTCGATTTTACGTTTTATGGCTTAACAACTTACGGTTGGCATTTAACGGAACCAAATCATGCTCTAAACTCAAGATAATACCAAGACTATCCACCTAAGTCATCTTATCTTCATGTGACAGCCCATATGGGGGTGAGTCACCCTTCATGTGGCTTGATCCTAACCATGCTCCATTTTGATGATTACATGTGTCCTAACTTAACCATGGTTAACATTTAACCCAATATATGGTTAACCAAACTTACCCTCCTATAAATAGCAAGTGAAAGACATCCTAAAAACCCTCATACTCTTCTCTTGGTCGTTCATAGCATAAATCAAACATCTCTTCCATAATTTGTTCTTTAACTCCAAGTTTATGCAAAGAAGTTTCAAATATCAAGTTACTACATCAAATCTCTAGCAAGTTTAAGTGATTTTCTTGAGTTTCCACTCAAGTCACTTAGTACTTCATCACCAACTCTTCAAGATTACAAGGGTGCCAAGGTGCAGAAAGCTAGCTCAATCCAAAGTCCTAAATGTTTAATCAAAGTCCTATCCTTACTAGTTACTCCTTTCTTGATTGAAAGCCAAAAGTTGTAAGCAACTAATCACCACCATCATCTCATCTTTATTATTCATAATCTTAACAATTTAATGATATATATATAGTTACTATGTTGATTCATGATGTACATATACTCAATCACATGTTTTAATTCACATATTGTCGTAAAAGTAACAAACTAGTAAACTAGTCATATTCTACACATTTGAGACTATTAAAACCAGTCACATATGGACTTTCTAACTTACATACTATGGTAGACAAGATAAAAAGGTAAACATAATAACTTGAATCACCCGAAACGGACAAACGAGTCAAAAGTTATAGTCAAAAGAAGTTAGCGAAAACCTAGAAACGCCAAATAGCTTACTGTGGGGTCTGTCCAAAAATAAGTGGTACTTCTGGTCCGAATCATCAAAAAGTTAAAACATGAAAGTTGTCGGGAACGACGTTTTCCAACAATAGTTAAGAAGCTCGAACCTTGAAAACGCTTAAATAGGCCATTATCTTTCAAAAACTGAAATTGCCCTATATATAGTCTCACGACTATACTTTTGTCACAACTAAAAGCAAACCAAGAGGCCTAATGGCCATAAGCCAAGACCAAGGCCACGGCTAAGGTCAAAGCTGAGTCTCAAGACCATGGTAGTCAAGACCAAAGCCACGGCAAGGCCATGGCTAAAGCCTCAAGGCTTATTTACCCAAGACCGTTAGCTAAGGTGTTAACCTTGGAAAATCAACACCAACACAAACCAAACGACATAACTTTATATACTTACATTATCAAATGATCATATTTATGAAACGACGAGAACTTGTAAAAATATGATACACTTATTAATATAACAATCTTCACTCAAAACATATGTTTTATCTACTAAGTGCTACAATAGTAGGGAGCTTCATGTGAGGGGTTTCATTTGAGTAAAACGTATCGACGAGTTGCTGGATTTACGATTTAAAGTGTCCTAGCTCCTTGAACGTTTACTACATGACCTCTGAATTATGATGGCCCGAACGGTAGTATGATTTCTATAAACAACATACACAACTGTCATGTACTACATCATGATCAACATAGAGACGTATATAGGCTTGTTATTTCTTTCGCGTCATTATTTCAAACCTAAGTCGCAACATCCTATTTTAGGTTGCTCGTAGAAGTTCTCACGGCATATCCATCATTCTCATTATACATTAGATATCATTTACTCTGAGGTGAGTTCATAGCCCCATTTTCTATCATTCAATTGTTTTACAAACTCTTGGGGGAGATACATGCTTTATTTTTAATCGAACACATTGCTTTCAAACTATATGCTTATCTGATTGTTTTATTGTCACTAAGTTACCGCATTTGCCAAACTTAAGTCCCTAAATCATGAATCATTAATCACGAGTGAAGTGAGCGCGAATATTGTGGATAGATCTATCGGGATTGACGAATCCCGTTTGTGTTGACCGGGGTAGGCAAACAAACGCACTATATTTGAGTACATTAGGTAAAACGGCAATTTCCCCTATTAGGGCACGTACCAACAGTTTCACCAATTAATTTTGGAGCAAGTTAACGCCTTGATTGCATGATGCTTAGTGAAATAATAACTGTTTTGTTTTCAACATTATGGGTGTATAACAAATTAACCCACACAAACATTATGTGTTCAACTGATTTCCTAAACTCTATGAATTTCACTCAACCTTTGTGTTGACAGTTTTAAGCATGTATTTCAGGTCCATATTGTACGAGGCTGGCACGGAGGAGCACGGATACTCAAGAAGGCTATAAATTTTATTATCATTCGAAAACCCTTTTAATGTATTTTGTAAACCGTGAAACTACTGGGACCTCATTTTTGTAAACTCTGATATTTATATAAAACGAATGATAAAGCTTTTAAAACGACTCCATTAGAGTTCGTTTTTTATTGTCATGACTGTTGTGCCATGAAGTAACATCCAGTTTGAATTCCGCTGCGTATCACGAAATTGGGGGTGTTACACAAAGGAACACCAAGATACTTCACCGGAAGACGATCTTCCTCAAAAGGGAGAACATGAAGAATAGCTAACTTGGTGTGATTGATAACATTACAGAAATAAGCCTTGCTTTTTGGCATACTCGGGTTCAACCCCGAAGCATCCTTAAACTCATCCAACGCCTCCTTAATGATACTAGCAGAATTAACATCACCATGCGCAAAAAGAAAAAAATCATCCGCAAAACACAAATTAATCAACTCCAGTTCCAAGCAATAGCAATGATAAGTAAAGTTAGATGAGTCACGAACTCGTCTATGAAGCATGAGAGTAAAGACCTCCATAACAAGAGTGAATAAATAAGGAGAAAGAGGGTCACCTTGACGAAGACCCCTTTTCCCTTTAAAAAAAACCATGTAGAGAACCATTAATGTTGATCGAGAATGACGTAGTAGAAACACACTCCATTATCCAAGATATCATCCGATCATGAAATCCAAAACCAATGAGAGCTACCCGTAAAAACTCCCAATCAACCGTATCATACGCTTTCTGAATATCAACTTTAAAGGCACATCTCGGCACACCACGATCCAAATGGTAGTTATGCATGATCTCTTGAGTAAGTAAAATATTGTCCGAGATACTACGGCCCGGAACAAACGCAGATTGGTTCGGACTAATAACCCTCTTCATGTTATCTTTTAAGCGGTTAGCAATAATCTTGCTAATACAACAACACATTACAACACGAGATTGGCCTATAATCATTCACACGAGCAGGAGCATTAACTTTAGGAATCAATGCTAAAATAGTGTGATTTAGCTCCTTAAGCAATCTACCATTCTTAAAGAACTCACAAACCGCCTTAGTAACATCCAAACCAATAATATCCCAAGTGTCTTTAAAGAAAGCAGCCGTAAAACCATCCGGCCCCGGAGATTTATCATTACCCATAGAGAACAAAGCCAATTTAACTTATGGCTGCTAACAACACGAACCATATCTAAAGCCTCATTAGCATTCAAACGAGTAGAAAACAAGTTATTGGTGTCGAAATCAGTCATAGTACCTGCTTGACCAAGAAAAACCTCATAATGATTAATAAAAGCGTTAGCAACTTCGTCATTCTGGAAAACAGCCCCATTAGTGTCCGTAACAACATCAATTCTACTACGACTCACTCCACTTTTAACCATTCTATGGAAGTACGCTGTATTGGAGTCCCCTTCCTTTAACCAAGTAATCTTCGCCTTTTGCTTAAGAAATTTCTCTTCAATAAGAACAGCCTCATTGAACGCAACAACAGCCGTTGCCTCCTCTTCACGAATGCTAGTATTACCCGGATCATTATCAAGATCAGTTTGCAATTTATCCAGAGTCTCTCGAAGACGAATAACATTAGCATGAAGATTGCCTTTGTCATACATCAATTTTCGAATAGGCTTTTTAAGGCCTTTAAGCTTCTTAACCACTCGGTACATATCAAACCCAGAAACATGAGAAGACCACCCATCACGCACCACATCTTTAAACCTTTTATCACAAATAGAAACATTAAATAATTTAAAAGGTTTCGGTTTAACCTTCACAAGAGATGGAATTGAGAGAACCGATGGAGAATGATCTGAAATCCTATAAGGCTTAAAAATAGCATGAGCTCCCACAAAACGATCCTAGAATTCAGAGTTAGCAAGGAAGCGATCAAGCTTCCTAAGAATACCATCTTTACCTTTAGGTTTTTGGTTCCAAGTGAAATGCAATCCCGTACATTGAACATCCATTACTTCCATAGTCTCAACACACTCTTTAAACTCACGCATGGTGATATCTAAATTCGAAGGACCTATAGAAGTATCATCCATATAAATAGAAGCATTAAAATCCCCAAGAAGACACAATGGCCTGTTATTAATGTATTGTTTATGCAAACAGAGGCCGTTCCACAGCGGACGTCTATGGATATAGTAATTATGAGCATATACAAAGGAACAAAGAAGCTCCTTCCTATCGGCTTTAATCCAAACACGCATATGAATAACTTGAGGATCTTGATGAATAACACTAACATCCACATCATCATGATTCCAGCCAACAATAATGCGCGTGCCTTTAAGACACGACGACGCATTAGAAACCCACTTCCAACGCTTAAAAACATGCATACACAATCTATCAAGATTACGGTTCGCCACATGAGATTCAAGGATCGCACACACCGAGAGTTTATTTTCAAAAATAACATGACGAATCTCAGATTGTTTAGGGGAGAGATTCATTCCCCTAATATTCCAAGAGCCAATATTAATCATGAGGAAACACCTTCAAGGGAGTGCTTGCCCCCTGAGCTTTGCTAGACTCTTGAGAATCTAATTTCTTACCCTCTTCCATAGTAATGTACTCATCCACATCCTCGCTATCACTATCATTGACAATATGAGAAACGTTATTATACGTTCCCTCAGTTGCATCGTCATCTTGCGCTAGAGCACTAAATGAATTCGTAGTAGTCACCATAGTAGATGCCACTAGAGGTTTAGAACTCGCATTACCAACACTCTTCATACTCTCATTTGAACTCGCTTTCTGTTTAGACGTTTCATCTCTCTCAACACGACGATATTGTAAATTTAGGGATGGTTTAGTTAACCGAACCCCTTCCACTTGTTTCTTGCTGTTCTTATTATCTCTCGCCTTTTTCCTTTTGACTTCCGTGAAACCATCATCAGAAATTTTCACCTTAGAAACCTCCTTTAGCAATTTAGAGCACTTATCACTAACAAGATCGAAAATCTTACACGAAGCACACCTAGGAGGAGTCCATTCGTATCCAATATCAATAGTAGCAAAAGAGTGTCCTTCCTTATCACAACGAGGTATTGCAATGACCAAAGAATCCATGAGATCAACATCAGCCGAGATCTCAATAAATGCCCTAGCATACGTACTCCTTCCCCAAGAATGTAAACACATATTACTCGTGTAGGAATCAAGCATAAGCGGCTTCCCAATCTGAGTAGTAATAAGACTAAGCCCAATATCAGAATACACTACAATAGGCACATGATGCATCTTAACCCAAACAGGAACGCGCTTAATCTCGTCCTTCTTCAAAATAGTATTTGGAGTCCATTCATTCAGAATCAATGGCATCCGACGAATCAGCCATGGACCATTCTCCAACACACTCTCCATACCCTCTCTAGTATCAAATTGAAACAGAAAAAACTCGTCATGAAGTTGAATTTGTTTCAATCCATATTTTGCCCAAGTGTTTTTAACATAGTTCTCCACAAGTGGAAACGCTAAACGATCGCCAATAAAGTAGTCGTAGAGAGTATTAATAAAACGTGCATTGACAGTCTCCACAGCCTCCATAGGAAGAACAACAGCTGCACCATTCACACTAACCTCACTTTTCATCTCCTTAATTATGACATTCTGCTTTTGAGGTTTATCATGAACCATGGAAAAAAAGGAAGGCTTAGCAACCGAAGGACCAGAAACCTGGTCATTAGCTGCATGCATGTGCACACCATAAGCCTGATCTAAGTTCGACCCAACGTTCTCTCTCTCTCTCTCTCTCTCCCTCCCTATATATATATATATATATATATATGTATAATGAATATATATATATATATATCTATATATATATATATAGATATGTATATATTATATATATATATATCTATATATATATATATATATATATAGAGAGAGAGAGAGAGAGAGTTATGATCAAATAAGAAGAAAAAATTAAAATAAGAATGGTAAGAAGAAACCACAACCACACATTTCAGATGCACCTATAAAAATAGATGTATCTCCCCTTAAAATTCTCCCTCCTATTTGAAATGTGTGGCTAGAAATACTTCTTATTCTTCTCATTTTAGTTTTTCTTCTTACCGGATCCCTTCCCTTTTATATATATATATATATATATATATATATATATATATATATATATATATATATATATATATATATATATATATATATATATATATATATATATATATATATATATATATATATAGATTTGTGTTCATGTGATGAACACTTTAAAATAAAATACAATAGGAACCAATAATGTGTTGACAAGTGGATTTTGTAGATTTAATATACAAAAGAAATTATAAAATGCTGAAAGGGTATTCTGGGTATTTAGTCCACCCCTTCAATATTAACACATTAATAATGTTATCAGCAAAACAACTCCCACCACTTTTGGATCTAATACTTTCTCTTTCTCCATGACATAAATTTCTCTCAACCACCATCTTTTGCATCGGAGACGATGAGTTCGAATCCGGCTCCACCAAACAACCAATCCATATTTATACAATCTAACCTACTCCGTAATATATAAAAGTTCCCTTTTCTATAAACAAATCTCAATCTTATAAACCCCCACTCACGAGATCTAATCTATACCGACGATATATCATCTTTTTTTAGTTTTTGATGTGAAATCCTAGCAGTCGTCAACATCTCCAAAATCGCGTTCGAAAACACTTTCCATCGTCTACCTTGCCGGAATCTGGGTTGGATATAGTGGGTTTTGAAATCTTTTCAGATTGGTGACGGAACACTGGTGTTGTGTTTTTTACTTTCTTACAAGGTTACTCGAGATCTCGTCTTACCGGTTCTCTTGCTTTCCCGGATCTCAATCTGTAGCAAGACCACCAAATAAAGTTCATCTTTATTTTTGGTTTATCAGTGATTCGATTATTTGAGTACTCTAGTTGTATATCAAAGTTTTAAATATGTTTATCATGAAATTTTGCAAAAAGTTATGTGTATCATAAAGTTATTTATAATTATTCTTTATGTTTGAGTTGTTTGCACACATGTGATCGAGTTCGACGACTCATAGCCTCCTTGGTACACATGTGATCGTCGTAAACGGGTGAGTGTGTATTGGTTAGTAATAGTAGGATCTGCTACGTTGGTTGTTCATGAACCTGTGTCACTTTTTTCTAGTCTTAATTAATACGGAGTATCATCGTTAGTGATCTTGTATTTTTTATTAGTTGTACATCATGACTATTACTAGTATTTTTTATTAGTTGTACACTGGATCCCTACTCTATATATATATATATATATATATATATATATATATATATATATATATATATATATATATATATATATATATATATTAGTGAATACAATAATTAAAGAGGAAATGGGATGGCTAATTACTAATTGGACTTAATTAGCAATTGAGCTTAATTAAGTTAGCTACTAATTAATTGTTTGGACCAATAGACTTAGGCAAAACCCATGGAAGCCCATGGGACTTGTTTAGGCATCCAAAGGAACAAAATTCCGTTAATAATTTCGTTGGTGGGCTTGTTTAGAGGATAAGAATGAGTGATATCTTTTATTTGAATTAAAGATATACTTTCCTAAAAGATAGGTTACTTATGAGATAAGAAATATATCTTTTATTTAAATTAGGAGTTATCTTTTCCAAAAGTAAAGGAATATTCTAGAATATTCTTTTAGGGTTAAAAGCCTATATATACAAATGATTTTCCACCATTTGAAGATTGATTTGAAACCCTAATTCAGCCATCCCTTTCCTCCTTGTCGCCGACCACCACACGGCACATAAACACATTATGCGTTTGTGTGTTAATTGATTTGATCTTGAATTACATGATGTGATCTAGTAATTTTCGTGGCGATGCATATTTGATTTGATCGAACCTCTTTATAGATGAGATTTGTTATAACTAGGACTAGCATGCGAAAGGAGTCGTTTGAGTGTTAGTGTATTCACTAACTATCCGCCAGATCGCCAGATCATACACTTTGATCGCCAGATCATACACTTTGATCTGAGTTTGTGCAACGTGAATAGTTTATCATTATGAGATAATGATCTTATGGTATACGTGGTTCTAATAAGATGGATATCAAGATGAAGATGTGTTTGTGTTGCTGTTTGCTAAAAGGTACACATGTTCTTACTATCTTATGCATGATTAATTAAACGTGTTGTATATGGATTTACGTGGCATGAAAACCTTTTTGTGTAAACTGTGATTTTAATCGAGTCTTCCGCATGTGCATGTTTATATGATAAATCTTCTTTGATTGTCAAATAAATTTTTAAAACTACTATCTATTACACTGCTTTTTCCTACAGCTACGTCACTAAAAGATGATGCAAAGAGCGCTTACATGGAAAAAGTACCTTATGCAAATGTTGTAGGTAGCCTAATGTATGCGATGATATGTAGTCAACCAGACATTAGTCATGCTATTGGGATGGTGATCAGGTATATGCATAACCCCGGAAAAGGACATTCGCTAGCGGTTAAATGGAGATTATGGTATATCTATAACACGGTCGATGTAGGATTAGTATTCGAACATGGAAATAGACAGTGGGTATTGTGATTCGGACTATGTCGGAGATTTAGACAAGTGAAGATCTACGACAGGCTATGTTTTTACTCTAGCAAAAACTTCAGGTAGTTGGAAGTCTACCTTAAAGTTAACTACTGCTTTGTCAACCACGGAAACAGAGTATATGGCGACTACAGAGGCAGAGGCTGAAAAGGAAGCAATTTGGCTTCAAGGGTTGCTCGGTGAACTTAGAATCAAACAGAAATTTGCCACTCTGCATTCTGACAGTCAGAGTGCAATTCATTTAGCAAAGAATCAAGTTTATCACGTAAGGAGTTCGGTATCATTCCATACAAGAGATACTCGAAGAATGTGGAGTCACAATCTAGAAGATCCATACTTCTAAAAATCTCGCAGATTTGCCGACTAAAATAGTAGCTAGGATGAAATTCAGTTAATTACGTTTGGACTTGATCAATATTGTAAAATCCTAATGATTGGTTTGAAGACTCTGCCAACGATGGTTGAAGAATTGATTTTCGCCAAGGTGGAGATTTGTGAATTATTGGCTCAAATGGGTGGGTCCTACTCTGTGATAAGAATCTAAGCTAGTAGATATGCAACTTGCCAATTTGCTTACTACTTGATGTAGTATTTTTATCCTATAAATAGGCTTGGCATATGTTTCATTCACACCAAAAACACACAAGTATCTTGTAGTGTATTAGCTCTCTTTGTTTCTTTGGTACTAGTAGGTTTCTAGTTTTGTAACATGTTTCTATTATAACAAATATATAAGTTGTGGTGTTACATTTTCTTGTTCACTTTCATGTTGCCTAGTCGGTGGGATATTATCGAGGTTATTTCACAATAGCAATTTCAACAATTTATGTGAGAAAAATTAAATTAGTCAGGATAAAAAGCTCAATTAAAGTTATATTTTATTGCTAACCGGTCAAACGGATTGAATTAGCTAAAAAGTAAACAGGTCAAATGTTTTAAATGTCTACCGGGCATATACACAACTGTTTATAGCCTCGTAAATTGTTTGGATCAAAACTGAGTGGATCGCTATTGTAATAAGTAGGTTCCTTAATCATGTTGATTATTCATAAAACAGTTTCCTTTTTGAATAAAAGTGTAGGTGGATCAGCTCAAACTGTTTTGGACCATTACCTAAGCCGTCAATTTCCAACCTACATATTTCAGTCTTGATGGAGCTTGGTTTCTGATCTTATATGGGAAGGGAACTGTTTTCTCAGTATACTATGAATTAAAGTTGTTGAGCCATGTGAAAAAATTAAAATAATATTAAAGCAAGAACCTTTTTTGAGTATCAGATTCTAAAGATGGGTCAGAAAATGAAAAGACTTGAAAGAAAACTTGCATTGGTATGATCATGTAAGTAAAGTAAGAGGACGTTTAAGGTGCCAGAATGTAAAGGTACTAGATGACCAGAATGTTTATAAACAAGGGAATGTGAAAAACTATTGTCAGTGTTGATCATTTTATCAACAAATTAACCAAGTCAACAGTGGATAATTGGGTGCCAATAGTATCGTTTGAGAACTATTTTGTTATTGTTGAGATACTAATCCCTCGAAGTTACTCGGTTCATTCTTATTTATATATTCAATCCCTTTCATTATTCTCCTCTGCTTGACAACTTGCATCCTTTAGGACCTTAGTCTATGTTTAAACATAGCCTGATATTTTATTAAAGAGAGATGTTTAGAACAATTTTTTTTTTCTTGTTTCATCACAAAGATGCAGGACACAAATGCATTTTGTTAACTTATTGGTAATTGACTGTATTAGTTCTTCACATTCCCTTTTTCTTTCCCCAGTATATCAGTATACAAAAGTACTACTCTGCATGCACTGAGGGTCACTCATATTTTTATCCTGTTAAAAAGGTCACTTGAGATGTATTAGTTGCAAAGTTTTATTCGTCCCTATCGGTCACTAAAGTGACCTATTTAACAGGAAAAACCAAGTTTAGCGACCCACATTGCGCATAAATTAGTAGAGTTCCTATATTGGGGAAAAAAAGTGAAAGTACAGAACTTAGACAATCACTTTTATCTTTAGCTTATCCATACAAAGAATCTGCAAATAGACTAGTTGCGACTATGAATGCTGTGAAAGTAATGGCCAAGTGAGTGTAGATCTCTATGGCACTTTAAGTCCCTCAAATCAATTATATGGCTGTGCTTCTTTCACTCCTTAAGAGTATCTAGTTAGGTACTGCCATTGGCTGCCCTATCTGGGTGGTTCTCGTTCCCTCTATCAACCATATCCAAAGTAGGGAATCAAGAACCCAATTATTGTTCATTCTATAAAATTTACGCACTAAGACTTGTGAAAGATATTCTACGATTATCAGTTGTCAATTTTTTTCTTAAATTCTCCTGTAGTTTGGAATGTGCAACTAGTAAAAGCACAGCAACAAATCTTAACCAACTATGTTCTTTGTGCGTAAAAGCTATTTAGGCTGTCACGCCTCCAAATTTATGGAAGAGCGGTTAGCTACTAAAGTTGTAATTAATGAAAATGAAATACGGAAGTGTACAAACCCAACAGCACCTTTCACAAAGCATGGACTTGCACTAAGTAGAATAAAAGATAAAAAGAAGACTAGAGTCCCTCATCCATAAATACAGGATTCCTAATATTCTCTGTGGGTCGTGAAATTGAAAACGATTGTACAAACCACAAACTCTATGTTTTATGATTCGACTATAGTTTATTTGTAGGCTAGCTGGCAGTTTGTATATAGAGGCACCCAATTCAGCACCCTCAGTTCAACTATAGCCTTGCCACTTTTTTCTTTTCTATACCACAAGCATTCATTTTCAATTTTTCATGAAACTCAATTGAAGATAGAAGACAGAACTTTTGTGCTAGCCACACTTTTATTGAACTAGGAAGAAGCCATTTTCTGTTACACCCAACCTGTCTTCTATTATATATCATAAGCCTAAGCTAGCAAAAAATACTGAAGGCGGATAATTTTACGAATCCTAAATATAGTAACATAAAAAGCACAACTAGGCTACACTTATCAACTGTTCTGAGGCGATGTGCCACGTTTCAATAAGACAGCATAATGGTCTGTTTTTTTTTTTTTTATTTAAAAAAAAAAAAAAAAAAAAAAAAAAATGAACACGCAAAATAGCATATATGTTAGTAATGACAGGCGAAGTTACTATCATAGTTTATTCATTACAAACCTAAACAATGGACTATGACCACTCCAAACTTTATGGTAATTGATTATGTGCACCCGATAAGTTTTCTCAACCATGTATAACGTAGGTAATTGAGTATTAGCTACCCGGGTGCTTGGGATTTCTAATTGAAAGTTTATCTACTTATTGCGTTATGATTACAACAGATAAGCAGTGTTGAGTGTTTGGATAGAAGCTAACTGTTTATACTTTAGGGTGAAATAAGCATTTTAAAAGTTGTTTGCTCAAACAGCTTATACCTAATTCTGATTATTTTACCTCTTAAATCTTTAAAGAAGAAAGATAAGCAAACACTCAAACAGCTACTTATCAGATTACGGAGTATTCACTTTTGTTATAGTTGATTATCTCGTTCTGCTTATCTAAAAAACACAAAAGCCGTTTTAATAAGCAATCAGCAAAGTTGCATTTCTTTTGGGATAATGTAGTGGCTTTTTCTTCTTATTGTGGTGGCCATGGCATCTAACCCTTTTGGTCAACATGGTTTTCATTAGGTGCTCATTATATCCTCGCACAAATTCATAGCACTTAAAATTATTCGTACATTCGTCCTAGGCACCAAGCCAGCACTTTGACATCATAACTCATCATACATTCGTAACATACATTTGTTTCTTATCCACTTCCTATCAACGAAATACACTAATTAAGAAAAAATTATATCAAAGAGAATAAGGTAACATGATAGTATGAGTAAACAGATGATCAATGATAGATGCAACACGAAAGATTTCAATGCGATTATAACATTATGATAAAAAAAATGTTCACTTACCTAAATATAGTAACCTAAAAATCTCATCTAGGCTACATAATTAACAACTTTTTTTAGGGCGCTGTGACTTAACACCCTTGCCTCTGGAGACACAGGTCAAGGGTTCGAGACACAGGTCAAGGGTTCGATCCTCACCCCTTGCAAGGCCGGAGGTCCTTTTCTACCTTTGGTAGAACCGGAAGCAGCCTCTCTACCTTAGGTAGGGGTATGGTTGTCTACGTCTCAACCTCCCCCATACACCGTGGAAGACGGTATTGGGACCCGTAACCCGTGGAAGACGGTATCGGGAGTTACTTTACTTTTAGGGCGATGTGACACGTTTGAATATTTCAGGATAATGGTCTGTTTTCATGTTCAAAACATTGGGAAAAAATAAAGCAAAATAACATATACACATGTTAGTAATGCCAGGTAAAGTTACTGTTATAGTTATATATATTTAGCAACAACATTTGTTTGAAGTTGTGATTATGACAGTAGACCAGTAGTCCTTTCGCCCCAAAAGATATATGCAACGCTCTCTATATTGGGTAGCCAAAAACATGTAGTAATTTATTTTCTTTGAAAGATCCTTCTTAAATTTCATTATTTGCCCCTTGCAAGATAGTGACGAGATTATGTGCAGTAGAAATTTTTTCTCAACCATGCATAACGTAGGTTGATTATTAGCTAAGGGGGTGTTCGGGATCGCTTACTGATATTGTTTATGCTATATGCTTACTTGATGTTGAAATAAGCATACTAGGCGTTGCTTACTTAAACCGCTTATACCTAAATCGGATAAATTTACCTCTTAAATCCTTAAATAAGCAAAATAACCAAACACTGAAACACAGCTACTTATATTATGTTTGTTAATTGTTATAGATAAGTATCTGCTTGTGCGTATTCAAAAAACCGTAAGCCGTGCTAATAACTAATCAGAAAGGATGCATTTCTTTTAGGATAATGTAGTGGCTTTTCTTTTTGTGGTGGTCATCAGGGGCGTAGCCAGGAATTTGTTTATGGGGGGGCCAAAACTTTGTTAAAGACAATAACTTGACGTAATGTTGAGGATTGTTTAGCCAATTCGTGTTTATATAAGAATTAATATGGGATGATCATTTAAATTGTATAACAGTTAGGATTTCTAGACATTGGCTAGTACAAGTATAACTATATCAGTTTTTGTGATGGGCCAAAAAACAACAATATGAACACTTTACTATATTGGGCTAATGTAAATGTACAGAAGTTAAAGATTTGTGGGTGGGCCATGGCCCACCTTCGCCTCTACATGCCTCCGCCACTGGTGGTCATGGTATCTAAAGCTTTTGGTCAACATAGTCCACGCGCTAGTCATGTCCTCACACAACTTATTCGTACATTCGGCCTATGCACCAAAACCATTAATGTGCCATGCCTCATACATTTATTTTTGGCCACATTTTATACGAATTAGTTACTTATCCTCGGGCTATCTATGAAATAAAGCGCATTGTTGGGCATGTTAAGCTTACTAACAATTCAAGAGCATTGGACATATAAATATCGAAAATGATATAAGTAAACAGATGATCATGCAGTATGAAAGATAACAATGTGATTATAACATTAACACATATGGTATAATCATAAATAAATCAACGTACTCATTAGGATTAGCAACTCCACATGATGAAGGATATTCCAAGAGCTGAGTTTGTAATGCATATAATGTGTTTGTGAAATTGTCACACAGAACTACATATCCATGAGTTTTATTAATTTACTTTTCTCTTTTTTCATTATATTACTTTTGATATCATTGACTATTTTATTAGGTACCTACAATAATAAATTATAAAACAACTAGTTAGCTAATTAAGGGTTTACTATTTGAAAAAATTATACATGGTTATAAACTTTTAATGAAAGGGGGTTCAATAAATTTTAGTTGGCCAACGGGCTTATATATCTACAGTTATTGGGCCTAAGAGAGGTAGGTGTCATAACAAGGCATAAGTTCGTCGTCGCGTCACATCAGCATCTCATTTTCCCACAACAAACCCCCTCCTCACTCATAACAAACCTCAACCTCTTCATTTGGGCCCCACCACTACCACTTTATTTTTTTTATTCAATTTTCACTTCCAAATAAAAACTAAATAAATTCATTTCATTCAAATTAAAAATACAATACATAACACAATAATAAAAAAACAACACGATACGGGGGAAAAAAAAAACACGATACGGGAAAAAAAACAACACGATACGGGAATAAAAAACAACACGATTAAGAAAAAAAACACTACTGGATTTAATCTTCGACATCCCAATTTGGGCAATTTTTCAAAATCTCCCAAACGTGAACATATTTGAACTCCTTTCTACCAAATTGTTGATGGAAGCTTAGTTTCGCATTTTCGAGATGAGATTGGTCATTTTGAGCACTTCGACGCTGCAACTGTTTGTAAATTGCGTTGAACCTTTTGCAATCGACGTTAATCCTCGTCCATTTACCCGTGATTGAATTTTTTGTACGATGGTCATCGGTTGTCTGATTATTGAACATATGCATAACGTCGTTCCAAAAAATATTTTCGGAACGGTTATTTTGCATATCCATAGCTTGCGAAATTTGTATCCAAACTTGCGCAAGCAAGATTTCTTCAGACTTGTTCCACTTCAAATTTTGAGACATTTGTGTGTGTGTTTTTTGGATTGATGTAGATGTGAAATAAAATGGTGGTTGATGTTATTTATAAAGGTGGTTTTCAATTTCAAATTCAAATTCAAAAACCGGGTACTGTTGGGCGGGGTAATTCAAATTTAAACGTTAAATTCGAGTTCAAAAAACGGGTACTGTTGGGCGGGTTAATTCAAATTTAAACGTTAAATTCGAATTCAAAAAACGGGTACTGTTGGGCGGGTTAAATTCAAATTTTAAATTTTAAATTCAAATTCAAACGGTTAAGTTTTCTATATATAGTATCATACCCGCATTACTTTCACACACAAATAACACAATTCACACACACAAAAAATGTCTCGCAAAGACTTTTCTCAGCAATTCCCCAGCCCAGAGAAGTTGCCGGAAACCAGCTTTCCGTCCCCAGATCACTTGCCGGAAAACCAACTTTCCGTCCCTAGATCCCTTGCCGGAAACCAACTTTCCAACTCTGCCAGAGTTTGAAGTTTACTCAACACCGCCGGAAAATGTCTTTCCGGTGGGGTTTGAAAACATCCCGTACCTCCCAATTGTTCCAAGTCCACCTGTGAACAGTCCACAGGTGGATTTTCAAAACCACCCAAGCGGGTTAAGTGAGGCTTCCCTCCGGCAGCTTGAACAAGATGAAGAAAACGTCAGGGAGATACTGCAAGAGCAGGCACGTGAAGAGGCTGCTCGCCGTGAGCAAGAAGCACGGGAGGCTCAGTACCTCCAAGACAACTATTTTGACATAATGGAGAGTCGATACATTAATGGGGAGTTTTATTCTCCGCCAACAAGTGATGATGGTTTGGACTCGGATGACTCGTTTTTTTAAGTGTTTAGTAGTTTTATTATGTATTTCATGTTTTTATGTTGTTTTTAGGGATCCCTCTATAGTTTTAATGTTTAAGCTTATTATGTATTTCATGTTTTTAGTTAATCTTTCAAGTTTCAGTTTTTTTTGTTTAACCACGAGAAGCTCAATACCTACACGAACCTTTCCAAATCAATAACTCTTCACCTTCACCTTATTATACAAAACTTTACAAATCTTAAAAACAAAAAAAAAAAGGAGAGAAAAAAAAAAAAAAAAAAATCGCTGCTTTGTCAGAAGTTTCACTTCGTCGTCCCCACGATTTCAATCTCCACGGCGAGCCACAACGAGCATCGCCGGTGTGGCGGCGGCCCACGGCGAGGCTCCACGTCGGCCACGGCGAAGCACACGGCGGCCCACACCGTCCACTCTAATGAACGTTAATTGATGGGGTCCGATAAAATTTAGTTGGCCAATTATAGCGGGACCGGTGTTGTCCTCGCGTTATCGGCTGGCGTTTTCCGTTCACGCGAGCCTTTCCAGCCAACTACACCAGGTGCTCTAAGTAGTTGACGGTAACTTATGCCATAATGTTCCTATCGATTCCTGGTTGAAAAACTCAATATTAATAGTAATTATTTTAGCCTGCGTGAAATACGTGTGATTACTAAAATGGGAAAAAAGAAAAATATTTATTAAAACTCGCAGTTAACAAACATGCATGTGTACTCTTTGATTTTATCTCGTTAACTCAAAATTTTGCTAATGTAACTTTAAACCTTCGAAATTCTTATTATTTGTCTGTGGAGAAAAAGAAAAATAATACGGAGTAAGACCCTAGTTTGGATTTGGGGCTTTGGGCATGATCTAACCCAAAGAGTATAGTGAAATACCGAGCTAAATGTAATGCAGAATAATCCAAAATACCGAGCTACATGTTGAAACGTAAAACTTAATTTCATCTTTTTTCTACCTTTTTTATTATTATTATTATTTTTATTTATATATATTTTTTTTGTTGATTGAAACATCTAGACGTCACATTCACCCATTTAACCGATTATTTTTTGAACAATTTAACAAGAAACGTATAGTTACGGATTAAGATCATTTAAATACCGAAATTCCGAAAGGGAAAATACCCAGAGTTTCCCTGCACATAAAAGGATTAATCTTAGGCTCTTAGCCCCTTATTGTTTATATTTGATAACAAACCCTTATTGTGTAAAGCGAAGAAAATTATACTATCACAAAAATCATTTAATTATCTTTCTATAAACAGACATTATAATAAACTTTTGACAAACTTTATTTTTTTTTCATTGTTAAAACTTGAATGAAAAATCACATGTGATTAAACACTAATTTAAATATTTGAATATCTAAATAGGTAATAAAATGAACATAAATTTTTAGTATTTTAAAAGTTTCACCATTTTTTTTTAAACTAGGCATTCATAGTTTTCCTACCAAATATAACACATTATATTTTGAATTGTAGATTAGTGCAGCTAATTCGTAAAAGTCGGATAAAATTTATAAAAAAAATCACACATGATTTTTACCACACGTGATCTTAATCACATGTAATTTTTTAACATGTGATTGTAGAAGTTTCATAAATTAAATGCTATAATCTATTATTCGAATCCAGTGCGTGATATATGGTTGAAAAGCCATGAATGTGTGTTTTTCATTGCGAAAAATGGGAAAAGTCTTTGATTTATATACAAATTATGTCAATTTTAGTATAGATTTTTAGTGTTTTGGCTTCGATATTAATGTTAAATCACATCTGATATGTCATGCGAATTTCAATACTGAAAAGAAAATATGAATAAAACGAAAATAAAAGTTTGTCAAAAATATATCAAATTGTCCGTTTAGAAAGATAATTAAAAGCTCGTCGTGACTATATAATTTTTTTTGTCTAACAATTAACGGTTCATGAGATATTTAAATTACAAAAAGATGGGTGTGATTTAATTTTTAATTTAAATATTAATTAATCTATCTCATTGTTTCTCAACAGAAAATGAGTGGCTGAGATTTATTATTTGATATGTTACAAACTTTTGGTATGTAAATGATTTATGTGTGCTCATAAAGCTTAAATAATGTGAAGTAGTAAAAAAAAAATTACTTAGATGGTATGTTTGATGAAACTAATTAGAGTTTGAGCTAAAGCTTATAAGAGATGAATTTGAAGTTGTAGTTTTTATTTTTAGATATATTTATTAAAATAAACGATTGTTCGCGCATAGCGACGACGATGTATAGTGGTTTAATATGTGTGTGCAACTTTTTTTTATGTATATATGAGTGGAGACAATTAGTGATTTAATTATAATTAAATATTCAAATATTTAATAGATTGCATTGTTTTATATATGTAAAGGTATTTTAGTCTAATAAATTTTAAAGTTTTTGAACAAATGTGTTTTCTTTTTGTATGTTGTATAGATAGATAAAGCCAGATCGTATAGGTGTAAAATGACATGAAAAAGAACAATAAGTACCAAAAAGTGCCAAAATCTTTTTGGTAGTCCCCTTTGTGGTCAAATTTTTCTTCAATCTCCAAAATGGTCATGCGCAGCCACTCGACCGCGCAGCTCCACCAGAAACATGACATGTGTCCCAACTACCACTCCTCCCTTTACCTTTTCAATTTTCCAAGATAACTTCTATCATTGAGCAACCGCCGGCTACTCAACCGGGATATGTAGCAGCAGCGATACGCGCTTGTTAGCAAATAAAATTATTTATATAGATTTTTATTTTTGATGTTGAAGTTTAAGTAGAGAATATTCGAAATCGAGTTTGAGATTAATCAAAGTAGTTTGTATGGTAGATTCATTAAAAAAAAAATGATGAAGTGTAATAAATTCGAAATACTCGTGTGTATTTAGTAAATGTATGGTTTTCAAACATTGTATAGTTTATTATTTAGAGTCGGTGAGTAAAAGACAACTCTTTGTTACTCTATCTAATTAATTATAAATTTAATTTTTAATTTAGTGTGGGTAGAAAAACATTAAATTTATAGAGTACTTGGCAATTAACAATCTGTTTTTTTTAATATATCAGTGCTGCTCGAAAATTAATAGAAAGATTTGCCTGTTAAACTATATAAAAACTGTTTGAAAATAAAAGCAAAATAAGTATAAAAGAAAAGTCATAACTTT